>JAMLFY010000001.1:9901489-10323478 GCA_030441495.1 Dalbergia oliveri
TGGACAAAGATAACATTGGTTCTCGTAGCTCACAGAGAGGAAGATAATCAAGTTGCTAGAAGTATGAAGAAAGTTAAAATGTTGGAGCCCACTAATACAGATGCACTTAATGACAGATGATACGGATTCACATGATGAAGATATGCACTTAATGAGCCTACCAAAGTAGGACGTAATGAAGATTCACATGATATGATCATGGATGTGGGTCATCAGAGAAAGTGAGAGGGACCATTGTTAGTAAGATAGGGTAAAAATCCTATAAGGACTCTCTGGTTTCTAACTACATGGGCTTAGGCTAACCCCAGGAGAAGTTGCACCATTAGTAGCTGAAGACTATGGTGGTGACGATCTCTATTCTCCCCCTCCCTTTAATCCAAAACATGTTGTTGATGTGCCCTAGAAGAATACGAAGCATGGTGTAGACCATGGAGATCCTTACTTGAATGTTAAGTTTGAGAAAACGTCTAGGTCTTAAAGCCATGGATGCTTGGATTCATCGTTCTTGGGCACGTGAAGGGATGTTCAGGTCCTTGATCTTAATGATGACTTTTTTGTTGTTCGTTTTATGGACAAATTGACTATAAACATGTTCTTTTTGAAGGTCCATGGTTGGTAGTTGACCATTATCTTTGGTTTAGCGGTGGAGGCCCTGCTTCAAACCTCAAGGATAGTGTTATCCAAAAGATTGCTGCTTGATTAAAATCCCAGATTTCCAAGTGAATTATGTACTTGTGAGTTTTTTTGGAGAACTGGTTCTAAGTTGGGCATGATGCTCAAAATAGATGAACTCACATGTATTCATTCCAAGGGAAAATTTGCCTGCGTTTGTGTTGAAATTGATCTCCAACGACCCTTATTCCATCTTTTCAGCGTTAAAGGACTTTTATATTGAGTATGAGGGTTTGCATCTTATTTGTTTTAACTGTGGAAGATATGGCCATAAATTTGATGGTTTCCCTTCAGAAGAATATGGCTGTCACTGCACAAATGTAGTTCCATGGTGGTTTTATCAAAACATGGAACTACAACAATGGTGGCTGAAGACGGGAAATTGTGCTTGAAGCAGGAAAGTGTCCTGAATTTGGGTAGACCTAAAATAAAGATGAGGAGCTATTTGTGGCAAAAAAGCAAGCCAACTAATCATGTTGAAACAACTTAGACCACTAAGGCAATTGAGAAGTACGTGATTTTCGGACCATGGATGATTGCCAAGAATGCACAAAGGACTATTTGGGGCTAAGAAAGGAAAACCCATAGTGGGTCCCAAGAGGATAAATTTCAAACTAAGTTCAATGTTTTAAACGTTGATGATGATGAGGTGAATGATAGGACTCTTAAAGAACCCATAAATGATAATAGGTTAATCCAACATTTGGTAAATGCATGCAGAAGCCCAACTGGAAGAGTCATGCCCTAGGCCTAAGAAAAGGACGTCACCTGCTATGAAGCAAGGCAAGGACCATTCTCCCAAGGAGGTTTCCTAAGCCCAAATCAAAAGGGGTTGATATGGAGTAAAGTCCCTCAATCTACTTTGTCGAAGACTTTGCATAGAGCCTCTTCCATATTCTAGAACCTATTCCCCTGTTAGCCATAAAGGGAAAACTCACATGATGAATATTGGCATTTCTTCGCAACAACATCACCAAAATGGAAGGAGCATATTGCGGTATGGACATTCCTCTTTTTAATCAATAATGGCATGCAGACCTTTCAGAAAATTAACTTTGTTAATGCTATGCATCGCCAACTAGGGGCGGGGAAGGATCTACCAATCCTCTAGATCCAGAGCACAAAGGTTGGAAAATATGGAAAATGATAGTTCTGAAATTCCTAGATAATCAGAAGGAATTGAAATGGTAGAGGAAAATGTTAATCCTGTTCATTCGATAACCTTTGGGGTTTATTTTGTTTACTCTTTTTTCCTTTATTTTTTATAAATATTATTACTTGGAATTGTAGAGGTGTCTCAAGTAAAGGTTTTCCTCTTATGGAGAGTTGTGTCGTAAATACTTTGCTTCTTTTTCTTGCCTTTTAGAAACCCACATTGGGGGCCCTAACGGAGAAAATTATTAAACATTTCAATTTTGATGGGTTTTACATAATGGATGGTGTAGGCTTCTTTGGAGGATATGGTGTATGTGGAATAAGGATGTTTGACAAGTTGATATTGAATTCTCACAAACAGTATTTGCATATGAGGTTCAAATTTGAATCCAACCCACATTGGTTATTTCCTGTGGTTTATGGGTCCTCAATTAGTAGCTCATAGAGGCTTTGGGAAGGTATCAGAGATGTGCTAATTAGGTACATGGTGCTTGGTGTGTAGGTGGTGATTTTAATTTCGACTTTAACTCTAAATGACACATGTGGCACTTCAAATATACTGGGAGTACTATTTCCTTTAAAAAATGCTTGTTTGATTATGGCCTCCAGACATTGGTTTTGTTGGACAACCATTCACCTGGCAACGAGGTGCTATTCGAAGATGATTAGATAGGTTTGTGGCCAATAGTGCTTGGAGTCTTGATTTTTGGAAATCACCTCCAAGTGTCTTCCTTGAAACTAAAACCTAATCATATACCTATTTGTTTGAATTTTGGGGTTGCTATGGATAATCAGTGATAAAGCTAGGCCTTTTCATTTCTAGCTCCTTAGTTGTCTCATGATGATTTCATAAATTTATCACTCTTCTTGGTAGAAAGGCCTCTATTTAGAATATGTCTATTTTCCTAGAAGCAAGCAAAAATCTGGAATTGGGAAGTATTTGGGCATATTGGTAGAAGGAAAAATCATTTGATTTTGCACCTAAAAGGTATCTCAAGAAACCTTTCCTTTCAATAGAATCGCTTCTTGGAGAACCATTATATTGAGCTTGGAAAGAAATATAAAGCTCTATTATGTCCAAGAAGAGATATTGGAAGGCGGATTCAGAATGTCATGGCTTGAACTCAATGGTGATTAAAATTACTACAATATTTTCATAATGTGGCTTTAGGTTCAGAGCGGAGAATAAAATCATATGCTGAAAGATGATCAAGGATATGGATAGACGATTCTCAGCCTTAAAAATCTGGTTCTTGATTTTTACTCTCATTTTTACACTAATGATGTTGTTTATGAAGGATTCACTGTCTCTACATGTTCCCAATTGGCAGATGTTGAAATTAATACCTTGATCAATCAGTCTCAGTTAGGAGATTTCTTTTGCTCTTTTGTCCGTGGAGGGTTGGAAAGCCCCTAGTCTTGATGGTCTCCTCCAATGTTCTACCAAAGCAATTGGGATTATCTTAAGACTTAGTAGTTAATTAGGTCAAAGATGCTTTCAGAGATTTTCATGCAATCCAACAAGTGAATAAAACTTTCCTGTCTTTCATTCCTAAATAAGATAAACCTAAAACCATGGCTCAATTTCATCCTATGGGCTTTGCAATGTGGTGTACAAACTTGGTAACCAAAATTGTTGCTATGAGATTCAAAGGCCTCATGAACAAATTGATTGGTCTCTGAACAATCTAATTTCATAGGGAGGTAGACAGAACAACATTCTCATTGCCCAAGAAGTTGTTCATACTATGAAATCTAAGTAGAGATGTCAAAACGAGCCGACTATCCGGTTAGGCCGTACAGACAAAAGCTTCAAAATAAAATGGCAGGATTGAAAAGTAGAAAAAGCCCTTTTAGGGGCGGGTTCAGCGGTTAGCAGATAAAAAATTAAAAAAAATTTAAAAAAAATATTTAATGTTTTGATAATTTTAAAGAAATATTTTTTTTTTAAAAAATATTTTTTATTTATGTATACTCAATTTTTTAAGGTTCATAACAATTATACATTAATTTTGCCTAAAAAATGTTATTATTAATAGTGTTATTTGTGAGTTATGACATTGTTTTATTTTAAGTTTTCACTTTAATGAATAATATCAGACTATCCAAGTGATGCCTGTGTTGGTAAGTGTATATATTCTTATTTTTTTCTTTTTGGTAATATATTTCTTCTTTTTACAGAAAGATTATATAAATTTTTAAAAAAAATGCAAAAGTTTTTAGCACGCCAAGTGGTGACTAACCAAAATTGTTGCTATGAATTAGGCGGGTGGAAATTTTTGGCAATGCAAGCTAAACCCGAGCCGCTGAAATAGCAGGTTAACAAGTTCTCATTGCCCAAGAATTTTGACACTATGAAATCTAAGAAGGGTCAAACTGGTTTTATGGCTATTAAGGTGGATTTGGAGAAGGCCTATGATAGACTAAATTGGAATTTTATTGAAGATACACTCAAAGATGTTGGCTTTCCAAATGAATTAATATAGCTTATCATGTGTAGTATCACTTCTGTGAGATGCAATTGCTTTGGAATGGAGGAGTCTCTGATTCATTCAAACCAACTAGGGTATTCGTCAAGGAAACCCCTTTCACCTTATATTTTCATTCTTTGCATTGAAAGGCTAGCTCACTTTATTAATTTGGCTGTCAATAATGGTCTCTAGGTACCTATCTCTTCTGAGTAAGAATGGTCCCAAGCTATCACACCTTTGTTTTGCAGATGATATAGTTTATTCGCTAAAACCACTCAAGATCAGGTTCAAGTGATTAAAGGCATTCTTGATTTTTTGGTCAAAGTTCTGGTCAAAAGAGTTAATAATAGTAAGTCTTGTGTTTACTTCTCTAATAACGTGTGCTTGGCTAGAAAACGTGAATTGAGTGATGCTCTACACATGAAACTAACCCCGATTTGGGAAAATATCTTGGAATCCCTTTTTTCATGAAAGATGCTCCAAAAATTACTTTCAGTTCATCTTGGATCGTATGGCAAATAAGTTAAGCTCTTGGAAAGCCTGAACATTGTCTTTAGCTTGTTGGATCACTTTGGCCCAATCAACTTTGGCATCCATTCCTCTTTATGCTATGCAAGACCCTGAAGATTCCTATGACTATTGTGACAAAAAATGATATGCGAGATTTCATTTGGAAGACACTTCAGTCATAAAAAAATCCACCTTCTCATTGGGAGACTTTATGCACTCCTAAAAAAGGTAGGGGTTTGGGTTTCCTAAAGCTAGGGACATGAATAATGCTCATTTGATGAAGCTGGCTTGGAAGTTAATTAATAACAAATCTGATCTTTGCGTCCGTATCATGATTACATCCCTAAATTTAAGAAACAAAGCACTGCTTCAAATGCCTATGGGTATTATGAAAGTCTGGCCTATTGTAGAACACAACTTAATCTGGCAAATTGGAAATGGGTAATCTATCTCCTTTTGGCATGACTAGATTCTGATTAACGAGAACATTGCTAGTGAGAAGTCTAGGAATTATGCACCGCTCTAGGAGTTGGGACACTAAGAAGCTATCTCAACCATTCCCTAGGATTGTATTGATCTTTTACTTCCCATCAAGGCTCCTGAGGTGCTCTGGCCCTGATCTTGTTAGATGGGCTCCTACTATTTCAGGTGAGTTTACCTTTAAATCTGTATGAGGCTTGTTGCTTAAATATTCCCCATAGTAGGAGTAGAATTTTTGACATTATTTGGCATCTAGATGTTCCGCAAAGGTTGGGTGTTTTATGTGGTTGGTAGCTAGTAATGCTTTACTAACAAATGCCAATAGAGCCAAGAGACATTTGACAAATGATGCTAGTTGCAGTATATATGGTTATCATGAGGAAACGATGCTCCATGTACTCCTGATTGTCAAGTGGCGCAAATCACATGGAGAGCATCAATACTAGAGTGACCCACTCGACTTTTTTCAACACTCAATTTTCTAATTGGCTGAACAAATCTTGTGGATCGCTCTCCTTCTCAAAATGGGACCAGTTGGTTCCTTACTTTTATTACTACATGTAATGTTCTTTGGCAATGTAGAAATCAACATATTTTTTAAGGGAAGAACTATTCTCAACAAGGATCTTCTACAAAAGTCTCTGAATACTTCTGACTATGGCTTAGCTCTCTGCCCTTTCCGTTAAAAGGAAGAGATTTGGTGAGACCTTGAATATTGGTTGGGATCCTCCTCCTAATGGTTGGGTCAAATTAAATATGGATGGTTAAGTTTTTAATCACAATAAGGTTGCCTATGGTGGGCTAATTAGAGACTCTATGGGTAACTTTTTGGGTGGTTTTAGTGCTAATATTGGTACTTGCTCAATAACTCATGCTAAATTATGGGGTATTCGCTTTGGTCTGGAACTTGCTCTCTAGGTTGGGCCATGTCAAAATCTTACTGGAAGTGGATTCTCGTTGTGTTTTCCAACTGTGTCAAAAACATGTCCCTCCATTACATGTTTGTAAACCACTGATCCAAAGTATTCACATTGGGTGCAAGATGTGAAGAATTTTCTATGTGTCATATTTATCGAGAAGCAAATTCTTGTGTTGAATTCTTGTCATCAGAGTTCTCTATTTTGAGACAATGCCTTACTTTATGTCTCTTGTTTTTCTTGCTACCGATGGGTTATCGTCAAGATAGGACTATTTCTGTGTAATTTTTTTTGGACTTAGGCTTCGTTGTTTATGAAAAAAAAATTTAAATGGTAATGATGAGGGCCAAAGAGTAATACCAAAATAAATTAATACAAGAGGAATCCTAGCCGTTCGATTTTGTTGAACCTTGATCTAAAGGTTAAAAGAAGAGGACCATGGCATGACCAAAACTAGTGTTGAATCATGTTATCACGACCGGTGAAAGAAACACCCCCGCTAGATCTTCTGCAAAGGCTAAGTATAGAGAGCCATGGCAAATGTGGCAAGTGAAATTGATTGGCTTGTGAAATTGCTTGGAGATTTATGTACCAAAAAAGTGCCCTCCACGTTGCATCCAACCCAACCTTTCATGATAGGATAAAACAGAATGACATTGATTGCATTTATAAGGAAAAGAGTTCAACGAGGCATGCTCAAGTTGATCCACGTCAAATATCAACGTGAACTTGCAGACATCATGACGTGACTTAAACCTTTGGCTTCTATCCCTTTAAAATTCATCACGTCCAAGCTTGGAACTAAGGATATTTACTTCCCATCTTGAGGGAGTGTTAGGATTAGGATATTAGTTAGTGTGTGTTTGGCTTAGAGTCTGCAAAATTAATTTTAGATGATATTGATTTTGTAAAATTGATTTTGATCAAAAGTGAGTTAATATTAACGTGACTTATATTTGAAACTTTTGTATCAAAAGTGAGTTTGATAAAATGAATATTATTTGGATGATATAGATCAAAATCACTTTTGCTTGTAAAATTACCAAAAGGGTACATATTATAATATTAACGTTGTCTTTTTATTTTATTTTGTTATTTTAAAATATACTGCTTTAATAAATTACATAAATGTTATTATATACTCTAAAAATATTAATTAAATATGTTGTGATTGTTTGGTGATGTGAGAGTTTTGATGTTCCTTTGTGCTTAGTCTCGCACTAGGTAATCCCAAGAGAACTAGATTTAACCTAGTGATTTTATTTTATATGTTTTGATTATGGCAAATACAATGCAAAAATGTTTCTTTTGTTGGATCATATGTGGTTGTGTATACTCTAGATTTTGATATTTAACTCACAAACTATACACTAATATTTGAGCAATTCATTATATATCTAATGGCTCTTTACAAGTGCTTTAATAAACTAATGTTGGACATATTATTATGTCAACAAATTTATGTATGAAACACATTATAGTATTATATTCTAAGAAACCATGCATATTAAGCAAAAACTAATAATTGATAATATTATGCATGATTGGGTTAATTGCATTTCACATTTATGAAACATGCATATTTAGATATCTTACATTGGACTAACTATGTTTTTTAAGTGAATTGTTTTGTGTTAGATAGTTCAAGTATCAAGAAGAGATTGAATAATAAACGATGTTTGAACAAACACCCCCTTATTCTGTTGGAGTTAGTTACGCAACGAATCATCATTAGCCTAGTATTAGTTATAAGGGTTTTTTTTTTAATTTTTGGTAAATTTAGTTATAAGCTTTTATTCTCTGCATATTTAAAGTTTCGATGCACCTGTTGTACCGTCTCTATAGTCCTTATATTTGTGTTTTGTTCCGTAATAAACGACCTCATTATTACGTTTCCACTCGCTCGATGGCTTAGTGTTAATACTACTTTCTTTTGAATACTCTTTTACATTATGGGTTGCCTATTATTTTGTTTATTATGAGCTGCCTTAAAAGACTAAAGGGTTATTTGAGTTCAGTTTCAATTTTCAATTTTCATATTTTGAAGGAAAACTGAAAACCAAATTTCATTTTTAGTTTTTAGTTTTTCCTTCACAAATCTGGAAATCTAAAACTGAAACTCAAAAGAGAGGCCTGAAGGTGTTCCAATGTTCCCATTGTTATTGATATGATATTGATCTTTTTTGAGCATTGTCACAACAATTTTTTTCTCTAGCAATTGAATTTTATAATGTTTGAACTTCTTAAAATGATAGCTTCCTTACTATCTTAATGCTTACTCATTTTGTGAATTGAATTTATAAATTTTAATGTGATAGACTAAAGTAGATATGCTAACATGTTTGCGGCATTTAAATTTGAAGAATTATTTTGAAAAAAATGTTCGTACGCATTCAATTTTCATTATAATTTGATATCTTAAAACGAAAATATTATCTTCTGATTCCGTAGCATAAGAAATAATATCTAAATAATATAAAAATATGTTTATGTTTATGCATCGATTAATAAGTAAATTCGAACAGTCCCTTGATTACATTTACTTCAAATAGTACTACTACAACAATAATAATAACAATTATGTCTTACTACGTAAGATCAACTAAATAGTGGCGATTCCATATTCAAAAGACAAAACAATTACTAATTGAAAAGAGTAAAATCTTCCATCAAATTGAAGCATAATCTTAGATAAGAGAAAACGAAAACCACCTATCGATCAATTGATAAACTTCCTTCGGCTTATATATGTGGGCCACATGTCCAGCTCCCTGCATTTTATTAGAAACACATTAGACATATAATCAAGTTCATTAACAGAGAACAACTAAACAAATTAAAAGTTCATTTATAGAGAAATAAAATTGCTAATTATATACTAGTATTGTTATCAAAAGAAAAATTCTCATTAAATGAACAAAAATAACTTAAAATAACATCTTAAAGTTAAGAATTTGACTTGCCTTCACAATCACGTATGTTAAGTAGTGGTCTTGAGTCATTTCATATATTTCTGTGTATCTGTATGGAACATATTAAATGAAACATATAATTGATGTAAGCACACACATAATTACCTTATTCAACAAAAAGGAAGATACATAATTATGAGCTGCGAAGAAATGATTAAGAGTTTGAGCATAACTTATTATTTGAGGAATTAGAGTATAAATAAAAATAAACCTAATACGATAACCAAGAATAAATATATGTAATCCTAAACATATTTTCATGCATTAAACTAAACTTAAAATCGATATATATATATATATATATATATATAGAGTGTATCACATGAGATGAGTAATTTATTATAAAAGTAGAGGTCAGGATTAAAAGTTAATTAATGTAATTAATACTCACATGCTCATTTAAGAAAAGTCACATGATTTGATATTTTAATCTTGACCGTTTATATAAGATCCAACGATCAAAATTCACTCATTTCATTCTCATAATAAACTACTCTTCTCATATAATATGCTCCCATATATAAAACCCCTCATGTGAGAGGCCGTTTTATTATGAAAGTAAGAAAGAGTAAATGTGGGTCGTTGGATTTTATATAAATAATCAAGATTAAAACACAAAAATCACATAATATTTTTGAATGATCACTTGATCATTAATTATCATTAATAACTTTCAATCTTTATAATCCACCATCTATGTATGGTTATACGGCCTATATGTACTCATCTCACTATCATAATAAACCACTCATCTCCCTAGAGTCATTATATATATATAAAATACAATTAGGAATCCATTTTTGAAAATTTTTAGACACATTTCAAATTCTTCATTACGAATTATTCTTCAATGCAAAATTAAAAACATATTTTTTTAAAAAAAAAATTTAATGTCGTAATCAATTTATTATATTATTTTATGAAATATGTTTATTATGACATAATATTATCATAATTAATAAATCAAATAATCAAAATAACAACTAATCATAATTAGATAAATCTTTGAAAGATAATGCATTATTTTTATATAATTGATTTGACATATCTATACATGTGTAATGCATCCCATTGGTATCCCTTTTCAATTTATTGTTGCTATTATAGGCTCAAATTCATTCTGAAAAAGTGATTATCTTTTCGTCATTTATGTTTTTAATTTTTCAATAACATAAACTATTTTGTTATTCTATAATAGTTTTCCTTATTAGAAAATTCTCCTGGGCCAATGTATATTTAACATTTTAGGTTTAGGTGTTTATTTCTAACACAAATAGTTTATGTTGATATTGTAATGGTTTTCTATACGAGAAACACAATTAAATAATTGTAATTATTTTATCTATTGCTCATTTATTGTTCTTCCAATAAGGATAATTAGGAAAATTTAATTCAAAATCAAAATTATTTATAGTAATCACTTAAACAAAATTTGAAGAAAAATATGAAGAATAAATGTAATTCTTTTTTGAGTAATTTCAATGAAAACAAATTATAGATATTAATATAATTTAGAATATATGACTTAAAAAATTAATATATAATTTTTTTACTTTATTTCTTCCATGCTTCTCTCTCTTGATTTCTAATAATTGCCATAAATTTGAAGAAAATATGAGGGATAAATGTAATTACCCTTTGATTAACTTTGAGCAAAACATATGATAGATATTAATATAATTGGATCTCTATTTGACAGGATTTATCCAGATAAAATTTTGTTGCCACAATGTTTAGTGGATAAAACCCACTTTTCTTTCTTCTTTTTTTCCTTTTCTTTCTTTTCTCTCTCTCTTTCTTTCTCTTTTCTTTTTTTTCTCATTCTCTTTTGCGGACATAACTCCCTCCATGTTCCTTCTTCCTTTTTTTCCCTTTTCTCTCTCTCCTCCTTCTTTCTTCTTCTTTATCAATTCTCTCTCCCTCCCACATACAACACCACTAGTTGCACCACCACCTCCATCTTTATGCCCTCCTCATCACTATCACTATTGATTTCTCTCTCTATCTCTCCTCTCTTTAGTACTATCTTTTTCTCTCTAAGATGGGCCAGTTAGAGCTGTGAGTTTTGGACTATTATCTAGCTCTAATCTTCCTCCTAGAGTAGTTGGTAAGTGTCAACCTTATTCTATTCATCCTATTGAGCTCTCTATGTAACTATTCATAGTAAATTGGGGTTTTTGGAACCCTAGGTATATAAATTTGGGGTTTTTTGTTATGTGAGGCTACTTGGTGTTAATTAATAGCATTATTAACTTACTAATATTGTATTTACATTGTTCCTAGAGTTATAAAGCAATTGAGCATTAATCATTGGATTGGTGGCACTTGGAAGTTAGTTTTTGATTATTTGAAACCAGTTGTGAGTAGGCATTATGTCTATAATTATTTTTATTTATGCTAAATTAGCTACAAATATATTTTGGCAATTTAAAAACTAAAAACTAATTATTTGATTGTGTTATATAAATTTAATAAAATTACATCTGTTATGTTAGCTTATTTTGTAAAAAAATTTGACATATGAGATGAGATGATATTGATTTGGAAAATTTGTATTGCACAAAAAAAAAAGGTTGGAACTAATGAATTTGGAACAATGGAAAATTATTTTATCTCTATTATGGATATGAGGAAAGGACTTGAGAAATTGTGGTTATAGCCTATTTATGGGATTATTGAGAATTGATTTAGTATAATATGTAAAATTTTATTATGTGTTTTAGGGAGAATTTCTGACAAGATCTGTAGCTAATGACAGTAGACATTAACCTTGGTGCACCTTGACTATATTTGATCAAGATCACACAATAGATTCTCCGTTCTACGACCGCCCGTATGAGCATTGTCCCATTTTAGGATCACACGATAAATGGCCCGAGTATGAATTCTACTGTTTATCTAAATTTGACAATTCCCTAGTATTTTTCATAAAAATAGATGTTTTTTAAAATCTTTTCTTTAAGTATAAGAGTTTGTGGAATTTATATGAATTATGAATTTATTATTGTTTTTCTTATTGATCAAATATTGTCTTATGTAGATTATAGACATCCTATCTATTAAAACTCATTATGTTGCTTCCTTCTCTTTTCAAATACAATTTCAGCTTTAGATTCCAATCCCATGGCTCCTCAATAGCCGATTGTTTGAGTTGATGACCTTCTAACAAGGCCTTTTTTGCATATTGGAATTTTGGCATGTTAACTATTTTTAATGTTCATATGTCACAAGTATGGTCCTCAAATTAGGTTTATGTTTATGTATGTGAATTTAAGACTTAGTTATATAGATTATATTATAGAAAGGATTTGTAAACTAAAATTATATTTATATTTTGAACTATGTTTTTAGTTATGGTGGAAGTAACTTATGGTTATGAATTTGCATTGAAACTAGTTTGAAAACTAAATTAACTTCATGTTTGATTATAAGATTGGGTTTGATTTAAATTACATAGTAGAACTTGGATTGGAATTTATATGTTGAGATGATGCTTTGGATTATGTTGAGTTGGTTGTTCAATTGAGGGAGCAAATTTTGAAAATACTTAATGCCTAATTCTGTATTTTATTTTTGTTTTCATACAAGTTATGTTTTAAATTTGAGGATATCCAAAAAACAGAGAAATTCTATCTTTTTTTAATAAAAAGTTTGTATGTTAAGACTTGCATGGGAACATATACCTTACGCAACTCACGAATTACCTAGTTAGGTTGTGATAAAAGTTTAGAATATTTGACTCAAAAAATTAATTTATAATTTTTTTACTTTAATGGTTAAATACTTCTCTCCCTTGATTTTCATAATTACTATATTAATTATTAAGTAATATTTTGAATGTTTTTCTCAATCATTCTATGTTATCATCCAGATTGTTTTTAAATATAGGGATCATCTAGATTTTATTTATATCAATATTGTACATATTTTAATTATATATATATAATCATTCATTGATTTTGTTTCTTTTAGTGTAAGAATATCTATATATTAGTTCAGTTACATACTATCTTATAATTAAAATCTACATTTTAATTTTAATTTTAATATGTATATATATAAAATATAATTTGATTAAAAAAATGTTTTTTTAACTTTAATTCTTGAATGCTTCTCTATCTTGATTTTCAATAATTACCATATTTACTATTAAGTCATATTCAAAATGTTTCTCTTTCATACTTTTTATGATATGATCCATTTTTTATGGAGATTATTTAGATTTCATATATATATATTTATATATTTTTTCAAGAGAATAATATTATATATACACTCGGTTACATCTTATCTCATATTTAAAATTTAAATTTTGATCTTAATATATATAATTTGCTTAAAAAAATTAATTTATAATTTAGTATCTATTTAGAATATATAGATATGAATAAAATTTAGAATATAAGATTTGAAAAACTAATATATAATTTTTTGACTTTAATTCTTCAATGTTTGCATCTTGATTTTCAATAACTACAATATTAATTGTTAAATGGTATTTTAAATATTTCTCGCTTATATACTCTATGCTATCATCTATCTTTTTTTTGGATGGATAGTCAAGATTTTATTCAAGTCCATATATATATATATATATATATATATATATATATATATATATATATATATATATATTGATTTATTAATTTTGTTTCTTTTAGTAGAAGAATTTCTATATATACAATATTTGAAATCTAAATTTTGATTTACGTATCTCCAAGGAAGAGAAAATAAGACGGCATGAACAAATCAAGGAACTGGTTCATAGGTTTAGAGTCTAATTGATTTAATCAATTTAAATAGAATATAATAAAATATATATAAATATATACATATGATTAATTAAAATATAAAAAAATATTAAATAATTAATATTAACATAATCAACACAAAAAAAATTATTCATAAATCTATAAAAATAAACATAATTGATATAAAATTTCTCTAGTCTTCAGCCTCGTAACATGGTAACAAAGCATTTGAAAATAATATTTATTAATGTCCAAAGAGGTTTATGATAAGCAGTTTAAGAATAATAGAGAGAAAAAAACAACCCAATAATTTTTGTTAATGCCTTTTTTTATTCCATTTTGTTCATTTTTGGCTCTTTCACCACAAGCGTATTAAGTTTTGAAAATAAAAACCAAAAGTACCAAACGGGCCAACCTTCAAAACCAAACCAATTCACCAATTTTCCCATTTTCCCAATTTTGATTGGTTTTGAACTCCCAAGATTTTAGGAGCTTAACTGGATAGCAAGGTGACTTTCTGGTTAACCCAATTGGACCGTCGTTCAATTTTCTCTTCCATGTACCTCTAAAGATAAAATTTTATTTGAAAAATTAATATATAATTTTTTTTCTTTTATTGTATCTCTTAAATGATTTTCTCACTCAATTTCTAATAATTTTCATATTAATAATCACATTTAAAATTTTGTCCCTCATAATTTCTATGCTATTATCCATATATTTTTATTTAGGATTATCCAAATTCTATTCATGCAAATATTGTACATATTTGTTCATCAATTTGAAATGGATGAATTTCAAATATAATACACATGTATAAATCAAATTTATACAATTTATACTATTAATAAAATAGAGGAAATAACACATGTAGCAACCGAATGAATTTTACATTAAATGCATTCATTTGAAAAGAAAATATAGATACAAAATCTTTTAAAAAAGAAAAAAAAATACATTTATTTATTTTCTACGAACCACCACAAAAATAATGAATTAATCCAAAATTTTAAAATTCATTTCTCAATTTAACTCATTGAGTAAATTCTTTAATATGTTACTTATAAAAATTATTTATTTTGGTTAATTCAATTTTTTCATTTAAAATTCTGTTCAGAAAATTTCCATTTAAAAAGTAATTATTTTTAACAACTTCCATGACAACATGCAATGCATTTTTTTTTTCCCTAATCTATGATAACAAATAAGGAAAGTTATGTCAACATTTTGTAGAAAATATCTAATCTAAAACTAGAGCATTGAAAAATATTTTAAAAAAACACATTGTAACGTAGAATTGTTTTTTTAAATTTTTTTACCAAATGTGCTCAATTTTTTGCCATTGTGATGAGTTTTTAACTTCTTTTAATAATTTTTTCTTTACATTTTCTTTAAACATTTGACCAGCCCAGTTGTATGTTTGTGGGTGTGTTTTGCTTTTCTTAAATTCTTTTGATTTGTATAAAGTGGGAATTGTAAGTGAAAAGGTTAAATAGTTTGTGTTAGAATGAATAGGGAGCAAGAAGGTTACATAGTTTGAATGGATAGATAACTAGGACCAAATATGCTAAATTCAATTAATTGTTATTGATTTTATATTAAATTTATTAATTTAGCAAATAATATTCATATATTGTTGGATTCAACAATTATTTTCAATTAACATAATTTCTAAACATAAATGATAAAATCTAAGCAATTTTAATTGTTATTAGTCATTTTTTTAATTGCACGTCACTCAAAAAATACACAACATAATATTTGTTTAGAAAGTAATCACATTTACTTATGATAAAAAATTAATAATTTAATAATTTAAATAAACAAATCATGATGACTTATAAAAAGAAAAAAAATTGATAAATATTTATCATTACAAAATAATGTTAAATTAATTTAATATATTTATCATCTTTATATTTAACTTATTTAATTGATCTGTGATACAATACTACACAAGTATGTGTGTGTATGTGGTTAGGATCAAGTTATCCATGTAATTTTAAGCAACTATTACACCATTGAATAATTTTTTATTGGATTTATTTTTACGAAACCCCCATCGGATTAGAAGTCCATGTCATATAAATCATACCTATAAAAGTTCAAGATAATCTAAAATCGTTTGACATAATTTTTATGTATATCAAATTAGAATAATATATATGCTTAAAAGAACAAAATAAGGTCTTATAATTACATTCTTATTGATACTTCAACTTTTATAAAATTTGACACAAATTATTTTTATGATAAGTAATTATAACTCAATGGTTGGATCGCAAAAAATTATTTTATCAAAAGTTATCTAGGGTGTAAAACTTGGATTGAGAGGAGTAATTTATTAAGAGTAAGAAGAGTGAATTTGGAACCATACGTGAATAGTTAATATTGAAAGTTAATTAATGATTATTAATTCTCATATGCGCATTTAAAAAAGTCATATGACTTTATATTTTAACTTTGATCATTCATATAAAATCAAATGGTCAAGATTATTTTTTTTCACTTCATAATAAACTACTCATCTCATATAATATACTCCTTTTATGTGTTTATATATATAATGTGAGTCTCAATCCAATTCAAAATAGTTCAATTCACGTGTGGATTTTTTTACACATTTAAAATATAAAAAAATTATTATTTATCAAAATATGGTGATAACATCATTTATAGTATTTGTGTCATTTTAGTTTTATTACTGTAAAATTGTTGGAACTTCCAACAATTTGAAGGATAAATTTATTGAAATTGTCAAAACTTTCAACGATTTCAAATTTTTGACGGTTTCAACTACATGCATTAAATGTGTCTGAAATCTATTCAAACCGAAATTGTTGAAACTTTTAACGATCTCAAGTAATAAAACTAAAATGATTCATATTCTGTAATTAATGTTCTCATCATCTTATTTCCATAATTATTGATTTTTTGCATTTTAGAAGGGTAAAAAATCCGCACACATGTATATATGTAGGTCCTACTATAAGGATATGTTTTTAGGTAAAACTAAGAGTAAATTTTTCATGATACATGAAAATCATAAAAATAAATTTTTCATGATACATGAAACTTAATTTTTAAAAAATTTATCCCTCATTTCTCTATTCTATCAAAATTCAACTATATACCCTAAATATCATATAGGAACGGACCTACTCCATACAAGCATGTATCCACTACTTGACATTTTACCCACAAAAAATTACAACTTACTTACCCGGCCACTTGTCCATCAACAAACCAAGCATGCCACTTGTCATGCATGCTCAAGTTCATCGACTTTATCCAATGTTGTGTACCCAAATATGGTATCAACATGTCAAGATCAGAACTGCAATCATCAGCTCAAAATTAACAGTGATAAACCAACAGCTAGTGTGTGTGTATATATATATATAAACATTTCAAATCCTAGTATGATTTAATAAATGAATTTCAATAGGTTTCAATAATCATACTAGTAAGTGACGCTTGCATAACAAAAAAATACTACTAAGTAACACACACACAGACCAAGAAATTAAATTTTCATTTGTGCATAATAAATAAATAAATAAATAAAAGTTTAGGACGAAGTTTACCAGTAAATGAGAGCTTGGATGTTGGCCTTTGTCAAATTCTGATAATATTCTACAACGTTGGTTAGTTGGTATGTGTATGCCAAAGACCTGTTACATCTAAAGACGTCTCCAACAGTTCCCTATTAGATAGAATAGTTGAATGAATGCTTAGTGCCATGATCAACTTCAATTAATTTCATTAAGCAACCCTTAAAACATCAATGACCCAAAGTAGCATTACCTCTCTTATATGAAGGGCGTTCCTCACGTTTTCATCATTTGCCCATAGGCCAATGAGGATGTTATCATAATCCTAACAAAAGACAATTGATATAATCAAGTTAGCTCTGCCATTAAATCTTAATTACGAATGAGGAGGATGTTATTATAGCTCTTAGCTCAGCTATTAAATCTTAGAAAAATACTAGTCCTTTAGAATTTTTTTTTCCCAAAAAATAAATGTTAGAATGACATAATATGATTGATAACCTTTAGATGAATAAATGGGTTCTACCATCACATTTAATTCAACCACCACTATATATGATCTATAAAATTCTGGTTATATTATTTTGAATATGTAGCATTACTTTAAATCTTAATAGTGTACCTATGAATATGATTATGCATTTGATTGAATGCATATATTCACGGCTCCTAGTGTATTTTTTTTGTTTTTTTTTGGCTCTAATCTATCTTCTATCTTTAGGATGAAGTGTTTTAGAGTGAAAAGAAAAGGAAATAATTTTTTTAAATTTCTGAATTAAGAGAGCTGCAAAATATTCACAAACCTAAATGAAAGACTAGCTAGCAAAAGGCTTCATGAAATAAAAATTATTTACTCTAAAAATTTTGAAAATGAAAATATTTTCTTAAAGGAATACATTCTCTCATCTTTCTCTTTAAAATATGACATCCATAATCATCTCCTATTCTTCTATTTCTAAAAGAGCTTTACTTACAAACAAATTGAGAGAAAGATTGAAAAATTTACTTAACTCTACACAAGAATTTTGAATAGCCTTGAACTGGCTGTAAAATTCCTTGGTTCACACCGGACGTAGCACAACGGGGTTCCATAATTTGTTGTGAGTTTATATATCGAGTTAGCTGCAAATCAACGCAATAATCGATAAATTTTCATCTCATGCAGAGCTTAGTATGAGGAGGCCAAATATATGGTCAATTAAAATTCCAGCAATATGCTAACCTCAGTGTAAGCTTCATGATCAGAGACACACTTTGTGTTTTCTGGATCTATGTCTACATAATTACCACCACAATTTTCTTTTATCGACTGAAAAAATGCTTTCAGGCATATTTAGTTAGTTACAAATAAAATATGAAGGAAAATTAATAGCTGAATGAGAACATAGAAAACTACAATTTTTTTTTTTTTTCATGAGAAAAACTGCAAGATTAGTTGAGTTGTAAAAATAGTAGAGGTGTCAAATGAGGTACCTGGGTTAGGGGCTCATGTCGGCTAGAAGCAAAAAGCCCATGGCACCAAAATACCCACTTGTAAAAAGTCTATAAGGCCAATAGCCCACTTACAAAAATTCTAAATTGTTTAAAGTTTTTTAATGGGTTAGCCTTAGCCCCAACTCACATATGGGCTACTCTAGTCCACTCAGTCCACCTTAAGTTATTCTTAGCCCAACTAGGTAGGTCAATAGTAACTCATACATGAATCAAGGGTAGGACTAGTCTATTAAAAAATTGTAAAATATAATTTTTTTGGATGAAAAATATAAATTTTTTTAAGTGGGGCTAGCCCATGGGCTAATTGTGGGGCTCAAGGTGGGGTAGTGGGCTAGCCCATGGATAGTCCTACTAGTGTGGTTCAAATTGACACCTCTAAAAGATATTGATTGAACTTTGAACAAATGGGTAACTAGATGATTATGGCAAAATAACCTCATAGAGTTCTTTTGGTATAAGGGTCTTATGATACGCATATAAGACTCCCATGTTATGCTCCAGCTTTAAGTTAGCAGCTGGGCTTGCAAGTAGATAGCCCTGATGAGACATTCGAAGACATAAAAGTTTACATAGTATGTCAGTGAAAATATCTAAGACATGGAAATAAAAAATACTCTAAAACAATTGAAGTTACTGTGATCTTTTGTACTTTAAAGTTCATGAGTGGCACGTGTCCTGCTATGTGACCTGCCATTTGATAATGCAATGAAGAAATTCAAAACAAGATTTTGGGTTTAAGGCCAAATTTAGGCTGTTAAATTAAAGCTATTTACAATTCACTATTTACCTTCATACACCTTTTGAATAAGAGGGGCAATAGGTATTCCGGAATATGAGCCACCACCAATGTAAAATGGATTTGACCCAAACTTTGGATGATCAATAAACCACTGCAAAAATCACAAATATATTAAATGATCCCTTAATTTTTAGATGCCAAATGGTCACAATTTTGATCCAAAACAAATATTCCAGGATTTGGGCAGAGTGAAAATTTGCAGGAAAAGTGATTACTTAGACTTCATTATATATTGTTATGTTTTATTTTCTTATTTTGAACTATAGATTATCTCTCGAATCTGAGCATAAATAATCTCTAGATAATGAAAAACCAATGCATTCGTCAACAGTAATTCAAAGTGAAATCATGAACATTATATAGACTATACATAGAATCAGATAAATGGTTTACCTTTTGTAAAAAAGCATACGTGTGCTCCACCCATAATATGTCACTGCTATAGTAGCCATCTTGCGTTTCAGAGTATGAAAATCCAGTACCAACCGGTACATCTAGGTATATCACATTTAACATATGTGTCCACGCATATGGGTTCAATTTGAGTTTAGGAATGTTCCCACTGACAGTGTGATCCATTCTTAAAGGGCCTGGAAATGGTTAACCAACAAACAAATTTGATCTAAAATAAAATGTTACTTTTTTCTTAATTGCATTTTCCTTTGTTTTAATTTTTAACTAAAAAGTTCATATTTTTTTCATATTTATTCATAAATTAATAGAAAATAATTTTCTACGACATGAAATGATCTTAGTATTTTTTATAAGAATAATTTTTTTTAATACAAAAATTTTTACAAGAATAAATGATTGATTATAACATAGAATGATTGATGCATACTAGCCTCCTTTCGGGTGTAAGCAATGGGCTCATACGATGAATACTTTGAGCTTGAATTCATCGATAGAACTCTAATTTTTGCAAAATAGTACAATATTTTTATTCTTTATCTCTATTTCTTTGCCACCTAGCAACCATCATAACCTTCAACTTCCATTCATTCAACCTCCACAGCTTAGGAGATGAAGGAGATGAACAGCGCTCACAACACAATGTTACCATCTTTACCTTTCACCACCACCACCACCACTGCCAGTGCCAGAGCATCACTGACGACGTTGAATTGCAGCAGCCATCAATGTGGAACCACCATTGTTGGTTGTTGGGCCATTGAGGCCGATACTAAATCATCGCCTCTGGCGCTAGACCACCACCACCATCACTACGATTTTGTTGGAATTGTTTTAAAAAAATACCCAATATTTTTAAGAATGTCATTGTCAACTAAACTTGTAAATGATTTATTCCCATGTACAACTTACAAAATTCCAAAGATATCAGTCTACATACCAAACACGCCAAAACATCTAGAATGTGATTCTTGGGAATAACATTTCCCATAATGCTATTTCTAGAATGAAGAATCAATTTGTCTACAATATACCCCATAATTTTCATGACACTAGCCAGAACTCAGAATTCAAAACCAATGATTATATTAAAGAAAAGAAATATTTATCATTTCAACCTATCATGTATTAGTTCCCTGATCTAATTCTGAGCGATCAGTCTCAGCTGCATTTGGTTTTGATAGTGTTCTTCTGTGAGAAATTGTGCCATTATAGGCATTAGATAGGTTAGATCTTTAATTCCTTGGGGCTTGGGCTTATCATCCATGGACCCAATACACGTGAACCATGATTATAGGACAGAACAAAAGAATAAGTTTGCGCCCAAAAAACTAAAGAATAATTATCAACCAAAAAAAATGAAATAGTGAATATCATTTGGAAGTTTGGATAGTATTAACTATATTGTATAGAATATAGATAAGCTGATTTGACTATCTAAAATGGAAGAAAAAAATAAATCATTTGATTCACTTTTTATTAAAAAAAGCATTAATTTGTTTTCTGAAAATGAGTACTTTGAGTATTTTTAAACATAGCTGGATGCGATCTAAAAGAAAAGTTGAAAAGAAATAAGATATTTACCATTTTCTAAAAAGAATGCAGAAAGGGCTGAACAGCCTGGACCTCCAACGAACCAAATTAAAAGTGGATCAATGGAAGGCCTGCTTTGTGACTCCACAAAGAAGTAAAATAGTTGCACCTCTTCATCTTCTCCCACTGCTATGTATCTACAAATACAATTTAATAAGAAGTTTAAACATTCGATTGATCTGGCATCTCCTATAAATTAAAATGCTTAAACTTCATCAATTTTTTAAAGGAATGATGCAAACAACTTACTAATACACTGAAAGATATTAATTATTAATTGTAACCAAAAAAACTAAAAGATATTAATTTCACGTATGCATGTGATGCTACTACAATCATTCCTTCGCTAACCAAAAGGGATACAATGCTACCATGCGAAATTAGAGCCCGTTTAACATGTCTTATAGGAGAAAACTTAATAGTTTAAGAGCTTATAGAATAAGATTTAATAGAATAAAACCTAATAAACTTTTAACACTATACAATGTTTAATGAGACATTATATAGGATATGATATTTTACATTATATAATATTATCATTTATTTGCAAATATTCTAACCATACATAGATATTAAATTAAAATAAAATAATAATTTGATTAATGATTTAAATGCAATAGTAAAATATATGATATGATCATTTGTTTGCAAATAACTCTAACTATAAATAAATATTGACTGAAAATTAAATGATAATTTTTGTTAATTATTTAAACATAATTTTACTAATATATATTATTATTTGAAGTTTTAATTTATATTAAATGTTATTTATTATTTATTTTAATATTTTATAGCAATGTACAATTTCAATAAATTATAAAAATGTAAAAATAATCTATTTTTAATCCAATTTAATATTTTTCTGGTATGTTTATCAATAATTATTTAAATTTTAATTTGCTAATAAATATTAAATTAAATTTTTTTCATTACTCATCATTACTTTTTTATATCACATTATTTATTTATTTTACTAGTATATAATTTATAATTTATTTTAAATATTATTATTATTTATAAATTATTAAGTATTTTATTATTTCACTTATTAATATTTATTTATTAATTATTTCATTTATTATGTTATTTATTATTATTTAATTAAATAATAAAAATAAATCTTATATGCTAAAGATTAATGAGACTTTATCCTATATATATCTCTTGATTCAATCAGGTGATCAATCGTTTTAATGTATAGGCGATTTGATGTTTGAATTTATATAATACATTGTTCATACCAAAATAATAGATAAAATCATTATATTTTATATTAATTTATTCTATCTTACCTTATGCAGTGTGCCTTTCATGAAAATGTCATTTCCGTGTATGCCTTTTCATATAATTATCACGGTACTTGAACTTCTAAGTTTTCGAGTAAAATTTTAATTTAGTATTTGAAACTAGAAAATTCTAATTTCTCAGCCTCCATCCATTTGAGTTCAACAATATTAAATTATTAGCTGAAAGTTTATTTGCAACGGTAAAAGATAACATGGTACATTGGGCTAGTAAAGTATGTTAAATTACACCACCCTCCTTAAAAGTTTAGTGTAACTACACTCAATATTTTTTATTTTGCAAAACTATTACTAATTTCCTAAAATTAAATTGGTCTTTTTTATATACTAATTTATTAATTTAAATAACAAAAAAAGATAATATATGATATATATGTAATTATTAATGATGAAATTATAATATTTTAACATTATTTAACATGTTAATTGACTAAAACATCCTGATATATCACATAAAATTAAAACTTATATCATATGATAGAAAAAGAGATATTTAAGTTACTATACATGTCATATATCATCAAAAGTTTATAATTTTGTTATTAATAATTATGTATAT
Organism: Dalbergia oliveri; assembly: GCA_030441495.1. Lineage (NCBI taxonomy): Eukaryota > Viridiplantae > Streptophyta > Magnoliopsida > Fabales > Fabaceae > Dalbergia > Dalbergia oliveri. The sequence goes on from JAMLFY010000001.1 coordinate 9,925,135, forward strand.
ATATCATATTATCTTTCTTTGTCACTTAAATTAATATACTATATTCAAAAAGGTCAATGTAGTTTTAATGAATTCAGGTGAGGTCAGAAAGTTAGGAATAGTTTTGCAAAATAAAGAGATTGAGTTTAATTAGTGAATATAAATTATACTTAAACGAATAGGAACCCAATTTAAGTAAAATTCATAAATCGTTCAAAGACAAAGATATAAGCCAACACGGTTCATATTAGGTACAAATAACTTTTTTTAATACATAATAAAAGAAAAATAAACTCACCCGGTTTCAAGCTTGAATGGCAGATCACCATTATAACCCGGCAGGTTCTTGACAATAGAAGCAGGAGAAGCCATGGAGGGCATGCGCAGAAGCATTAAAACAACTACGACGAAGCTGCTACATCTCCAACCCATGACGCTATACCAGAGGATTTGGGTGCTTTTATTAAATGCTTATTAGTCTTGAACCGTAATACTAACACAAAAAATAATTAATTTTGTAAAAGGGCATGCTATTTAAAAATTAACAGTAAGCCATAAAATTCGTTTCTTATAGATACAACATCAGATAACGTCAATTTCTACAAAAACTCATTATAATCTGAGAATTAAAATCATCAGTTATATTAATCATTTTTTAATTAATCTACCCAATAATTATGAATGAAAAAATTAATATAACAGGCACTTTTAATTTTAAAAAATGATATTAAAAATTCAGTCTTTTTTTATATAAGAATTTTTTAATTAAAAATTACGACACTATTAATCTTAATTACTACGAAAAAAAAGTACTTTTTAAGTAGAAACTAAGAGAATGTTTGTTCCATTTTTTGAAAAAATGATTTTTTGTCTTAAAAAACTACTTATTCGTGTTAAAGTAAAGCTCAAACAAACACAGCTTACAATGAAGGTGCTTTTGGTTGAGCCTTTTTTGGGGTAAATGATTTCTTTAAAATAAACACTTTTGTGTATTTAAATAATTTCTTAAAAATAATCAAAATCTCAAAAATATAAATTTTCAACTTTTCTTTTTCTTTTTGTAAAAACTAAAAAAAATAATTTACAAAATAAATCATTTTCCAACTTTTCAATTATATATATATATATATATATAAAATTTAAATTTCATAATATATTTTTTTCAAACTTTAAACAAACAATTGAAGGAGGGACATGTAAAGTGATTTTTTATTTTAAAATAATTTTATACAAAAATTGGAAAACAAAACCTCAATTTGGCATTTGATCAAAATTGTGGGATAAAATAGTCCCACATGATTTGAAACTCCCAAATGGTTTCTCCCACTTAGAAAGAGGTATATGCTAATATTTTGTTACCTCATTATTCTATCACTTAACAGAGAATCATAGAAAAGCATATATGACTTATTAAATTAATGATGTGATTCCATTAAACTCCATAATAACATATTATTGATTGATCTTCCTCTTAGCAAAGGCAAATTGGTACCTTTTTTATGATTAAGAACAACTCAACCCCAAATTCAGAGGGAGCAAAAGAACAAAGAGCCGCAAGGAAGTAGCATGGTAACAAAACCAAATTCGTTGCCAAAACACAAGGTTACACCACAAAGGCACCACATAAAGAAGCATGGACCCGCAAACCAATAGACCAAAACAAGAAAATATTATTGACAAAAAAAAAAATCTTATATTAACATAGTACTAAGAATTTATTGTTAGACACATTAAAAAAAACTAGTGGGACCCATAGATGTGATTATATGTTAAATAAAGTTAATAAAACCAATTTTTATTTTAAATGTACCTAAATAAGATAGGTTAAACTTATATCCATATAAAAATATCTCCCAAAACAAACAGAAAAAATCATCTACTGACCAAAACTCCATAATAACTCAAAAAACAATCATGACAGCAACAACATGAAAGAAAAACAGCATCAAAGGTAGGAAGGCAACAACAAGGGAGGATGCCAAATAAGTACTTGATCGACCCATATGTGTTTTCTTCTCGTTAAATATTAAAACGATTGAGTTATCAGAGGGATTGATGTATCTTTTTTACATAGTAAGAGATCACATGAACTTTTAACTCATGGGATATGTTTGGTTTAATAAAAATAATATGAAATTTATTACGAATTCTATGCTTTTAATATTGAGACTAATTTATCCTCTATAATGATAGAAGATCAAAATAGAGTTCTAGTAAAAGTTAAAACCAACTTTTTTTTATTCAACAGTTCAGAAAGGCCCAAAACACTCTCATAGCAGAGGAGCCAAAGATACAAACAACTGAACATATCCAAGAACTCCAGGGGAAAAAAAACCAAAACAAAAAACTACAGATAGAAGTGTGTATGCAGACACCCTTATATAAACCCCTTAAGACTATGACCACTAGACCAATCACAGCATAACCTCAAATATCATTATGTCTAGGTTATTTCGTTTTCAAGACAAAATTTAATAATATGTCAAATATTATTTTAATAATATGCAACTCAATATTTGGAAAGTAACATGCCACTCAAGATGTTTTGGAGTTTGGCCCCATTTCATAAAACAAAAGTAATATGCAAGGATTACACTCTAAATACAAAGAAAGATTTCAGTGACGGTGCCCTCATTCTTCCATCTAGTTTACTACGAATTTTCAGTCAAATTAAAATTGCAGATATTTAAAATGAAAAGGGGAATAGAAATAAAATGGAGTTAGCGACGGATGAAACACACACCAGTGAAGAGTCGTAAAGGAAGATTTGGTGGGTCGAGCGGACCAGAGAAGAACAGAAAGTGACGAATGAGAGATCAACCGACAGAGAGAAGGAGGAGATGCCGCTTTCCAGAATTGCGTGTAGATGTTGTCTTATATTTGGAATCATTCATTGAATCACTGTGTTAATACGATAGACAAATCAACATTTCATCTAAAATAATTTTGATTAAAAAATAGTATAAAACCTTCTTACGCTAAAATAAAATTGTATTAAAATTAAACTTTTTAAATTTATTTTAGAATTTAATTAAATATACTGAACAGTGTAATCTAATCATGTAATGAAAGATCAACAAATATAATTATTTTTAACCTTCACTACTTTAAAAGTCATATAAAAGAAGAGATGTGATTAGATCAAGTATAAAACTTCTTTATACTTAGTATATCAAAATTAAACTCTTATTTTAATTTAAAATTTTATTCACATGTACTAAATAATTTTTAAAATATAAGAAAAAGTTTGCTCTCACTGAATAATAAGTAAACTTCACACTTAATATTATAATTATTTATATTTTAATCATTCAAGCTTTCACATAAATACATAAATTTATTTTAAAATTATTTGCAAATTAATTCTAATTCAATTTTTTAAAATTTAAATTAGACTTATTTGAAAATGGACAGCTTGGCAGCTTTTTATTGCTTGATAATGTAAAAACGATTACACAATTAGTGCATGGTTATTAGATTTTTTCCAAGCTGAATAATTAAATGGAACGCACTAATGATACAAAAATAGTTTACAACTTCAACGGGTAAGGTATTTATAACTCACATACTTTGTGCAATTTTTTAAAATTTGAATTAGACTTGATTTGAAAATGGACGTCGTGGCAACTTTTTATTATTTAACAGTGTAAAATTGATTACACAGTTAGTATAGGGTAATTACACTCTTTCCAAATAATTTAATTATAATACACTGACGGTATAAAAATATTTTATATTATCAATCAATAAGGTATTTAACTCATATTTTATGCAATTTTTTAAAATTTAAATTACACTTAATTTGAAAATGGAACAAGTGACAGTTTTTTATTACTTGACAGTGTAAAAATGATTACATAGTTAGTGTATAGTAATTAGACTTTTCCAAACGAAATTAATTGTAATACACTAATGATATAAAAATACTTTATAACTCACATACTTTGTGCAATTTTTAAAATTGACTTGATTTGAAAATGAACCATGTGACGATTTTTTATTACTTGACAATGTAAAAATGATTATACACTCATTGCATGATAATTAATATTGACTCTTCCCAAACATATACGAAATAGTGTGAAAAATTTTCTAATCATTCTTATAAATTAAAACAGAGTTTAGAGAGTTAACAACTTCATTGATAATTAAACTTGTTGCTATTAAACTCTCGTAATTTCTTATCTATTGTAATAAAAAATATTATATTCCACTCTAAAATAATGCTCAATTCAATTGTGATGTGATTTCTGTATTAAAAAACATGTGCTAATAGACTTTTTACGTTAGAAAAGTTCATTAATATAGAGTAGTATATTTAGATTTAAAATTCATTCATCATAAAAATCTCTGGTGCGTTTGTTTTGAATTGGTTTTTTATCAGAAAAAATGATTTATGTCAAGTTGAAAAATGAGATTCTCACCTACTTTCTTCTCGTTCCAGTTTTTTTTCCCGTTTCATTGTTTAAATCCCTCATTCGTTTAATATTTTTCTAAAACAATTAAATTTGGATTTAATTAAAATACCCTAACAATACAAAAAAAGTTTTACATATTCATTCAATTACATAATAATATATCAATAAATATAGTTATTTTTCATTCCACTATTTAAAAAATCATAAAAAAATTAATTGAATGACTTTTTATACTGTAAATATATTAAAATTAAACTTAAAAAATTTTAAAAATTTATTCTATAATACCTTCTCCTCTCCCTCTATTTCAGTACCAAGCTGATAAATAAATATATCCTCTTTGGTTTGGATAGTCTCAGAAGTTTTTTTTTTCGGGTCTGAAGAGTCCTAGAAGTTGAATTCCGACTTTTACGCGCCGCCCGCCCCAATAGTCAATACTGTTTTCTTTGTGGCCTGGCGTCATTGATGCGGAATGGTGCAGACTGTAAAGTCTCGGTGAAAGAAAGGGGAAGACATTTTGTGCATGGTGCGCTCTACCGTGAAGCATGCAATTTCTAATGTATAGTTCCTCAAGGATGTGGATGAATATATAAAGGACATGTGGAGCAGTAGATTAAAATGAGAAAAGATTAGATGGCTCAGTAAAAGTGAATATGCAGAGCTAGGCCTTGAGCACTTGTACTTGCTTACTGATCTAGCAGATTGCCACCAAACAATGACAAAGTATGACACAGCTATTTGATCAGAGTTACGGTAATTTGTTTTCAAAAAAAGAAGTGGTTATAAAATTATGGTTTAAAAAATTGATAAATTAATTAAAATTTCTCATTTCATAGATATTTAAACAAAAAAGAGGATTCTCTATTATTTTTAACGAAATCACATAAATATATGCATTTATGTGATGTAAAAATTAGGAGTTAATACTTATTTTATTTTAAGATTTTATGCTTGTGGTTTATTTTAACCCCTAATTTTTAGATTGAGTCAAATTAGTATATGACATTAATAAACGTGAGTCATGTTACTCTCAATCCACTTTTATTTAACATTTCATCAATTAAATTATGATTTATAACATTAAATAATACTTTAACATATCTTATATTATTTTAAGTAGAATTAAATTTAAAATGACTCATTTTGGTACCTAAAATTACACAAAATGAGTCATTTAAATCTTTTTGAAATCATAAAATGATTCATTTTGTACAATATTAAATACCAAAATAAGTTATTTTAAATCTCATTATAATTTCGATGCACATGGTATTTTAAAGTATCATTTAACGTTACACATTATCATTTAATTGATAAAATGATGAATAAAAGTTGGATGGGGCCAAATTAGACTCATACTTTGTAATGTTAGAGATTAATTTGACTCATTTAAAAGTTAATGACTAAAATAAAAAGCAAGAGATTAAAATGAGCATTACTCAAAAATTAATTAAAAGAGATAATTTAGAGTGTATTTTTATTTTTGAATTTTGCTCAATCTTATCATAAGGCAGGCTATCAGGAAATAAATATACTTTGTTCAAAGTCTTGAATTTTCATGTCTTTTGTGTCATTATGATGATGTTCAGATTCATTTAGGTTATAAATGCTTCATTTCATAACACATTGAAATTTAATTATTACAAGAAAAAATGTCAATATAAATTTGATGATTTACTTTACATATACTCAATTTTAGGTAATTTATTGACAAAAAAACAGACATAGTGAATCATTTTTCATAGATCAAAACAGCTATAACATAAATAAAAATTGTGATATCTTATTTATCTAGTTATTGCTAATTGCTTTGCATTAAAAAGATAGGCGCTTAATGTATATTATTAAATCGATATCAAATTGTCCCCTTTTTAAATTCAAACATAAATGTAACATCAAATTGAATCTTGAATCACTATAAACTCAATCTTTTAGGACGTGTTTGGATGAAGGGTAAAAATTAAATGGGATATAAATTTTCATGAATGACTTCCATGTGAAAATTTATAAATAAAATTTATCCATGAAAATTTACATATCAATTTTACCTCTAACTAAACACACCCTTAATGTAAAACAATCAACAACAACTAAATAAATATGATATTATAATTAGGTTATTTTTGCCATAGCTATTTTGATTTATGAAAAATGATTTATTGTGTTTGTTATTTGTCAATTAATTACCTAAAGTTGAGTATTGTGCAAACTAAAACATAGACTTTATATTGACATTTTTTCTTGTAACAAATTTGACTAAATGTATGTGTTATAAAAATAAAATTATTTATAGGGCATGTTTGGTTAAATTATGGGCCGGAGAGGTTACTTTTTTAAAAGAAGAAGTATAATTAGAACCAGAGCCAAAATTAATAAAATGCTTTTTTTAATGTTTTGATACAATTATAGAAGTACTTCTTATTATAATCTATATATACTTCCTCCATTCGGAAATAATAGTTCAATATTAATTTTTAAATATAACCAGAATTTGGTACATAATACATGGTGGTAGTTAGATTAAATATATGTAATACCTCAAGTACATGTGTCATTGGATAAGTCCAGGCAAACCTACTTCCAGGACCCACCCATGATGAGAAGGCCCAGTTGCGCGAAAGTTTGAAAGATGTAGAAACCATGTTGCAGCTAAAAATCCAGAATTATGCAAAACAGGCTTGTTGCAGCGAGATATGTTTACTTGGACGAGCGGGCGAGACTATCCCTCAGGCGTTAGCCAAGCTCGCTCAGAGAGCTATACTCGCCAGTGAGTGGTCCTTGATCAGTAGGAAAATGATACAATTTTGTTAAGTGACACCCCACTCCTTTTATGAACCCCATTTTGGGTTCCCCTTCTCAGGAGGAAACTTAGCTCCCCAAACACATTTCCACATTTCTCTCCCAACCTCATTCCAATCTTCATCCTCCAAGCTCAAAGGTAAGTGAATTAGTTGGTTTTGTCATATCCTTTTCTCCATTTCATGCTCTAGGGCATGAGTTGCTTGTATTTTCTCATTATTGTCAAGTGAGAGTGTTTCCCTAATATTGTTAGAGTTGATCTAGATCTAACTAGAAGTATTAGATATTAATCTATAATTTTGTGGTTGCTATGGCAGATGCTCGTGTTATCCCGTTCCAAAGCTCAATTAGTGTTGACACCATCCCTTCCTCCCCTCCAGGTAAGTGGATTCAATTCAATGGTCTCTATTTTGATCATTAGAGATATTTTCTTTAGATTGTGGTATAAATGCATGATTTAGAGGCATTTCAAAGAGATTAGAGCTTATTATTGGTTTTGTCAAGTTATGAAACAATGATTTTCAAGAGCATGAAATATGTGTTTTTAAGAAACTCATGGGACTATTATTGCTAAAATGAATTTATGAACAACTTGATTATGTATATGATTATATTTAGAGATTTTACAACTACCATGATGTTTCCAAGTGCAACATATTTATGTTAGAGCCTAGTTACAAAGTTTTAGAAAAGAGCTAGATTTTTATGGTTTTGAACTAAACGTAGCTAGAGAAAGATAATAAGTTAACGACCTTAAAGTGATCGTTAACCTTGGTACCAAATTATCCCCAAAGGACAATTTCACCTGTAACATCCCGAAAAATTACTTAAAAATTAATTTGAGCTTTGTTAGTCATAATTTTAAAATATAATAGTTTAACAACGATGAGGGTGGCCCAATGAATGTTTAAAAAAAAAAAATTTCTGGGCTGGTGAATAGTAATCTTGCGGGCCCACATCAGCCGCTGGGACAGCTAAGATTCCTGCTCGAAGGTGCCCGAAATTAGGAAAACATGGGAATAATGTTAGAAATAGGTGGGAATGATAATTTTATACTTAAAATTAATTTTTGGACAATATTGGTTCAATCGGGACGATGTTTACCCGTTCTATGAGATTTTAGTTTCTTACACCAAATGAAACTTTCAATGAAAGTTTGCCACCTAACTAGACAAGTGTGTGGCTTAGAAGAAGCCACACCATTGCCACTTTATTAGGACCAATAGGATGCTTACAAAAATTTACTACATTTATCTTTAAGAAAAAGAACATTTTGTACTTCAAATTATTTTGTATTTTGTCATAAACTCATAAAATCAATATCTTATCATTTCCTTGCATCAAAATTTCGTCCAGCACACTCCAAGAAGCTCTCCTCCATTGTTCTTCCTCTCAAACTCCATTAACAAACTTGGAGCTTCATAAACCTTAGCCTAAACTTGATAAAACCTCAAATCTCTTCACAAAACATGTTCTACACCTAATTCTCTACCAATCTAACCGAACAAAATTTCCATTCCTTATCAAAATCTTGTCTTGTACCTCACACCTCACTGATATCAGAGGGGTTTGAAGTTGGATTGGGAGCTTTGGAGGAGAAGGAAGCAAGCTTGGTTAATCTTGAAGCCAAGGAACTAATAGGTTACTCAAGTAGGGTTTTCTTGCCTTTTCTTTGTCAAATTTTTCTAATCTGTTTTGGGTTGTGTTAAGTCTGAAATTTCTGGTTATTTTGGATGATATTATGTTGATATTGATGTGTGAATTTTGGTAGTGGGTTTGGATGGTGTTAGAAAATGAGTTTTATCAAAGTAAGTTTGGACTAAGTTGCTGGAAATTCCTTTCCTGGATGCAGTTGTTCATGAAATTTTTGGAATATTTTTGGGTGCTTTCATGAGCTATAAAAATTATATGTTGGAGTTAGCACCTTAAAATAACTACATGAATTTTCTTGGGTGTTAGTTTTAAGGTTTAATGCCTCAGAAAAATTAGAAACCGAAATGAGGTAGATGCTGTCCTGATTGTTGAGACTAAAGCAGTAAACTTGTCCGAATTTATTATCATAGCAAATGATTGAATTAGCCTTTGAAATTTTTACATGAAGTTACTAACATATTGAAGTGTCACTGTGAATTTTATTGTGAATTAATTCAATCATTTGTTGGGTTAAAAAATTAGGGGAACTCTGTTTTGGTCTTGGAATTGGTGGCCCCTTACCACTAAATTTGTACATTTTACTGAGGTAGCTATAGAGCTGTGTTTGTCCTGAAATTTTTACAGGTTATTCTAGACAATTTAAGTGTCATACAGAATTTTTGTGACTCTTGAAATGGTTGTTTGGTATGATAATGAAATGTTGTGCCTAGGACAGGAACTCTACCTATTGTGTTGGGAATGGAACAATACTTTGAATTGAAATGTAATGGCACTTTGGCTTCTAGTATGACATGAGTATTTGATATTAAGTGTTTGGCCATGTGACTTATGACATGTAAATGCATGCTATGGATTTTAAAGATTGAAGTGTGAGAAAGAATGAGAATTTCATTGTGAATGATTGCCTATATGTGGCCTATGTATGCATTTGAGAAAAGAGAAAAGTATATGATGTCATTATAAGGATGTATAGATTTAAATTGTGCATGTTCTGACATATGGACAAAATATAAACAAGACTTAGATTGAATGAGGGGAAGGCGAAGTAGTAACTTCCCAAAATTTATTTTGAGTCGGAGACGTATCGGCTAGGAATAGATCTGTGTGGGATTCGAAATGGAAAAAATGAAGTTTGATGACCACGTATAGAATGAGCTTAGCCTTATAAGCACTATTTCCATTGTGTGGTGTGATCCACCATAAATACCCGTTGGGTATAAACGGATCTATTGTGGAATTGTCCATTGAAATTACTCGTTGGGTAATAAAGTTTTTCCTATGTCAATGAAGAAGAAAATACATTGATTTGATCTTTGTGGCCATAAGTAATACCATGTCACCTTGAGATAAATTCATTGCATGTATTATATGCTACTTATCTTATTTTGAATTGTCTACCTTGTGTAACTTAGTAATTGTTGAAATGTGATGAGATATATGCTTGAAGTGGCGATGCTAAGAAACTCACTTTAGGAATGGTTTTTGAACATTAAAATGAATCTTTAATATATGTGCATGCTCATATTTCTTAATAAATCGAAGTGGCTGGGCAATGACGATGACATTATGATTGTGAAATTGGGGAGTTGCCCTCCTGAGAATTTTAAAAATTCTCACCCCTATATGTTTGTTTTGTTCGCCTCCAGGTTAAGCCAGATGATGATGATGCTGCTATGCAAAGGATGTATACCTAGTGTAGAGTTACGTTTTATTCCTTGTACTTAGTGAAATGAGTATGTATGTAAAGTTTTATAGAGATATATGTACTAAAGCTCATAGAGGAGCTTCCTTATGTATTTTAGCTGTATGTTTAATAAACTTGATGTTTACTTGTAATATGTTTTAATAGAATTACGCTTAGTTATCTCGTACGTAAATCAAGCTTGCTATAGATAATTAAAAGAGGTCCGTTATTAACAAGTAACAACTCTCAAAGTACGATATCATAGCTTAAGAATGATGTTGTACTTGGGAGGATGTTACATCACCTAGAGCAAAGATGGAACCTAGTTAGGTGTCCATTTTGGGTCCTTAAGGAACCCCAGAAGATCAAAGAATTTGTTATGCTATAGTTGAGATGCATAACCAAGAATTTGTTATGTCATTTATTATGCATAACTAGATATCCCATTTCTCATTAAAGTACTATTATTTATGATTTAGAGAGGTTTATGGTTTTGATTTAATATGTATGTAAATATGAAAATGTTTTAGAGCTTATTTTATTGTAATATTATCATGATTTTATGCATCTTGGTTAATGTCCCATGAAGGGGGTTATGGGTGAAAATTCACTCACTGAGTTTTAGATAAAACTCATCATCTCCTTTTCCCTTCCACAAATATAGTAGCTATGTCTGGTCTTTTAACTCACCTTCTCCTTAACAGGATTAGAGATATCAGTTGTGAGCTTATGTCAAAGTGAAATGCCTTTTGTTTATGTTATAAAGTGCTCCGTGTCATGCCGGGGGGTGGTTGACCATAGAGATTATTTGCATATTTTGTACCATATTCAGATTTTTTTGGATTTATATGATTATAGTTTTCATGATTTTACTTTGTACAGTAGAGCAACTCATTATATTTTGTAGCATAAACATATTTTTAGTTTAAATTATGTTATTGTTCATGATTATCGATTTCAAGTGGCAAGAGATTTATTGTTAGAGATAAAATAATGATTTGAAATGGTGTTATGATTTAAAATAAGCATATAGAGTGATTCAACGATCACGAAGCTTACATGGTAGAATTCCCTACGTGCCAATCACGTTCCCAAATTTGGGTTTAACAATATAGTTATATGACTCACCTATTTATTCGAATATTATTATTTATGCCACTTTATTCTTGCACTTATTTTTCTTAAAGAATAGAGATATTAATATTAATGTAGTATTGCAAAATACATCTAAATTTGATTAATATTATGACATTTTTAATTATTTTCTTAATTCTTATCCACATTTAAAATTGAATAATTATTTTCAAATAAAGTGAGTATTGAATTGGCTAGATAGAACAAGTATACAAGTTCTTGCACAACGAATATATAAACAACAAATTCAAAATATTTTTTCTCTCAAAATTTTAACGAATCTTAGACTTTTTTTTTCCTCTCAAAGTACTTGTATAATTATATCAAACATTAAAAAAATCATTTTATTGCTTATGGTCTTGTTCTAATTATGCTTCTTTTAAAAATAACTTCTTCTGCCCGTAAATTTAACCAAACATGCCCTATAAATATTTTTTTAATAACACATTTAGTCAAATTTGTTACAAGAAAAATGTCAATATAAACTCTATGTTTTAGTTTGCACAATACTCAACTTTAGGTAATTAATTGACAAATAACAAACACAATAAATCATAAATCAAAATAGCTATGGAAAACAACTTGATTATAATATCTTATTTATTTAGTTATGGCTTATTGTTTTACATTAAGGGTGTATTTGGTTAGGGTAAAATTGGGATATAAATTTTTATTTATAAGTTTCATCATTTGTAAATTTATACATGAAGATCATTCATGAAAATTTACACCACATTTAATTTGTACCATTTATCCAAATATACCGTAAAAAATTGAATTTATAGTGATTCAAGCTTTAATTTGATGTTACATTTAGGTTTGAACAAAAAGAAAGGGACAAATGATGTCGATTTAATAATATACATTAAGCTCCTATCTGTTTAATGTAAAACAATTGGCAATAACTAGATAAATAAGATATCACAATATTTTTTATTTATGTTATAGCTATTTTGATCTATGAAAAATGATTTACTATTTTTTTTGTCAATAAATTACCTAAAATAAAGCATAAAGTATATGTAAAACGATTTATGTTATATGTAAAGTAAAGCATAAAGTTTATATTGACATTTTTTCTTGTAATAATTAAATTTGAATGTGTTATAAAATGAAGTATTCATAATCTAAATGAATCTGAACATTACTAGAATGACGCAAAAGACATGAAAATTCAAGACTTTGAACAAAGTATATTTATTTACTGATTACTTGCCTTATAATAAGATTGAGTAAAATTCAAAAATAAAAATACAATCTAAATTATCCATTATAATTAATTTTTGTGTAATACTTATTTTAGTATACGACTTTATACTCATAAGTAATTTTAGTTATCGCTTTGAAAATTGGTCAAATTAGCTCTGATATTGTAAACGTAGTCCGATTAATTCTTCACCCCACTTTATTCATCATTTTGTCAACTAAATGATAATGTGTAACATTAAGTGATATATTGATATACCATATGTATCAAAATTATAATTAAGTTTAAAATGATTCATCTTGGTATCTAATATTACATAAAATGAGTCATTTTATGACTTTAAGGAAGATTTAAATGACTCATTTTGTATAATTTTAGATACCAAAATAAATCATTTTAAACTTAATTCCACTTCAAATGATATAAGGTATGTTAAAGTATTATTTAATGTTACATATTATTATTTAATTGATGAAATGTTAAATAAAAGTGAGTTGAGAAAATAATAGATTTTACAATGTCAAGCACTCATTTAACTCATTTTAAAAGTTATAAACTAAAATGACTTATAATTATAAAATTATACTAAAATAAACATTAACTCTTAATTTTTACATAATATAAATGTATGTATTTATGTGATTTCATAAAAGATAATAGAGAATCATCCTTCGTGTTTAAATATCAATGAAACATTGTTTATGAGAAGTTTTAATCAATTTGTCAATTTTTTAAACCGTAATTTAATAACTACTTTTTTTTTCTTCCAAAAAACAAATTGCCGTAACTCTGATCAAGTAGCTATGTCATACTTGGTCATTTTTTGGTGACAATATGCTATATCAGTAAGCAAGTACAAGTGCCACTGGCCCATCTCTGCACGTTCACTTTTACCGAGCCATCTCATCTTTCTTCTTTTTAATCTACTGCTCCACATGTCCTTTATATATTCATCCACGTCCTTAAGGAACTATACATTAGAAATTGCATGCTTCACATTAGAACGCACCTGTATGTATTTTTGTCATCTACCTGCTCGTGGAATGCAAAAGGCGAAATGACATTGTTGAATATATAATGAGGGAAAAACATTAAACACCTATCAAAATGTGGAAGACGATAATTGTAGTTATAAAGTGTAGAATATTATATTAATTTATATATTATTTATTATTAAATAGCATTTAATGATAAATAAGGTTTAAATTGATAATATCCTTCTCATAAATGTAAATAATATTATTACGAACTATAACTTTCACTGTTACTTTTTTATAAAATTTGCACTTGTATCTCATTTTCGGCTAACTATGTGATGATCTCTCTAAAGTTGGGGAGCTCCACACACTTGAATCTTTTTAGAACTTGTCTCCGCTGGATCATGCATGCATCATCCTCTCCAATCTTCTTCTAGCTACCGGTGACCACCACCCCGCCTCTCCACTCCGGCCGTCCTCAACTGTTGCCGCCAGATACCTCTCACTGAGCTCGATGCCATCAACCAAAAGCTCACCAAAGGAACCTGTTCGGTGGACAACACTTACCTCCTTTTCTCCATATACCTTGTCTTTGCCATGCAACTCGGGTTCACCATGTTCTGTCCAAGCCAAGAACACCATGAACATGCTAGACGCTCTGGACGGCTTTGCGAGGATGCCACTGAAGGAATATATAGTTTAAAATAAGAAGTGGATTGACAAATCTAACATGTATTAAATACAAATTGTTATCATCGAAGTGAGGGGCTAAATATATATTCTGAATTAGATACCTGAGACATTGTGAATAATTGCTCCAGTCACTTCCCATACTGCTTATTATCTATCTGAAATTCTGAATAAATAATATGCATTTGTTTTTGTTGTAAATGTTACTTTGAGTTTCCTTTTTTTCATCGGATTTGGAAAGCGAGTTCCGTCCTTGCAAGGCTTCTTTGCAGCAAACAACTTAGTGTGTGTTGTATATGGAATGGTGGAGTCGGTGAGGCATGAAGACTAACAAGAAGAAGATATATATGAAGGGGATGGTGAGAATGTGAGGTTGGGCAGTTGGCTGGAATCTGCTCGTTGAGGCGGTTATTCTGGATGCGAAGAGGATGAAGGTGGAGCAAAGAGGCAGGAGAAAAAGTAGCATGGTACAGATGTGTAATTTCAACTGGACTTGATGTATTAATAAAATCATAATAATCATTTAACTGTATTTATTTTTGAGTTAAATGCATTTGATCCCTAAATTTTAGTTAATGTAAATTTATAACCCAACTTTTAAAACGTTCATTATATATATAAACTTTCTAGCTGTGTAAACAACCCCTTATTTTCAGACCAAACCTTTAAATCATAATAGTATGAGCGGTTAACACAATAAAAGATCAGAGGATAATGCAGATAGGTATTCACATGAATGCGTTTATAAATTAGAAACATTAGGGGTTAAGTGCACATAAATCTTACCTTCATTAGTTACTAAAATTATATTGAGGAGTGTTTTGCATAGTTTAGAAAGTTAATGTCATTATGCACGTTTGAAAAGTAATGACATAAATTGTATATGATCTAAAATTCAGGGGTAAAATGTATTTATCCCTAATTTTATATATAAAGATAAATCATGAAAAACATTAAAGAAAAATTTTGTAATGTTACAATAAAAATATATATTAATATTATAACTTAATAGTTGAAAAATATATAATTTTATGTTTAGAAATAACTATTACAAATTATTGTTACTATTAATCATTTTTACTTCAACTTATTTGTTTTCTTAATATAAATAATAATTTAAAATTTGTATTATTATAACTTAGACTTAATATTGATATTATTATAAATTACATACATTTTATAACTCAATAGTGATATTATTATAAATTACATACATTTTATTTTATTAAAAATTTACATGTATAAATTAATAAAGGGTATTTTAGTCAACAATAAAATAATAAGCATGAGAAAAAAGAATAATAAAAAATTTGACAATGAATTAAAGTGTAACTTATTTTAAATTTATAGGGGATAGTATCTTATGTGTTTTAGAAATAGAGTAGATAGAAGTGTAATAATATTGTCTCACAAAAGAGGTTGTATTATACTCTAAAATGTATAAGGGAGGGAGTGTAATAAAGCCTTCTCTCAAAGGAAGGGATTGTATTTTTTTTTATATATTTATGAAATACTTTGTTTACTATCTTGTACTATGCAGCTTTTAGTTTTTGATAAAAGTATAAAATTAAATTTTTTTAATATTTTTGTTAAAGAAAGTTTTAATAAATTAGATTGTAAAGAAATATTCTGTACATGTTTCTTAAAAGTTAAAATGCAAAAAAATCAATAAATATTTTTGCAACTAAAACAAGTCTTCAATATATTTTTAATACATTACATGACTAACAACAACAATGTAAGATTAAAATTTGACCAACAACAATGCATAATAAAAAAAATATATAACTAGAAATTATACTTGACAAACATTGTAGAATTGCCAGATATGTTTCATTGATCGCTTGTAGAAGTCGTTGTTTTGTTTATCACGAAGTCAGATATTGTTTTAAATATGCCTTTATACGAAGTAAAACTTTTCTCACCCAGCTCTAGTTGTGATATGCTAGCATCAATATCGTCGTAAGAAAGGAGTTGGGTAAAATTTCTTGGATATGTGTCTCTCTCATCCTTAACGATAATATTATGCAATATAACATATGCTCTCATTAAAGATTCGCTTTCTCCTAAAATTGTGTAGGGCCACGTATAAATGCAAATCAAGTTAGCACACTAAGGTAGCGTTTGGTAAGAAGAAAGAGATAGAAATATAAGGACAATGGAGACAATAGAGACGGGGATATAAAAAACACGTCTTTGTATCATGTTTGGTTGTGGAGTATAAGACATGATAATTGTCTCTGTATTTGTTTGAAACACGAGGGCAATACAACAAATACACGGATCGCCATTGACCACGGGTCAAAGTTGACAATGAATCGCGGACCCGGGAGAGCCCGCACCACCACCTTTTATGAGGACACATTGGAAAATAACAAATATGCATAGGCACTATTGGAAGGAAAATATTAAATTTTTGTTTCCATCCTGTTCTCACTTTTGGAGCTATAAAAATTTTGTGCTTTTTCTCAAGGATATAAAATTTTCTGTTTCTACTACCAAATAAGTTTTGTCTAGAGTGTCTTATTCCTTCTATATCACTAATCAAACGCTACCAAAATGCGTGATTCACATCCTTCGTTGTTGTTCTTGATATTTTACAAACATATTCACTTATCTCCTTGTGATTTGAATATTGTTTTTCACAAATGTTGCCTGTAACATCTCCCAAGTACAACATCATCCTTAAGTCATGACATTATATTCAAACTTGTTACTTATAAAGCGGACTTTTCTTAATTATCTATAGTAGAATCGTTGAATCGTATAGTAACTAATTCGTGGTTCTATCAAAATATATGACAAAGAAGCAAAGTATTCATTTAATACAACGTCAAGTACATGAGGAAACTCTCTTATGAACTTTAATACATATTGTTATCTCTTATATTTATAGACCTATACATATAAATAAGTACAACATATACAAGTCTCCATTACTAAACTACTGCAACTCCAATTTAATCCTTCTTATAGCTGTCTCATTGTTCATGGATCAACTTGGAAAAACATAGAACAAAACACATAGGGGTGAGAGTTCTATAATCCTCAAGACATCCCCAAAACATATACTAAAGTCCATGTCATCGTCCCAGCCACTCAGGTTTATTAGAAAAAATGTGAGCATGCAACGTATATCAAAAGTTCATTTTAAAGTTAAAAAATCATTAGAGTCTCTTTTCTTATTCATTCACTTAATCTACACATGTTATACTATTCAACATCATAGTACTCCATTCTTTATCTACATGCCTTTGTACATGAAGGGATCTCATATATCATCCCTATCTTTCCGTGTCTTAACATAATAAAGGGGATCTTTTCGTGCCCTTAACATACTATAGGGATCTCTTTGTGCCCTTAACATACTATAGGAAATTTCATTCTTCACTTACCACACACATCATCCTCAAGTTCATATATACAGGCATCACAATCATATATGCATTAACATCAATTTCTAGTTTATCAATACTTCAAGCATACATACATACATATATATATATACATACATACATATATATATATATATATATATATATATATATATATTACTCATTCCAATCTTTCTCGTATAGGAGCATTTATCATGAGCACTCAACTTTACATATGTGTAACATCATCATTAAATTCATATAGCATAAATGAGATCAAGTCATAATCATTTCATCATAGATTTAACAATTCAACATGCTGTCCAGAATTTTGGTCATCAAGAAAATTATGGTTAAATTATTAAACATGATCAAAACAAGGAAAAACTATTTTTCAAAGGTAACTATGTGTTAATGAGGTTCTGTAAAAGTTTCAAAGCATAATAAGGTCTCTAGCTATATTAAAAAATTAGACAAATTCGGAGGTTATAAACTAAGCTTTCAAACAACCATAAGTCCTATTTATTACCCTATCAATGATTATATAAAGCCATGTTATAAAAATCGGCTCTTCGAGGCTTTTACTAAAACCGTAATTGCATGAAAGGTCTAGCGTAGTTTGATTCGGTCACATACGGACCTGACCGTCCTTGAAATTCCCGACAGTTTTTTTTGCTAAATGATGTCATTTTTTAAAACCTTAAAAAAATTCAATCTAACTTATAGAAAAATCAGTAACTTTGTTTGTATTGTCATAATTTGTGAGTTTGTGATGTAAAACTCTAATTTACTTATGTAATTATATTTTGAACTTGTCAATTGTGATTCATGATTATGAAATGTGAACAATATTTAGGAATTTATATTATTTATTTATATTTTTGTATTTAGACCTCTTAAAGAGTGTCAAGTTGTTAATTAGCTCATTTTATTGAATTTTATTCAACTTTTATATATTTTTATATATATTTTTTGTATAAATCGTTAGATTTTACCATGACAACCGCAACCATTACCCAGTGACCCACCTTGACTTTAGTCGATATTCTTCTGATAACTATGATATAAAGTCCTACAAAAATTCAGAGTTGGACTTCAAGATGTTCTCAATATCCAAAAATTTCAACTCAAGAATCGATCATTTGATATAATAATAAAATTAGACAATTTCAGTGTTTTAATTGGACCTAGGCAGCAACATAACCAATTTGGTTCTTGATTTTTTTAAACATAGCAAAAGTCCAGAAAGGCTCCAAGTTTTTACTAGAGACACACATGTTAGCTACATCCCATAAAATTTTTAGCTTAATCCAAGGCTCTAAATAGGTCAGAAAATTCAACAATTCCCTGCTTGCTTAAAATCAGGATTTTCCAGGCAACAAGGTTCAAAGTATATTTTGAGAAAAATGATTTTTAACATTATCCAATCACTCCACCAAATTAAACACATCAATATCTATCTATCATTAATCAATGCATCCAGAAAATTTTAGCCAAATCAATCAAAAATTCAAAGCAAAATTGAAAGGAAGAGAGCTCTACTTTGAAAACTTTAAAGCTTTATAACTCCAAAGGATGTTCCAAGTGGTTTCTCTTCACTTCAAGGCCACCAAATCAACCCCAAACCCTCCTTAGGTAGTAAGGTAATGAGGTATCAATGCGAGAAATGGTGAAAAATTGGAATTTCAATCGGTTAGTTTTATAGGTGGTGATGAGTAGAGTAAGTTTTGTGAAGGAAGTTTAAGTGTTTAGCAACTTTAGGCTATGTTTTTGAAGCTTGAAGCTTGTTAATGGAGGTTTGGAAGAAAAGAAATAGAGGCAGTATTCCTTTTGCTCATGCCAAGAATGACAAGAAAAATGTCAAAGTTTGGTGGCTTGAATATATCCTAATATAAAGATAGCATTTATGTAGTCAATTAGGTAATTCTTTCTAAAAAGAAAATAAGGTGAATGGCTAGGATTTGATCTTGTTAATCATGATTGAATCTTAGCCATTCATTTAATTTAAATGGATAGACATTATCCAAATCTTGAAGATTAAACTTTTTCCTTGTAAAAATCACATATCGAAATTTTATTGAACAGGTAAAACACCATACGGGAATCAAATAGTACCCAAAAATTAATTTCAGGTATAAATTTTCATTTCTAACTATTCTATCCTTAATCCTATAATTTCTTAATTTTGGGTATCTCCGTTCCAATTTTAGGGTTTAGATGTTGATGAGCCCCTTTAGCCCGCAAATTATTATTCATGTTTTTTTTAGCACATCTATTGGACCGTCCTCATTATTGCTAAAATTGTCAGATTTTTAAAATTCTCATTAATAAAGTTCAAAGTAATTTTTAAATAAATTTTGGGGTTTACATTGCCCATTCAAGGTAAATATATTTTGTTAAATAATGGCTCATGGTATGATTGTTTCCATTAACAGTATAATTTACCTCAAAAGCTTGAATGGTCTAAAACATCAATGTCGATGTTTGAATCGACAACTCCAAAAAGTGCATGATATTTCCAAAGGTCTAATGAAGTCGCAATTTCAAGTACTATAGTTGCAACCCCACGATCATGTAATACCCTGAGTAAAGACATTTTGAAAAGATTGTGGACAAACCTCTAACATTTTCTTTAGGACTATATTTTAGTTCTCATATATGCTAGATGAAAATCGGAACATAAGTTTTGAAATACAACTCTACTCCCATGTTGTCAAACTTGACCTTTGTAAAGTAATTTGCAAATATCTTGAGTTAATTAGAGAAATTTGATTGACACGATTTTTGTGTCATTAGAAATCTAATTTAATTCTCTAGAGGTGCAATTTCTACGCCGATGGTAAATTTCAACCTTATTTGGAGTTACATGCGAGTTAAGTTGCAGGACGTGTTGTAGCCTGGCAAACATGCTTTGCGTGAATTCAACCTTCTAAAAACCCTTCCTTAATATGCAAACATGTTGTGGTGCATCCATTTTACATCGTGGCGTGTGTTGGGGCCTAGATCGGCCGATACGTGATCTTAAGATGTTTATCCTCCCCTAGTATAAATAGACATGATATAACATGCCCAAACACTCTTGCATGAACCCAAGCCGGCTTAAAGTCTTTCTCTTCAAAGAAAATGCGAGTTCCATCCATTCTACGCCGATTAATCTCTTCGGTAAGCGATTTTTCCTTGTTCCTCCATAGATTTTGGATTTTACTATTCTTTGGGGCTAGCGTCTCTTTTAGTGGCCTTATGGTACTAGTACTTTTTTAGAATCAACTATTGTGATTTAAACATTATTTTCATATTTTTTTAGTAACTTGAGTGAATGGACATGTGAATAATACTTAGCCACAAATCAGAAAACAACTCCATTAAATCCTATAGAGATACCGGAGATATCTTTAAATTTTATGTTTACTATTCTTTGTTTTGTTTGTTTTAGCCTCCTAATTAATTTTCTACTCATTTTCACCCCTTTAAGTATTCATCATTAAGTTAAATACGTCCCTTTTTTTTTGTTTTATCAAAGTACGTCCTTTTTTTTTGGGGTCCGTAAATAAGTCCTTTTTATTAAACAATATCTCATTCTCTTCTTGCCTCTTTGTTCTGAATCAGCTGGGTTGGACTAGCACATTTATAAATTGGCCCATCCAAATGAGCAAAAAAAAAACCCAAAAGACAAAACGCAGCGTTTTGATATTCTCCTTCATCATGAATGCCCACGGCAAAGAATCACTTTCACTATTCTTTAGTTATTATATTTATTTATTTATTATCGCTGTCCCTCCTCTAAACCCCTCGCAGCCGAGAAAGATGTTATCCCACACAAAAATGAAGACGATATCACAGAAACTCACCTATCACGTGCCCTGTCACGTGCCCTGACCACCACCGCCGCCGACGCCGCCTCGCAACCTGGATTGGCGTTCCCCGTGAAGACGGTGACCACCGCGAACTTTGAAGCCTCTGTGGCGGAGCTCCGGCACCATGTCCGAGCCTCCGACTTCGTGGCCATCGACCTGGAGATGACCGGCGTGACCAGTGCCCCTTGGCGGGAGTCGTTCGAGTTCGACCGGTCCGACGTCAGGTACCTGAAGGTAAGGGACTCTGCGCACAAGTTCGCCGTCGTCCAGTTCGGTGTCTGTCCCTTCCGATGGGAACCTTCCAACCACTCCTTCGTTGCTTATCCGTATGTTGTTTCTTCCCTCGTTTTTTTTCCTTCTTTTTCACTAAATCAAATAGCAACATTTTGGGGGAAATCAGGATTTGAAAGTTTCCCATTGGTCTCCCCCAAAATGGGTATATTTTTTTTTTTTCTTTCTGTCTTGCTCAACCGCTTGTATGTAGAGTCTATAGCAGTTTGAATAAGAGTGCGTTTGGATTAGTTTTTTTTTTCTAAAGAAAAAATGCACTTTTTTTTTAATAAAGTGCTTCTATGTACTTTTTTAGGTTGTTTGGATTGACTTTTAAGAAAAAACATTTCAAATTAAAAAGTGATTTGGTAAAGCTAGTGATTCGCAGCTTCTAAAAATTAAGAAGCTAAAGTGGTTTGTCAATAATATTACTTTTCAAAACTATCCATCACTATTATTTATACTATTATTTATAGTTATAACTCTATCATTTGCCTACTTCTTCTCACTCACAGTCATCCACATACCTCTCATCTCCTCACAATCATGCACACACACACCTCATAAATTTGCACTCCATCTCTGTTCCAAGCTTCATATAAAAATATATAAGAAAGATTTCAATATTCTGGGAGATAATTTTATCAAGTGTTGAAAGCTGTTAGAAAACTGGGAAATGATATCATAAGGCCTCTTGATGATGCATTTAGAGATGTCCCTAACAATATTTGGGAGGACGAACGATATTGCTCTCATTTTAAGGATTGCATTGGAGCCATAGATGACGCTCATATAGCTATCCATGTATGTGCTGATGAACAGACACCGTTCACCCATATGAAAAGATCTACAAACACTAATGTATTGGTTGTGTGAATAGTGTTTTTATTATTATTGAACTTTTATTTTTGTCCTTTTTGGTAATTTGGTCTAAAAATGTGCTTTTATTTTTGCTTATCCAAACAAATTTATAAGTACGTTTAATAATGAAAATCACTTTTCAGATTGTCTATCCAAACACAAAAAAAAACTTTTTCTAAAAAAAATGCTCTACTTAAAAAAGTTAAGTTAAAAAGTACTTTTTTTAAAAAGCCAATCCAAACACACTCTAATTTGGTTCACAAGACTTGAATGATATTGCTTAAGGGCTGTGTTGCATGGATACTTGGTACAAGTATCCTGATATATACATATACGGTAAAAGATACATTATAAATTAAACTAAAAACATGTAAAATATAACTAAAGTATCGTATTGGTATCTGATATGATACGTCTATGATATTGGTATATGGACAATTTTGAAGTATTTGTGCATCATAGCTTAAAGGTATGGTTGTAGGTTTGACTTCTTGAGGGAAAGGGAGGGAAAAGAATGGTTTGTACTTTGTAGAGTAAAATTTTAAAATTTAACACTATAAATCTTTTCTTCTTACGTCTATGAGTTTGGGTTCTTGAGCGGAGGGGAGTGAAAGGAAGGGTTTATAGTGTGAAAGTTTTAAAATTTACTGGAGGGTTTATAATGTAAAAGTTTTAAAATTTTACACAAGTCCTTTTTTTTTTCATTTCCCCTCAGAATCTAAACTGACAGAGGAATATGTACCAGATATCACTGAAACAGCAAAGCATTAGAGATTTTCTTTCTTGTTCCCTCATATTGGATTATGAGAGAGAAACAAGAAAAACAGATAGTATACTATCATTTTGATCATTAAAAGATCAACACACTAACAAATTAGTTTCTAAAAGATGTTTTATTAGCCTGCAATGATCAATTCTGTTATTGCTAATGGGCTCGGTTAGTGTTAACAACATTACATTTTCAGGGATTAATTTATCAATACATTTGATCATTTAGGTACTAAAATATTAGCGCATTAATATTTTATGAACTAATTTATTGGTACACTGATCAATGGGGTAGCACAGGGTAATACAATATCTTTTAAAGATTAATTTGTCAGCATATTAGTCTTTTAAGGGTCAAAATAGTAATTCTCTCTGAAGAAGAAGAAGAGAGAGTAAACTAGTAATTTAGTTCTTGCTGTTATTTCTGCTTATACTTTATCGTTAAGTTTAGCTATTGTGCAAGTTAGTGCTTGTGAATCCACTCAATTTTTCTTTTATTGGCTTGCTTAAGAGTTTAGTCCATACGAAGTAATGTGTTGATGTGATTTTTGTGACTAAATTGCATGCAAAGTATAATTTGAGGCATTAGGTTGCTGGTTTAGACTAATTGATGTAAAATTAGCTGATAGGATGCGGATTATTCGTATCAGTTGTGTAATGTGATTGGTTCTTGTGTTCCGAGGAAATTATGGGGAAATGAAATTATTATTAATTTTTTTTTGTTACCTACCTTATTGATTTCTTTATCAATTTCTTCACAACTGTTTTGTTTCTGGGAAACTTGGATGATTGGATGGGGATTGTGATGTTAGTTGTGTAATTGAGCTTATTGTGCTGAGAAAATTCGGGCAAGTTGAACTTAGATTGTATGCTAATCAGATTTTTTCAGTCAAGTTTTAAGAGTTTTGATGGAAAATTAGCTGATTGGGTGTAAATTATAATATTACTTTGGTAATTGATTCTTGGGTGTGGATGAAAATCATGGAAAGTGAACATAGATTGCATGGTGAATTCAGAATCAGATACATTGACTCAAGTTTCAAAGAGACTATATTTGTTCGGTTTAGCCAACTCAATTTTATGGAAGATTAAATTGTGTCCTTATTAAAGCAATTTAGATGGTAGATAGTATCTCAACCAGGTGGGAAATTGATGATGATATCAGGATTGTGATCATAGTTGTGCAATAGAGTTTAGTGTTTTTGAGAAAAATGGAGAAAAGGGAAATTGGATTGTAATCTTGTATGTTAATCAAATATATTAGTTGAAGTTGTGAGAGTTTTCTTTTTTAATTGGAGTAGAACAGTTATATTAGTTCTATTTGCCAATCTCAAATATATCAAGAGCATAGTAGTCAATCCGATTATTATGTAGCCTAACCCGAAATCGCTATTCAGTATAGTGGATAGCGGGATGGCCACTATTTCATAAAATTATATATATTTATTGTACATTTTATACATAACACATAACTGTTTAAAATTAAAAAATTCCACAATTAAACTCATTCTTCATTAATAATTAAGGATTTGACTTGTCTAAAGTGATGAGATTGATAAATACAAAAATGAGGGGTTAATTACCTTTGGATGAATAACTTCCATTGTGTATGGGTCCCACTAAATGATTTAAGGGTAATTAACCCCTCACTTTCATACTTTACCAATCTTCTTACTTTAGGGAGTTAAATCCAATAATTAAAAGGCATAATTCATACTCTAAAATCACACAATCACCATCAAGTTAATGCATAAATAAGAAGTCAATATAATAAAAAATTAAAGTCTTAATGGGGAAAACATATAAGATAGCACCTATTATCTAAACTAACTTAACTCACTTAGGTAGCGTTTGGTAGGGAGAGAGAGAGAATAGGGACAATGGATATAGTGGAGATGGAGACATAAATAATAAATATGTATAGGGGTATTATTGGAAGAAAAAAAATATTAAAATTTTGTCTTTAATTTGTCCCCACTTTTTGGAGATATAGAAATTTTGTGTTTTTTTGTCCTGAGGACAAAATTTTTTCTGTCCCTTATTCCCGTCTCTTCTTCCAAACACGTTCCTATCTCCACTATCCCTGTATTTTGTCTGCTCACAAACCAAACGATACCTTAGACTAAAAACATTCAAGCTAATCATTCCTCATCATCAAAATCTTCTTCTTGTATAGCTTCCTTCCTTCTCTTTCTTGAGTTAATAGTCCTTGCAGGAGTAGGAGGTCTCTTCAATCTTGTACCAAGCTTAGTGTATTGAAGAGGCTCAAATTGCAGTGAAAACATCACCCCAAGTCAAATCATCATCATCAAATACCAATTCATCTTTAACAGCTTTTGTGTCCATTGCCCAACCAACCACTCATTACATTCATCAATGTTATGTAGGACAACTAGATCAATCACCTCTCTACAATCAAAGCACTCTTTAAGAGCTTGATTTTATATGACAAATACCAAACTTGCCACTTTTGATGCTCTGGTTGCTTCTTTCTTGGAATGAATCTATCACATTACAATTCAAACCTCAAAGTTAGTTTAAAAACATTAAATAAAACTTTATAGAGGAGAATTATGTGATATTTGCTTACATGTCTAAAAAGCTCAATTTCCATCATGATGAACTACAAGTCAAACTGAGCACTTTGATATCAAATTTCTGCAAGTTAGGATTGGATGATCCTCACATCCTCCACCATTCAGCTGATTCAAAACCAAATAATTAACATTGCTAAAAACCATCATGAGATGGAAGTGGAACAAGATTTATCAATAACGAAATACTTGTATCTTAATTTTTACCAATAGCCACTGTGTTCCTATATTTTATTGCATATTTCAATTCAATACTCCTTCAGCCCTGTTGGAAAATGCTAACTCCAATAAAACTTTGTTAGCTTTCTCTTCACCTCTAACCAATCTCTCAGCCTCTTAATTTGTGGGTTGCTATAGTAAAACTCAAGGTTTAGGAAAACATAGGAACACAGTGGCTCCTGGTAAAAGTTAAGATATATGTATTACAATATTGATAAATCCAGTTTCCACTTCCATCCCATGATGTCTTTTATCAATGTTAATTATTTGGTGTTGAATGACAGCCAAATTGTGGAGGATGTATGGATCATCCACTCCAAATTTGCAGAAATTTGATGTCAAAGTGCTCAATTTACTTTGTAGTTCATAATGATGCGAGCGTAATTGGTGCACTTTTGAACATGTAAGCAAATATCATATAATTCTCCTTTACAAAGTTTCATTTAATGCCTTTAAAACTATCTTTGAAGTTTGAATTGTAATGTGATAGATTCATTCCAAGAAAAGAAGCAAGCTTGAGCATCAAAAGTTGCAAGACTTGGTATTTGTCAAGTACAATCAAGCTCTTAAAGAACGCTTGATTGTAGAGATGTGGTTGTCCTCCATGATATTGAAGAATGTAATCAGTGGTTGGTTGCATAAATGGATATAGAAGCTGCTGAATATGAATTGGTATTTGATGATTTGACTTGGGGTGATGCTTCTATTAGCCTCTTCAATACACTAGGCTTGCTACAAGATTGAAGAGACCTACTACCAATGTAAGGACTTTTAACTCAAGAAGGAGAGGTAAGGAGACTATACAAGAAGAAAATTTTGATGATGAGGAAACATAGTTAGATGAGGGCCAATATGAAGAGATCTTTAAGTCTAGTGTGAGGGAAGCGATGAAGAGAACTTGGTTGTGGTGGATGATGATGATTGATCAGTTTAAATGTTTTTTGAGTCTAAGTGACTTAAGATAGTTTGGGAATTGGTGTTATCTTTTATGTTTTGCCCCTATGAGACTTTAATTTTGTTATATTGACTTCTTATTTATGCATTAACTTGATGGTGATTGCGAGATATGAATTAGGCCTTTTAATTATTAATGAGTTTAATATTGGATTTTTTTGAACATTTATATATGTTATGTGTAAAATGCACAATAATTATATATAATTTTATGAAGAGCGGTCATCCCACTATCCACTATAGTGTTTCTGTGGTCAGCTGCTACGCTCTGCTATGATTATGTAGTTCTCATTTTCTTTTTCGCTGTTTGTTCTTTCTGCTTCAGACTTATAGATTTCACAAACAGTTTGGTTCTAATTACTATTGCTGTTGGAAATGGATTCATTTTACTCTCTTTTTTCTGCTTTATTTTCTTTATTCATGTGATGATAGATGTGATACTGTTCTGATTTAGACAAATGTTCTCTGACAGGCACAATTTCTATGTTTTTCCACGTCAAGAGCTTGAGGGTCTGGCTCCATGTCCTGAATTTCTCTGCCAGACTACATCAATGGATTTCTTGGCTAAATACCAGTTTGATTTTAATGCATGCATACATGAAGGTTTCTTTCTTGTCCATTTATTTCCTGTCATTGCCTTTGGTATTAAGTTAATAAGTAATAACTGATTAGCTAATTAATAGAAGAAAGGAGTTTGTGCACCAATATCTGCCAAAAAATGGTTCCAGCCATATCATAGTTGTCAATGGCGGATGGCGACTTATGGCGGTGAGCCAAAAATCCGCCATGGAAATATGGCGGATGGCGTTGCGGATATGGCGAACGCCATGGCGACTGAAAAATAATTTTATATATATACAAAAAAACACACAAAAAAAATTCCAAATATGACAAATAATAAAACTAATAACATATATGAAGAACAAATATATTCTTTGAAATAAATTCATCAAATGCATCACAATATCAAGAAAAAGATGTAAAATAATCATGACCAAATGCAAATCAAAGCCACAAACGCACAATGTCATGTCATAACAAGACATAATAGTAGGGCACTAGAAGCTAGAAACAAAAAGTAGAATCCAAATCTCAAGTTCAAAACAAAATACAAGCCAACTCAACTCAACACAAATTAAGACAAAGGCTAACTAAAATAAACTATTTTAGTTTCTAGTCCATATTCTCATCCCAAGGTAATCAGCGCCAATGGGTCCATCCGAGGCATATCCCCCTCTTCTTCTTTCTTATTCCAAATCATCATATTTGATTTCTTCTTACTCTTCTTTGGATTCCTCAGAGTCATCAAACTCAAGTTCTTCTTCAACCACTGGCATTCACTGCTACCTTTTCCCCTTTAGAAACTCTATTACCTGCTCTTTGCACCACTTGATGGTCCATCACCACTTGAGGTTCCTTTCTTTTTTTACTTTGTCGCCTAGTATATGTTCTAGGCTCTCCAACCCCTGATGCCCTATAGACAGTTTCCCAAGTCAAAGTGTTATCATCTGCAAACACCAAGTCATCTCCAACATCATGATCCTCATCCTCTAGCTCTCCACCATCCACTCATTACAATCATCAATGTCATTGAGTGAGATAGGGTCAATCTCATTCCTAATATCATATCTTTGCTTGAGTGCTTGGTTATATTTCACAAAAACCAAGTTTTCCAACCTTTTATGCTCAAGCCTATTTCTCTTCTTAGAATGAATCTGCAATATCAATATAATCTAAAGCATTACTATTGGTTATTCTAACAATAACCAAAAAAAAAAAAGTGATAGAAAAATGGTAATTACATGCTCAAAAACACTCCAGTTTCATTCACATCCCGAAGAGCTACATGTCAAGCTCAAAATCTTGATGGCCAATTTTTGCAAATTTGGAGTAGAAAGACCATACATTCGCCACCAATGAGCTACAAATCCAAGGATCATGTAAGCAAATTACTCTAATTTAAAATCAAAAGAAATTTGAAAGCTAGATGTTGTATTCTTCTCACCAGGTGCAAGGATTTTTCTTTGTGATATTGCAAATTCATCTCAAAAAGGCCACCAGCACTCTTATAAATTGGCAGCTCAAGTAAAATTTTTTGTTGCACGTCCAACTGGAACCAATCTCTTGATACAATCATACATCCCATTTGTGACTTCTAGATCATACTCTAAATTCGGGTTGCCATAATAGAACTGTGGGTTTAAAAAATGTCCTGCATGCAATGGCTGATGGAGTTGACAATTCCATCTATTATCAATGATTGCAAACACATCCTTGTATTTGCTTTCATCGCTAAAGCACTTCATGATGGACTCTTTTGCCTTGTCCATTGCCTCATAAATATAACCCATTGCAGGCTTTCTTTCACCATCAACAAGACGAAGCACACGAACGAGAGGACGCATGATTTTAATGGTGTAATCTACATGGTTCCAAAAGGAAGACATAATTGCAATTTTTGTTGCTTCCTTGCCCTTAGGATCCTTACACAACTTGTTACTTACCCACTCTCAGAAGTAAACATTCTTCGAAGATTTGCTTTTTCTTGTTGAAGCCTTTCCAATGATAGAAAAGATGTGGCAAATCTTGTGACTGCATGCCTCACCAACTCCTCCTTGTTTGTGAAGTGCCTCAACAAACTCAAAGTGCTAGAATGGCTATAAATGAAGCCAACAAGAAAATTCCCCTTTTAATAGTCTTCTTTATCAATGGAATTTTGCCATGTCTTCTAGAATTAAATCCAAGCAGTGAGCTGCACAAGGAGTCCAATAAAGGTGTGGTCTTTTCTCTTCCAACATTTTGCCCGCCAAAACATAATTACTTCCATTGTCAGTTACAACTTGCACAACCTTTTCCTCACCAATCTCCTCCACAAGAGAATCAAGCAACTCAAACAACTTCTCACGGTCTTCACAAAGTTTGAACTATCAATAGACTTCACAAACATTGTTCCAACAGGAGAGTTCACCAAGAAGTTAATCAAGCACCTTTGCTTCCTATCAGTCCAAGCATCTGACATGATCAAACAACCATGTTTGTCCCACTGCTTCTTATGATCCTTCATCAAATTTTTGGTGTACTCCAACTCTTTGTTAAGAAGTGGAACTCTTATATCATGATAAGACGAACAAGGCAAATTGGGACCAAAGCTTCCAATGGCCGTCATGAAAGTCCAGCTTGATACCACCATCGGGCTATGTATTGATGAAGCCTTGCCCCCGCTTCCTTATCACATGCCTCTCTAATATTTTGCTGCCTCAATCTATCCTTTTTCCTCTTTGCATTTGCAATTTCTGGGTTTGTGAAAATAAATCCATTGGGCCTTTCAAATTTGCACCTTTCCTTTGCCTAGGATTAGGGGTATCCACAATCTCTTGAGCATCATCTTCAAATAATCCAAACTGCAAATTCTCAAGATCAAGGTCCCTCATAGCTGCCATTTCATCACTCTTGCTTTTTCTTTTTATAAAGAGCCCATAACTCATCTTTAACATCTTTTGGACACTTAGGACACTAGGAGACATTGCCAGTCTTCCCCATCAAGTGTTCTTTGGCTCTTGTAATTCCTCCTCTCATCACTTTTGCACAGAAATTACAAATAACATCATTGGTATTATTTTCTTCTCCTGGATGGCAATACTTCCAACAAGGGTCGTTCTAGATGACCTTGTGGTTTGTGAAACTTGACCTTGACTTTCCATTGTAGCTCACTAAAGAAATTGAAACCAGAAAAGAAAAACAAAGCTCAGGAAGGAGCTGAAACAAGAAAGAAGAAGGCAGAAGGAGAAAGAAAAGAAGAGAAGAAAGAAGAAAAGAAAAACAAAGCTCAGAAAGCAAGAAGAACGAAAAAGAAGAAAAAAAGAAAGAGAACTGAAGAAGACCATCGACTTGAAGAAGGAAAGAAGAGGAAGTGGCCATACCCGGTTGCTGCAAGATGAAGGCTGCCCGGCGGTCAGTCGCTTTGCCGAGGTCGCCGAGGTCGTCGGACGTCGCCGTGGGCCAGATGTCGCGAGGTCGCGGCGGTCGCTTTGCAGAACGCGAAACAGAGGAGGAGGCGGAAGCTCGAAATAGAGAAGGGAGAGCAAATGGGGTCAATGTGTTAGGGTTTCCTTATAATAAAACCCCCAAAATCCCTAAAATAACCCTTTGTTTTTTAATTTCCTTGGAAAAATGGCAGCTTTCCGCCATTTCCCATGGCGCCATGGAAATTTCGGCCGCCACAGGCCGCCACGAGCCGCCACGCCATGCAGGTCTCCATGGCGGATTCTTGGAATTCCGCCACGCATGGCGCCGCCATGGCCGCAATTTAACAACACTGAGCCATATTAGGTTAGATTGGCTTTCATGCTTTAGTGCTACGAATGGACGGAAATGTGGATGCTTCACTTTTGGATGCTTGCATGATTCAATGGAAAAGGGGTGATAAATGAAGGCCTCTAAACATGACTTTTAGAGTTGTAAGAAATTACAAATTTTTTGGGACATTGAAGGTCCTGAAGACCTATGATCTTCTACCACTAACTGAAATTTCAATCTCTAGGGGGGACTTTGGTATTGGTTGATGATCCAACAATGTCTGTCATTGATTTTTAGAATAGGCATTTTACAATTCCATCATGACTTAAAAATTATTTCTGTAGTTTGAGAATTTGATCCCTTGGATAATGTCAGGAATATCTTATTTATCAAGAGGACAAGAAAGGGAAGCAATAAGGCGTTTGAATTCTACATATGATAGTGAGTGTTCAGACATTTATAAATTAAAAGATGTTAGAGACGTACCATTGGTCAGCATGGCAGACATTTTGTTCACTGAACGAATGAAAAACAAATTCAGTAAATGGCGTGATGGGTTATTACAGGAGCAAAATCGAGAAGAACAAATTCAAGGAATTTCAAAAGACTCAAAACAGCAGTTTGAAGTGATTTTCTTTAAGATGCATCCTGCTCTTAGACTTGGTGGATTCACCTCTCATCAGCTTAAATTGATTCAGTTGGTAATGTTTTATATCTTGCATCCTAGTTATATGTTCACATTTTGTTTATCATGTGGTGTTATTTTTTTTTGGATTCATGTATCAATGTCCTTTGCTTAAAGATATATTGTATTATCATAAAGTTTGTAGCAAAACAAGTACTGAATTTTTCTGATTATAAGTTTAAAAAATTTCAGGTCATCAGAAAACACTTCAAAGATCTGTCTTATGTCAGTGTGAATAGTGAGGGTTCTGGTTCACAACAGATGGTTGTATATATGGACTCAAAGGATGAACTGAACTTACTTCTGGTAATATATATTATTGAATTTGAGAACCTTTCGTTAATTGAGAAGCTATTTAAATCTCAATATCATTTATTTTTTCATTTTTGAATTGTGATGTGTGTTCTATGTTGCAATAATTTTTGGAAGTGATTTGCTCTTTCTGCACTTTCAGAATGATGATGCAGGTCTTGACTGACTGAATTTTGTTTACCACTAAAAATGAAAATTTGAATTGACCTTATACTAGTTTAGAATCTTTAGATGGCTAAACATGTTCTGGAAACAGAACCTGCTTAATCCTAATTTTAGTTATAAATGGACACAATGAAATATTTGAAAGATAATGCATATATGCTCTATTAGCATATAAGTTGCCTTCTCATGTGTAATCCAAGTATGGTGGGGTGATGCAAAAGCGAAAATAGAAAAGTTTTACCATAACCAAAGCACGACATAAATTCTTATAAAAGTGTTCTTTAATCTCTTGCAGAAAGAGGTAAAAGATGAAAATCAAAGGTGTAAGAGAAGAAGATCCAAGATGCTGTGGGATTTCGCCATGTTATCGATCTCCTTTCTGCAGAAAAGAAGTTGATTATTGGTCACAATTGTTTTCTGGGTATGGGTGCTAGTCTTAAATCTTCCCAAGCTATTTAATTTTATAACATACTGAGATGATATCATTCCATGATACAGATATTGCTCATGTCTACAGCAAATTTATAGGTCCTCTTCCAAGCAGTCCTGAAGAGTTTGCCACCTCTATTAACAAGTACTTTTCTCACATTGTTGACACCAAATTACTCTTGAACACTAATCATATGCTCCAGAAAGGATGAAAAGGTCTAGAAAATCACTAGCCTCTGCGTTGCCTTGTTTTGTCCACAAATTGCTGCAGGTTCCAAAAGCACTGATCCAGGTTCGCTCTCACATGTGAAAGTGAACGTTGAAGTTGATGATTTGAGGTTTGTTTATGGAATCTTTATAATTTATGAAATGGTAATGTGTAATTTAAGTTAACCAGTTTAGTGGTTGTAGGAGATGGTGTTCTGCATAATTCATGATGATTCTTTTCATGTGTATTGAATGGAACACCATATTGGTGACTCAACTTTATGACAATGGAGTCTGTGTTCAACTTGCATGTGATTGTAGTTATACTTTTTTCCGATGTTTTCCATGAATGACTCAATTCTTTCCTTTTTTTCCTTTTTTTTTAATTCCTTTTCTGATATCTGACCCCCAGCATATGCACATTTCCCTTTCTTTTGTTTGAAGAAAATTGTACAAAATGTTGGTCACTTTTTTGTTGTCTACATATCTGCATATAACTTGAGGCAATTCTTATTTTTCATCACTTCCATTTCATATGTTGCTCAAGCTGTCTCATTAGATGTATTTTTCATACCAACATTGTATATATCTTTGCAGGTCATTCCAGCTGGAACCCTGGAGGCAAGCATGAGGCTGGATATGATGCTTTCATGACTGGATCCATCTTTGCCCAGTTATGCAGTGATTTAGGAGTTGACTATAAACTTCATGAATCCTCACAACAATTAGCCCTCAATGAGAAACTACAGAAGTATGTCAACCATCTATATCTTAGTTGGATGCACGGGGACATCATCGATCTAAATACCGGTGACAAGGTTGCAGATTCTTTGCCGAGCTATTGCCTCAAGAGGCGATACCCCAAATCTTGTTCGAGAATATTGTTATTATTTGGGGTTTTCCTACTCAGCTGAAGGCAAGTGATGTAAGAGAGTGTATATCTAAAGTTTTTGGTCCAACTTCTGTAGTTTCTGTCTACCACTTGGATGCAACTGCAGTGTTTGTTCAGTTCAGCAAGACTGAACAAGTTTCCGACTTCTTCTGTTGAAGGACACCTTGGAAAGAAGTGATGGTGCAATCTTGGTCTTGCATCCACTGGCAAAACTTTTGGAAGGTGGAGATACATGTGCTGCTGATTATGATACTTACAAAGAAATCTGTGGTTCACCCCTATCTGAAGGCCTGTTTGCTGATCAGGCAAAGGCAGTTGTTGGCACAAAGTGGAAGACCAAATTGGTTCAAAGCAAGGTTGCAATGAAAAGTGAAGAAGATGAAAATCCAAGTGTTGATATGGAATTTGTTGAGAAGGCCAAGCCAAACACAACTGATCGGTTAAGAAATGCCCCACATCGGAGGCAAGTCTCAGCTTTTGATATTGAAGATTCTTGCTGCGCCGCAGAAGCCAATTTGTGACTCCTGACTCGTGATGTTGTACCCTGTTAGCATGAACACAAGATTATAATCAATTTAAAATGTTAACATAGCAATCTATATTCTGTACTATTGTTTTTGGTCACACAAAGCAATCTATACTTCTGGAAATTCAATTTTGATGTGTTGTAAATGTGAACAAGCCGTTATTAGTCATGTATTAGTATATTACTATTATTATTATTATAAGTGTGTGTAGATATTGGGAAAAAAAAAAACAAATATAGCATTCCAAAAAAAATAAGTAACATTAAGATAACTTTGATGCCGCTTTCAAATTTTAGGCGGGATAGCAATGCGCTTTTGCCAATACACCAGTCTATTTTATGGAGAGGCTCGCTGAGTCTTTTAAATATCTAGTAAGGTGTTTGAATCTTGGGAGTATTTATAAAGATGATTTTAAAGCTACAAATTTACCATCTTAGGGGAGTTTATGTCTTGAACGATTAATTATTGTTGTTAGTGGTGGATATTCTTGGCAAAAATAAGAGTTTATTTTATGTTATGAAAATAATAACTAGATCTTCTCATAGAATTGCTATATAAATTAGATGATATCATGCCAATGATGGTTGGCATAAGTGGTAAGGAGTGAATTTGTATCTTACAAGGATGTC
Source organism: Dalbergia oliveri (assembly GCA_030441495.1). Classification (NCBI taxonomy): domain Eukaryota; kingdom Viridiplantae; phylum Streptophyta; class Magnoliopsida; order Fabales; family Fabaceae; genus Dalbergia; species Dalbergia oliveri. Next base: position 9,960,712 of record JAMLFY010000001.1, read on the forward strand.
AATTCGATTCCTATTGCTATTGTGCATGCACCTTTAGTAGATTATCATAAATTTCCTATGCGTGCTTGTAGTTTAGGGCTATGCCCTGATCTTAATGAATCATGTTGAACTCATCTATTGACCAACCTAAACTTCTTTTATTAAAAGAAAAGTAGATGATATATCGTATTATTTATCATAAATTATTGTTACATTTAAAATATTAATATTTAAATATCTTTTAATAGTTTCATTTTTAGTGTAATATTATGCATGATTGTCATCCATAAAAGTCTATCCCCTATTTTTACCTCCTAGTCAAATGCACCTTATAGGTTTTGGATTACCCTTAGGGTATGTTTGGTTAGAGGATAGATTTTCATGGAGCTTCTATGTTAAAATTACATTAAATCTTATTCATGAAAAATTTACTTCTATTTTTACTCTCCAACCAAACATACTCTTAGTGTCATCTATTTGTACTAAAAAAAAAAGATCACATTGAGGGTAATCCAATCTAATCTCTTTATTGGGTTTTTATATACTCTGTTCACATATGAATCTACAGGATTTTATCGTATTCTTCATACTAGGTACTACTTTAATTTTTCTCTGATACATTTATTTTTAATAATATTTTGTCTAGTATATCCGCTCACATACTGTAACTCTACAATAATAAACTTTTTCTCGTTAACTTTTTTTACATCCACTATTCAATCTTCATATAATATCGTTGATATAATAATCGTGGTAGAATTTTCTGCTATTGCTTTGTTAGTATTTATTTTACATTTATGTGTTTTGTACTAAAAATTTGGCTAGCCAAGTGGATATAGTCGAAGACGTGCAAAGGAATGTTCCGAACTACAAAGAGGATTTTAACTAATGCACCCATTGATTCCTAATTCATACAGATACAAATAGTACGATGGAAGCAAGAATTTTCAGAAATATTTGAAACATGTGACTAAAACCAAGTGAAGGATTTTTTCACTTGGTGAATAGATCCTAAATAACTCCAAAGAGCTGTTTGGATGTGATCAAAGATAATTCCTAACAAAATTAAATGCAAAAGTCTGGAAAGGTAAAGTGCAAAAAAATAAAGATAAATGTAAAGGGCTTTGTTATTGATTTGTTGTGTATGTGTCTTTACAACTTAAGTACATGAAGGCTATTTATAGACGCACAAAATAGTTATTCAATTTAATCACACTAATCACATTCCTACATGTGTGCATACGTTCAACTTTTTGACCAATAACGTTCAACACTTAAATAACACTACCTCAGCTAATTTAACCTACATTATTAACTAGCTCAACTAATTTGACCTATAATCGCTCTCGTCATTTAATGTTTCGCCACATGTCCTATTTTATATGGAGTAGTTTTCACTTTGTTGTAACCTATTAGAATAATTATTCATCCATTTATCCATTACTTGAGTTAGGAATTACTTTCCCCAATTGCTCCTATTTTCTAGAAACTGGTTATACACTTGGTCAGAGCTCTTCTTTTTCAATTTCTAAAGTGCGTTCTCCTCAACCAATGTGCAAAAGTGGTTTGTATGTGCCAAATTGTCATGAGGACCAAGGCTCATCAAGCAATTGATTTACACAGCTAATGACTCATGTCTTTGCTTAGTTGTTTGTTCTCAACTAATACATAGTTAGCCATTATCAGTTATCAAACTTCAATGTTCACAAATGGTGCTTTATATAGGTGACTAAACCTCCTTAAATTGTTAAGAAGGGAAACAATTAACTATTTGGCAAAATTTAACAAAGTGAAAATGGAAAAATGGCCAAAACAATATAGAAGTAGTCTTTATTTGGGGCTAAAACAACCTCAACCAGTTAAAAGCTTATTGTTGATAGAGCCTCATAATGGAAGCACTAAACTCTCTAGCAGATAGAACATTATGGAAGTACTCTAATCACAATATAACATCAATAAATAGCACCAAATATGCAAGATAAGACAGAAAAATAGAACACCAAATTTAATGTAGAAAAACCTTCTCATTACGAGAGATGAAAAACCCATAGGACAATAAAAGCTTCATTATCACTCAAATCAAAGGTACAAAGGAGTCTCATAAGTTATTACCACTGAGCACACTTGCACAACTCTTCCATAACAACAAATGGTCACCCACAAGGGCCTAAAGATATCAACAAGATGAAAAACAACAAAGAAGAGTTCAAAACATGACTGAAAACAGCCTCTATTCATGGATTTTTTCTGGAATTTCTATAGTGCCCAGATCGCTAATCACACCGTCCATATTAAAGAACCACAAGTTAGGAATCTTCGGTTAAAATTTCAGCTCAATTGGACAAGATTTGACTCTTCTATCATCTACTTGATGAAAATTGGTTACTGTTGAAAATACTAGCAAAAATAACAATGCTCCCCTCAATTTCTTCTCTTTTTGCAGCACACTAGTGACCCTTATCTACTCGCCTAAGATAGGGTTAATGACAGTATAGGGCTCATCAATAGACACCCTAAAATATTGGGCTTGGACTTCACACATAGGAGAAAACCAACCCAATATTTGTCACATTGAAGCTCTCATATTGAGTTATTCCATTGATATGCATTCATTGTCATTCTAATGCCATGACTCAACCATAGACCAATCCAAGTCGAGCTGTATTTTTAGGGCCTGTTGGATACAGGTATTTTTGACTTTTATTAACTTTTGGATAGTTAAAAGTCATATTACTAGTGTTTGAATCAAATTACAAGATAATTTGTAATTTCCCAAAAAGTCATTTAAGAGCTTATGGGGAAGTTAAAGTAGATGACTTTTACTTTCTATAGAAGTTACTTCTTGATACACCATTACACTCTTTTTTTTTTTTAATAGAGTTTCGTCTTTTCCTCTGACAAAATGTTTCTGTTGCTAGGACAGCTGCACTTGCCCATGCCACTCCTTCCATTGTTCCTCCCAGGTAACTTTTTCTCTTTTTGTTTTCTTTTGGGTTTCACCCATCATTGTAAGTTGTACACACCCTTCTATCTGACTTTCATTTGTTGCTTATTTTCTTTCTTTGTTGTTTATTTAAAGCAATATAATGTGATCGTTTATGAATATCAATGATCAATATTGGAAGTTTTTGTGATTGTGATTTCTTTGATGTTTCTCAGTTAACCTTTTTTTTTTATGTGAATTATATATCTTAACTTAATATCAAATAATTACTTTTAAAATATAAAGTCAAATTAAACTAAAAAAAATATAAATACAAATATAATAAATTTCATCCATACAAGTTTGTATTCTTCTATATAAATAAATAAATATTAAATTAAAACTAATAGAAACTCAATCAAATATATTACCTTTTCTTTAACAAGTTGGATATTTTAACGTAATGTTAATTTTTAAAATAAGAATAATAACTCAAATATTTAACTTTGTCAATTTAAACTTTTTTTGCAACAAAAAATATTGAAATAAAATTTTTAATATTTTTTAATAAATATTCAAGGAAAAAAAATCTTTTTCTATATATAGCAGTTTTAAAGTTAGTTAACCAAATATTGCAATTTCTAAATAAGCACTTGTGTTATTGAACAACCAAACACAAAATAACTTATTTATAAGTTACTTTTGATATAAGACCTTTTGACATAAGCTATTTTTATAGAAGGTCTTAATTAAGCTGTTTGTCCAACGGACCCTTAGTTTTTTATGGTTATTTCACTCATTTTCTTTCTTTTTTTTTTTCAAGCATCTCACTTTACATGAGTGTTAACAATTGTCACCCTTTCATTAGCTAAATACTAGACCATACTAATTTTGACTGTTAATTCTACCCTTACTCAGCTATTTTCTCCTCAACTATTATCCTTGTTCAGAAATCCATAATTTTTATATGTCAACAATATCCATCATTATGCTTGTAACATTTCAATAAAGTTCAATATCCTAATTTTAATCTGCTTTCATATTAGTTTCCTGCAGAATAAGCACTTTTTTTCAAAAAAAAAAAAAAATTATGTTAAAGAAAGAATAGTAGCAAGTTTCTCATCAGTTCATCCAAGATACTGTGACAAATTGACTGAGTGGCTGCATTCGAAATTAAAATGCATTGGCAATTTCGCATGCATTAAGGAGGGACCAGGCCAGTACCAATTGTGCATGTCTTCAACGTGTCATGGGAAATGTTCTCTTCTCTCTGATCTCAGAATTGAGTAGCCAGAACAAAAACATTAGTCAATTGAACGCCAAAAGTACGTACATGCATTGGCATAGCAGGTCCTTCGATCTGCAGGTGCCTTACCACTGATTACAATTACCATCCTTCTCTCTACCTCCACATGCATTCAGGGGTGTTAGTTAATAGGTCAGATGGGTTGCCAGGGGCCTATGACCTTGCTTGTATTGCCTTTCATTCCTAAAACCACTAATTCACAATTATCATGTTACATGGGCAGAATTTTTTTTTAAAAATTTATTGGATTATTGATTGGTTGATTGCTCTTTTGGAATTTTTTTTTTGTTGTTTATACGGAGCGTTTATTTCAAGGTTTGAAATTACATTCCTAGGAATCACATTTTGGGATTATATTCCTGAAATTTCATTCTTGGATATTTTAAACAAATTGTTTGTTTGACATTAAACATTTTTGGGATCATTTATTTAGAATCCCTTAAATAAATTTAAAACTTATTTGTTTTGTAATATATATTATGAGAATATATGTCATAATTTCTAAAATAATCTTAACACATTTATTATTATTACAATCAAAATGAAAATTATGCTTTGAGAAAAAAAATAAAATTAACAATTAATTTTTTAAAATTTGTTCATCTTGATCAATATAACAATTAACAAAAAAAATTTAAATTGAGAATGTAATGGATTTATGAAGTCGGATTTGCACGGATAAATGAAAATTGTTGGGGAAAGTCAAATAATTGATAGATATTTATGCATTTGTACTTAATAACTACAATTTTCAAGTCATGAGAACTTTTTATTCTCAAATTTCATCGTGAGAATGAGATCTTGCTAAATTGTGAAAATATTTTTCTAGGGAATAATTGATGTCCAAAAATAATTGTGTTTAACTTGTAACATACATGAGAACACATTATTCTCAAGTAGTTATTTTTAAAAATAACTAAATATACCTTGTAAAACGCCACCTTAATTGTTATAAATTATACATTACAAACTTTGTTAATAGGTTTCAGACCATGCCATACTTTTAAATAGGTCAAACTTAAGCTTAAAATAAAGTCCATAGTAAACTATAGGTTAGGCTTAGGCCAATAAATTACAATTTAGGCCTAACCTGATAAAAAGAAAGAATAACTTTGCCTACGTGCTTCCACCCCTGCTTGCATTTGCCGCAATATAGATTATATTCTAGTTCTGCTGCTCATTTATGAGCCATAACATATCCTATATACTTCTACCGTCTATTCCATCCAACTTAAGGAATGACTCCGACTGAAATTAGAGAAATGGAAGATAGATGGATACGCAAGGATGGAACCCCTAATCCATTTCCAACAACATAACCCCTTAATGAGTGTGATGTAAGCGTATAAGTAGATCAGATTGATTTAATGAATCTAACAATCCAAATCAGAACAATCAAATTGGTTTGGTTTGGTTTGGATAATCGGCTTATTCCAAATTAAAACTAATTCAAGTCAATTTATTATTGGTCAGGTTTGAATCTATGATTTTTCGTTGATAAACTATTTTATTATTTATAAACTTTCAAAAAAATTTACATAATTTTTTAGTAATGGATAGCCACGTTTTATCTTCTCTATTTACATTTGTCTATAAAATTTCGTTTTACACTTCGTATCCAAATATTATACTATTATATATGTATAATATTTTTTAAAATATAATTCTTTTATTTTAATTTTAATTTGATAACCCAAATCAAACTACTATGAACTTAATTGATTTGTTTTGATTTGGATTTATTGAAAAAAGATTAATATTCAAACCAAACCAATTTAATTAAATTTGGTCTCTTTGGATTTATTTTTCATTCAAACCGAACCAAACCAATAAATTTACAGCCCTATGTGATGGACTTGAAACTTCGATCCATAGTTTTAAAAATCAGACTGACCTCCTCAAGACCAAAAATTGGCAAATCGGCCACTTGACTAACTCAATTCATCATTTGAACCGGTTTGAACCATGCACCAAGAGGAGCAGGGTGTATGCACGTGTCACTAGACGTTTGTTATTATAATATGTGCTAATAATTATATATATCATGTACGTATTATATATTTGTCTATGAATAAATCCAAAACTTTTTTTCTTTGGGATCGAGCCACGTATGCAAGGCAAACAGGACAGCGCACAAAACCTCTAGACCAACTAGCCTTTCATCTTGTACAGTGCCAATAATAATATATACTACATACCTAATATATTTTTATATATTTATTTAATTAAATTAGGTTCAATTAATGACCTGAATCAATAATCCACTAACCCACTAACCATGTTAATCATCTATCCGAGTTTAAAAAATATGCTCGGATCTCATCCAAACTAGTCCATTAACTTGTGAACTAGCACAGGTGAATCATGAGCTTTGACAAAAAGAAAAACGAAAAAGGTGAAAATGCAATAATACAGCCGAACTGTAGCAGCATATAGCTTGGGGACAAAGTGCACAACCTTGTCGGAGAAGGTGATCTGTTCCATCCAAGGAACCCTCGCAATCTGCACCCGCTAGTCTGCGATCCCAAGGAACCCAAATCCCAACCCCCACACAAAAATAAAACTCAAAAAATAAAAAATCTTGACCGTCTGAAAAGAGTGAACCTTTAAATTGATATGAGATTTTTGTATGGGCAGGGTATAAGTCTTTTTTGGTAATGGTACTTCCGTCCAAGGCTGGAAAAATCTCCAGATTTAGACAGCCGGAGATAAGTGAGGGTTTAAACTTATAACCTCTTATATATGAGATCATGTTATGCTCACTCAGTCAATCCCTTAGGATTGTGTGCATACAAGTCTAATACTTTATATTTAAATATACTTACAATAAAAATTACTCTAATCAATTTTATTTAACATACAGTTACTCATTTAATTATAAGTACCACTAATTTTATTTTAAGTGCGTCTAATAATGGTTTACTAAAAAAAAATATGTCTAAGAATGAGTTGTTATGTATTTATACTAGAATATTTTTGAATTGGTTCCGGAAAAGAGAAAAAGGTGTTTAATAAATTAGTCTTTATAAAATATTTTGTGAACTTTCACAATTAAGTATTAATGTTTTTTTTGTTTGAGATCAATTTAAATTATTTTATAAATCATTATAAATTAATTTATTCTATAAATTCTTTTTAAAAACTAATTTATTTTATATTTTTAATTATAAAAGATGACAAAATATATTTTTTCTTGCACAACCAATTTATTCGCTACTATTTTTTGAGACACCAAGCTAAGGGTTTTCTCATGTGCCAAAAAAAAAAAAAGGTTTCTATCCATGTTAACATGTGCTGCACGTGCAGGATCAATAGCCACCACCCATACATATTTAAAAGGAGCTACAATATTGTAAACTAGTATTTTGAACTCGTGCATTAATCTATTTAGTAAATATAATAATTATTATAGAATAATTTAATTGATTAATTAGATTTAAAATAATTAAATAATATTAAAATTACCTATTTTTAATTTTTAAATGAGAATCTTATAACTCTAAAAATATTTCAGTTAATTTTCTTCTTGTTCCTCATTTTTCAATATTTGATAAGAATTAAATATATATATATATATATATATATATATATATATAATTTTTAAATCAAAATTAAATAAATTCTTTTCTTTCTCCACCCTCCTTGATCTTTAGAATTGCAATAAAATCATTTAAAAGAAAATTTTCACAAAAATATATGTACAATAACATATTATTGAACATATAATTCATTTTATAGTGATGTGTATCTAAAAAATTCATTCTTTATTGCTCACCCTTCTATTTTTGTTTTTCAACTTCATAATAAAATAATTTCAAGGAAAGAAATTTACAAAACCATTATTTTGAACTAGTGAAAAGCAAGAGATAAATTTCTTTAGCAAATATAATAATTATTATAAAAATAATTTAATTGATTAATTGGATTAAAAAAGACTAAATAATAATAAAATTATCTGTTTTTAATTTTTAAATGGGAATCAAATAACTCTAAAAATGTTTTATTTATTTTCTTCTAGTTCCTCATTTTCAATATTTAATAAAAATAACAATATGTATATTCAATTTTTAAGTCAAATTAAAATAAATTATTTTCTTCCCCCCCCATGTTATTTAGAATCACAATAAAATAATTTTAAAGAAAAATTTTACAAAAATGCTATGTACAATTACTTAGTATTGAACATATAATCCATTTTATAGTGATAAATCTCTTTAGCAAATATATATTCATTCTTTTTTACAAAACTATTATTTTGAACCCATACAATGCACAAGATAAATCTTTTTAGCTAATTTATAATTCATTCTTTTTCACTCACCCTTCCTTTTTTGTTTTTTCAACCTCCTAATCAAGTAATTTCAAAGAAAGAAATTTATAAAACCATTATTATTTTTCAAGTAAAATTTCTTGAACTAATTTCACACACACACACACACACATATGAGAGAGAGAGTACACTGTACAATTAAATATCATTCACAAATTCTATTTTCCACTTAAATATCATCAATAGTTTCACTGTCCACTTAAATGTCACATATTAAATTTCACTGTCCACTTAAATGCTCTCCATCGAGTAACTTTAAATTGTAAATTTTTTAATTTGATGTTTGTATTTCCTAAAGGGTGGGAATTTATACTAGATGTAAGTCTTGGTATACTTACATTCTTTAATAACATTTTATGGGTATAAAATTTTATCAATCCAATTAATTCAAAGTTCTTACCAAGTAGATCAAATATATCAAATTTCATATAGTTTTAAAATGTTTTGATATTTCGTTATGTAACTTTATTTTGACAGATAATATATTTTTTGAAATGTAAGTAAATATCAATCATCAGAATACATGACTATGGTTGTTTAATTTTTCTGAAATTTGACATGCTTGATCATCAATATAATATCATATAATTTAACAATCGGATCAATTAAATTAAATTTCTATGAAGAGTTATTGAAATGTGCAAGTGTACAAAATTTACACCTGTGTAAACGGATCCTTGGCCTTACCTAATTTATACACTTTTCTATTTTAATTAAAAATTGGGTTCTAGATAACTATCAGAACTTTCCAATTTATATCTTTTTTTCTTTTCATATTAATAGAATAGATGTAAACAACATTAAATAGTCAATTCCCTCAAATTCCTTTGCTAATTAATTTTTATATAAATTTTATATTGGACAAGAATTATGAGTCAAATATCTTGGTCCACCTCTTTGGAGCATAAAGAGTTCCATAGGTTGACCACATGACACGGAGTCCTCTAAAGGATCCTCCACTGATTTGACCTAAATCTCTCATTGATTAGGCGTGATTATGATGCTTAGATTCCCTACAATCTAGTAATAATGGCATAAATCTAGGAAATATCCTTCACCAATGATTGTTGATATTGAGAGTATTTACTTATTCAAATTCTAACGGGTCTCCTATTCAAGGAAATATGGGGGACTCAATCTTGGTTTATCCATGGGGTTAGATATTCAAAGGGCTAAATAATGACCTAGGTATGATCTAATAACATACAATTTACATCTCAATACCTCCTTGTCTAAACCTTTACTCATTTAGGCATTGGAGTGTCTTTGCGGTATCCCATCACCTCTCATATAGACACTTGGAGGAGACTTGCCCTCTGCCGAACCCTAGGTAAAAATAAATTTACATGTAATTTAATAACTCTTCACATTGACAATTTTTTTTTTGAAAAATTGGTTGTTTTTGCATTATCCACCAATTTATATAGTCTCATTTTCTAATTCAAATAAAATTTAAAAATAATCTTAAAATATAAGGTAAAAGAGACCAAATATTTATCAATTATAAGGGAGATATGCATAGTTAATTTATCTAGAATATATAAAATATAGACCAATAAAAAAATCAAAATTTAAAAGACTATAATTGCACATATAAGAATTAGTTAAAAGAATTTGAATTTAACATTTAACAGGAAAGTTCATATATGCTATCTTTTTAAGGAAAAAGTAAATTAATATAAAATAGTGTACATTAACTCAATTAATATTATACTAATAATTAACTTAAGAATTTAGTTTCTATGTATTGATATATTATCAATTAATAAAATTTTCATCAAAATGACAAATAATACAAAATAACTACTCACTGTCAAAATCTCCCACTGTAATTTATCATTTTGGTTACATTTTACTGATTGACAATACAAAATTATTTTACACCAATGTTGCACAAATATTAAACTCTTATCTTAATAAATCTGGATAGATATGTCAGTAATTTATGAGATTGGATGCATCATTTGAAACGTAGATGCATATGTGGACAAAATAGCCATGCAAGGTGCTCAATTGAGAAGGACAAAAATGTGATATCACTTGCAAGATATATACAAATATAAATGAACCGTTTCTATAGCTATATCTATATATACATACATAGAGATTGGAAATCGTGACAGTGGAGAGTTGCCATTCGGAACGGGAAAAACATATAATATAGAAACTGCCAAAAAATTATCGTAATAGCTACCGAGGCCACTGAGCAAATTTAACCCTAGAGGACCACTTTTCACAAAACCTCCTCAGCCGGTGAGCCATTCAATGACCTTTGGTGTGTCTATAAGAACCGCCTTCCAGTGTTCTCTATTCCATATAGATAGAGTTTGTGGTTTATACGTTTTTCTCTTTCATCTTCTTCCTGCCTTTCCTTTTCACATTTCTTCTTCACTAGAAAAAAGCTTTTGCTAGCTTTCTCTATTTTCCTTCCTACCTTTTTTTTATCTGTATTTTCTATTGGTTCAGCCCCTTTAATCAGATCCTTTACTAGAATGATGCATGGTTTATCAATGGCTGCTTTGGGAGGAGAGAAATGATTATGCAGGTGAGTTTATGTATGTATACTTCAAATTAAATTCTTTTTTATTATGAGCAAACATTTCAATAATTAGTTTCTAAACATCCTTATGCAAATATGTTCTTTTTTCTTTCTTTCACATCTGCATGAGTGTTATATGTTGTATTTCCCGTCCATATATATGACTTATGAGTTATATAATGAGTGTGATATATTTAACTACACTAGATGGCGAAGACAGAATTGAATCTCGGATGTTTATTATTGTCGGATATCAATTGAATTAGCACTGTATATATACATAATTCTTATAATGCAATTTATCATCTATTGGGTTTTAGCTAAAATGTTCTAACAATATTGTTAAAGATTATGATATGAATAATAGAATTTTTAGGTTCTTAATGTATTAAATATTTTAAAATTCTCTTTTCTCAAGGACAACTGTCAATAAAATCCTTCTTATTAGATATTTCCTCACAATTCTGAGTAACATTTATTTTTATTTACCAAGATTTTCCTTGCTGCAAACTATTTTTTACAGAGAGGCTTAATGTTTAACATTACAAATAAAAGGGATGCAAGCGACAACGATACTACTTTTCAAAATTTAAACGTGTGATCTAAATAGGTCATAAGACAATAATTTTATCGGTTAGTGGAGGCTCACCTCGTTTAACATCACAAATGAAATTGAAGAAAAAAATTGTATTGTTAGAGCTTCTTAATTATGATCGTAGCTGAGGGCAAAGATATTTTAAGGTAAAAAAAAAAACTTATCGAGATTCCAGTTTTTTTACCATTTTAATTTCTCATTGAAATTACAGCTTCTTTACTATTTTTATTTTTTGTAATGTTAGAATATTTTTTGGTAATAACGAGCATCTTTATTCATTTAACTGCATCATTTTGATCTAAGGTGAAGCTGATTACTTTATTATCTAAAATGAACGTCTTTGTCTGAATGTTTGGACAGGAAGAAGATTCCAAATGCTGTTGAGATATTCTGAATATCCATCAAAGCAATTTTATTTTTAAGCCGTGTAACTTCGAGTCCTTGAAACCACTGTAGATACTTTTGTTAATTGTCGAAATGATTAGATTTTTTTAGATAATGAAGAAGATTTCAATTAATTACAGTTCAGATATTATATGAACACCCATGAAGCCTCTTTCTCCCACTTAACTTTCTATTATCCCAAGAAATTAAAAACTCTTTCTATTATCCGATAAGAAATGAAACTTTGTTTTTATTAATATCAAGAATTTAATTCCTACACTTACAGTATCAAAGTTTAATACATCTAATAATGTATTATTATATTAGAATATTTTTTACTCAATCAACTACTATCTTAGAAGTTTTACAAATATAAATATATGACTAGATACTAGTCTAAAATCTTTTTAAACACTGATTATTTATCAAATTAATCTCTAACACAAATCAAATTAAATGACATATTCTCTCAATGTTTGATGAAAATCATGGGTGTTGTCTCTGTTTCTTTTTCAAAAACCACAAATACTTTTGGTTGATCTTTTATGCGACTTTTCGTTTTGCATGAAGAAAGTCGCAAAGTTCCCAACATAATTTCCCTATACACATAGAAGGTTGTTTACAAGTCAAATTTGTGCAGCCTATATCCAATATTTAAAGATAATGATGACCATCACACACACACACACACACATGACGAATGTCTATAGATTAGTGGTCATGTTTTTGATAATGAATAGTAACATATAATTATATATTTGTTTAAAAAGCTTTATATCAAAATTAATTGAATTTAATATTGATGCATTGTTATCATTAATAAATTGTATATTATGACATGGGAATTTTTTTAAAATAATTATTTGTAAAGAGAAGATATCAACTTACATAGGTGTAAATTACACTACTGAATAACTTTTCCTCGAAGATTTACTATTTACAAAATTCATTATTAGATTGGAGTCCATATATTATGAATTATGCATATAAAATTTCACAATAATTTAATATCACTATACACACTATATTATATATATATATATCAAATCAATGTAATAAATATTTTTTAAAAATTAAATACAAGAAAATTATTTGATGGCATTTTTATCTATGTCCTTTTAAAAAATGGCACAAATAATTAATATAATAAGTAATTATAATTTCAGGGTTAGATTGAGGAGAATTATATTTTTTAACAAAATTGTTATATGAAAGTGTAAATGCACTAAATTTAATAGCTAAGCATTTTGCCTTTATAAGTGGAAAATCTAAATAAATTCAGCATATGCTTGCATAAATTTAAATATTCTCGCTAAACCCTACATACATGTATTGTCTCATCCGAATTCATTTTCTCATGGGTTTTCATTGATGATGGACAGTTATAAATGATAATGGCCAAAAACTATGTACTATATGTAGCGGAGGAAGGGTATGGTGGGTTTGCTTGGGAATTGTGATGAGACATCTCATGTTGACAGAAGAGAGAGAGCACAACCCGGGAACGGCCAAAGAGTCTTTGACTTTGTTGGGAGTGTGCTTTCTCTTCTTCTGTCATCATCACATTTTCTTGCCCGTTGCTTTCTAGCTAGATTGCTTTGGCTATATATGATACTTTCAGCACAATCTCATTCCAATCAAGGTAATGTGAGGCTTTTCTACACTACATGCCGATTAGTTTATAAATGTGGAATTTTTCTTATTCAACTAGTATCATATGTCAGATGTGATTTTGTGCTTGCGTGTGTGGGCACTTCATCTATATATATATATCAAGAGTTCTCTAATCACAACAAGCCACGATCAAGGAAACACTTATCTTTGACGCAAAATATAAATAAAGTGAATGGAGATGAATTGGCGATAAAGGCGTTAATTTATATGATTATTAAATGGAAAATAAAAGCTTGAAGCAAAGAGGGAATTTTCTTGATTTCTTTTGTAATTATAAATCAATGATAAACTATTTTATTTTATTTTATTTTTATACAAGGAACAAGAAAATGAGTACATATGTTCACTCCTTTGTGGCTAGAAAACGAGAAGCATTACTGCCCAAAAAAAATATAAACAGAAAAAAATGGCACCCTATTTCTCAAAATAAAAGTATTATTATTTTATATTTGTTTAAAAAAGTATACTGAAATTAGAAAATTGTAAAATAAAAAGTTCGATATGCATTTATATTTTTCTGTACATCCTATGTTAATCGTGCTATTCAAGTGTAGAGACTTGGAGTATGTATGGGTGAGTTGTTCACGGTAGACTTATATTTAATACAACTAAGTGAAATAATTTATTATTATAGGATTTCATTATAATATATAAGTTGAGAAAGAAAAAGAGATTATTGATTGATAATAAGCATGGAGATGTCTTACGTCAAAGCTGAATATGATAGCCTTGTATAGGGAGCCTATGGGGTCAAATTACAAACATGGAAAGCTTTGGGAATGAGGTTGTGAAAATTATCCAAAGTGGGCTAAAGAGGAGGGTGGGTGATGGCTCATCCACAGAATTCTGGAATGATGTTTGGGTTGGTGATGTGAGTCTTAAAGACCGGTTCCGAAGACTATTCACGGTATCTTTACAGTAGGATGATCTCATTAGCAATATGGCCACTGGGAAGGCGTTATCTGGAAGTGGAATCTGGCCTGGCATAAACTTCTTTTTGTTTGGGAAAAGCAATATCTAGCAGACCTCCTTCAAGTCATAAATCAAAATAATTTCGTTAAGGGTGTGAGTGATGAATGTAATTGGAAATTTTTGTCCTCTGGTGTTTTTTCTATTTGTTCTTTTTCTTTTCAGGTGTTTAACGATACAGTGTCCTCCTCTCCCAACGTCCTCCTCTAGATCTCCCAACTAGGCCATAGGAGCAAAAGCGTGGAAAGACCTTGCCCCACGGAATTGTTAATGTGGTTCATTCTGCAAGGTCGTCTGAATACAGGAGTGGGATTAGCAAGGTTAAATTGCTTGCTAACTATGGATGATTCTTGCCCTTTGTGTAATGAGGATCAGGAGACCTTGAAGCACCTTTTCTTCCAATGTCCCCTATCCCTATCATGCTGAAATAAATGTATTAATTTATGGGATTTGTCAGTATGTCTTCCTTTGTCTCCGGCTGACTTCTATGATGCTTGGTGTGGAGCCCCTTTTAAAAATTTTGACAAAAAATTATGGATCTCAATTCTTTATGTTGTCTGCTAGACCATCTGGAGGGTACGAAACAGAATTGTTTTTGATTCCTTCAAACCAAACTGGATACTTTTAACTGTATGATAATGAGACTTGCAGTCTGGACAAAGGGTTGGAATGCTGATTTTCCTTTTGATCCTGCCTCCTTTATTGCAAACTTGGAGCTAGTAAGAAGTTGGAAATCGCAGTGCTAATTGGATGTTTTATTGGAGGTTATCTATGGGATCCTCTCCATACTTGCTGGTAGTGGCATTCTATGTGTGTGTCTTGCTATGGTCTCGTGCCCTCATTTTGTGTTAGAGTGCTGCTATCCTTTGGATACTCTTCCTGTTTTGGCTGGCATCTTTTAAAAGATTGCTAAAGCAGTGTTTTACGGGAAAAAAAAGAAAAAAAAAGAACAGAGCTTAAAATGCAGCGATATTACAACCAGCTCAAAACCATGACACAAGGGCACAAGGATGTGGACCATCATCATCAATACACAAGAAACACTGGCAAGTTGGACCATAAACGGGTTATTACAAAACCACAAATGAATAGAAGTGCATTATAGTTGAACACCATGTGGAGTGGAGACCCAAGTTTTATGATACACGCGAATCATTATTGTTTCCGTGCAATGGAGAGCTATATATCATTGTCCAGCCATCTTCATGCTTCTTGGGCTACACAACAAAATTATACTCATACATTTTTTTCTTCTTATTGTTTGATAAAAAAATAATGCAAGCTGTATAACTTTAATATTATTTGATTGAAATATGTGATATATCATTTAGATGGGTTTGTATACTAATTACAAAGAAAATGTTTTGTTTTCAAGTCGATTTCTCTTCTAATTTTGTTTTCCTTTATCATTCTCCATGCCTCTCCTATGTCAATAAACACTTACCTGTGTTGTTAGGGTAAATTAAGACTGATCTATGATAAAATTTCATTTCAATTCTTGATTCTTTTTCATTTTTCCAAATGATATTAACCCCTCTTTTAAAATACAATTAATAATAGAAAGAATGATGTAATGATTTCATAAATTTATAAATTTTTTAAATAAGTTTTATAAATAAAAAGGAATTTGATGAATTTTAACAAACTTCATGAAATATATTGCAAGTGTAATTATTATTATTATTATTATTATTATTATTATTATTTGTGTGAGATAATTTAATGCGAGGATCTCATTATTAACGAAATCATTTGTTGAGTTGGAAATGTTATCCATACGATGGAGCAGGACCAAATTAAACCAACAACATAAAAAGTCAACTCAGCCTTTACGATCAAGACGAATATACACGACAAAGCTATTACCCAATTGGTCAATCCACTAGGAAAAATAGGATTCTGTTCTGTCAGTGCTGTTTGAACCTTTCCTAATTGGTTCAGCTCGGGATAGTGACTTGTTACTTTGGTGTCGCTTTCTTCGTTTCTATGGCTGTCTGGTCACAGCCCTAGTGTTGCTCATAACATGCTTTTTATGAAAATGCATGTGTGCTCTATTAATTGGCAGAAAAATCAGAAAATATGGCTTTACTTTTGGACCACTTATCAAAAGACATAGAATAATGTACATGGTGTGTGTTAAACATTGCGTAATGTTGTTAAATATGATGCTTGTTTCTACACCAATCCACAACTACCTATATCTACAAGAGAAAAAAAAAAAAAAAAAAACTAGATTTAGTTACCTCAAGACCTCAATGCATTTATCAATTGGCCTGATAAAGAATATCTATGTTGCTTTCGAAGGTCACTCATCACTCATCAACCACACATGTGATGCCACGTTAACAAGTCGCAAATCACTTATGAATTGATAGGGGTGTTTATGATGCTGCTCATTATTAGCTTGGTTTCGAGTAAAAATTAGTTATTT
Organism: Dalbergia oliveri; assembly: GCA_030441495.1. Lineage (NCBI taxonomy): Eukaryota > Viridiplantae > Streptophyta > Magnoliopsida > Fabales > Fabaceae > Dalbergia > Dalbergia oliveri. The sequence continues at coordinate 9,977,842 of JAMLFY010000001.1, forward strand.
ATCCATTGTACAAAAAATATAAATTAAATATTGTTACGTATAGTTTTTAATATATTTTAACTAATTTATTTTTGAAAAAATATATTTAATTAGTCTTATAAAAATATTTAGTTAGTTACTTATACAACAAAAAATAAATAAATTTAATTTTTATGCATTGACAATAATTGAATTTTTTATACTTTCATTTAACCAAATCCTCTCATTTATATAATTTTTTAAGTAATGAATAAATTCAACCATCTTTAATAATTTGGCATATATGGTTGGATAATAATGTAAAAAAAAAATTTACACATTGTCATTGCATAGAAATTAAACTCAAAACAAATTATGTAAATATTATTATAACATTTTAAAGTATAATCAAAACTCTTATATGTAAAATTTAAAAATTATTTAGTTGAATTTTAATTTTTTATATAATTTCAGCTTTATATAAATAAGTTAAACAATAAAAGTTGTTATTTTTATTTTAATATATAATTTAAGTCAATAATATTTTTTTCATGTATAAATCCTTTATGATTGTTAATTTTCTTATAAAATGATATTTAACTCAATATTAATCATATTTTGATAATTTTTCTTAAATTCATTGAGTGTAAAATTTTAGTTTAACATGTTACCTTATATATGTTCATAAGATGTTTATACATCTTATTATAATATTAAAAATTATTCACATTTAAAAAATAGAAAATTTAAAAGTTGCATGATTATGAAAAATTAAGAAAGGTGTAAATAAATAATATGGAAGATCAAAATATAATAAATAGTATTAATAGTAATTAAACTAAAGAGAAATGTCACATAATGATTCTAATGAAAGAACATAAATAAAATTATAAATTAATAAATTAAAAATAATATAATTTTAAAATTTAAAATCAAGAGAAAATGTCATATGAAATAGTAATGGAAGAACTTCAGTATTATATAAAGATATAGATTGATAGATAGATGTAGATAAAATAAACAAGTAAAATTTAATTGATTCATTTAGTTTCTAAAAACGTTTTATCAATGAATTTGAATCAAGTAATAAGGAATGGATCTGTAAATTTCCTTAAGAAACCAATGTTAGTACTTGCAAACTTCCCTAACCCTTTTATCCTTATCAGATTTATACACCATAAACCTTTTTATCTTTATCCAAGATATCCACGCACCTAGTGGTGGGAGATGGTTTAAAAATGAGGGAGGGACAAGGGTGAAATTGGAAAGAGGGAAAAATTAGGGTATTTTTGATTTTTATTTTAAGATTAGTGTTGTCATGAACTATTCATGAACCATATATCTCCCTAAAAGTATTTCATGAGATGATATTAGACCTTCATAACCACTGTAGAGCTTTTCTTGATCTAGCGCTTGTAGTGCTATCAAAATGGTTCCGTTGGTCCATTTGCACCGGCCACCTTGAGTCCAGTTAGATTGAGCCAAATTAGTTTTGAGCTTTAAAAAGAAAAATAGATACTTGCTGAGCTCAATGTAATCCTATTGGGCTAGGGTCTAGATTTCAGGCCTCTTTTTATCTATTTTTTTGTTTCACTTGTTCACATTTGTTTGGTTTTATTATATGATCCATGTAAAAAGCCAACAAAGGGAGGCTGATGGATTGTTATTTTATTCTTGATTTATGTGAGAAATATGAAATAAAACTGGACATATGCTAGATGTAAAGGTGAAGTGATGTTTTTAATTTTATTATTTTTTTTGCCAACATTTGCTTCAACAATGACCAGTAGCAATTATAATAACTAGCATAATTTCTCCTAAAAAGAATTCAGAACATCACATGCGACTTGAGAAAATCCAAATCGCAAAACATTCAGAAAATCCATTACTATTGGAAAAACCAACAAATCATCATCATCATCAGCAGCATTATCAAAACCAGAAAATCCAACAAAAAGCCGCAAAAGAGAGCATCGTCAACATCTGCTGCTTTGAATATGTCGTGTTTGTAGAGATGTGGCCCATTGTGGTGGCTAAGAGATCGAGATGATGGAGGAGAAGAGATCTCCCACTCTCACTTGGTAGATCTGGCGATGGCCGGTTCCAGTATGTTGGCGGATTGAGCAATAGCGAGCTTGTGGAGGAGCAGGGTGTTCGCGCGTTGCGGACGAGATGGCTCCTTCTCGCGGTGTTGCAATATGGCCAGCGTCGCAAAGATGACCGGAGAAGATGAATCGTGGTGGCGGAAGTCGCCAGCTGTGAAGTTGTTGGCGGTGGCTGGTCGACGTTGCACAGAGATGCAGAAAGGTTGAATGAAATGGTTATGAAGTTAGGGTTGTTTGGAGATACCGTGGGCCCCTGGGCTGTTTGGCTTTTAGAGTTTTAGGTACTTATTGTTTTTAAATTATATTAATATACATAAAAGGGTCACCTTTTTCCAATATTGTGGGGAGAGGCAAAAATTGCCATGAAATGGGTTAGATTGGATAATTACATAGTTAAGGGTTATGAAATCTATGACAGGATTTCATAAAAGAAATATTATAAATTTTTTTTAAACCAACCTTATGATACACCAATTATATATAATAAAATATAATTTTTTTAAACAAAATCTCTCACAAGATTTCATTTTTAAAATTCAAAAGTTTCCAATGGCAACATTTTGGAAATAGAATATACTTTTTTAAATGAAATCTTGTGATAATTTTTAATAAAATATTATTTTTTTAAATTAAAGCGACTAGAATTTCAAAAATAATTATTTAATATAAAAGTTGTCAATGAATTAGATTTCACTAATTAAAAATTGTTTTTTAACCCATTTACCCCCAACGGCTCATTGAGAACTCTATATAAAGGGTGCAACTTCTTTCACCACGACACAAGTTTTGTGAGTGAAAAAATAGTTCATTCTACTACCATGGCAACCTTACAAAGAGAGAAGTGTAGTGGGACACAAGTTTTTTCTTTCTATAACTGTGAGTGTGAGGAAAAAAAGAGTATTATGGTTGTATCAAAAATAGAGAGAAAAAATGAGTGATATGACAAATATAATAGTATATTTCAATAGTGATGTTCTTAGAAACACAGGTGAGGGCGTGACATTTACATGTCAAAATCTAGCATTTTTTCTATTCCATACACGATGTCGTATATGGAGCTAGTGGATGGACTATGTCAGTCCATAGATACCGGCACTCCAAAAATAGTATCTACATTAAGTTATAGGTGTCCATCTCCATCTTTGGCTTCGTACAATATCAAGCAACTCTAATAAATAATGACAATAGCATGCAACAGATGTTCATGACACATCGGTGGTATCATACAAATTCTTCTTCTCCCATTGAGCTATATGTTGATTTTGAAGAAGTTGCTCAAATGAAGAACTCAAGTGCAGCCTATTTTCGGAGAGATTTAGTAGAATTGGAAGAAATTGATGAAGACGACTATGAAAGCGGCGAAGATGGTGTGGAAGATGAAGTAGACAATGATGCAGATGGTGAAGGCATCTCAAGCAATGTGGCTAGGCAACATCTGAATGAGGAGCCGTCTTTCATGCGCATCTTGGATTTGGATGCTATGTATGCACCTGAGTTTCTGAGTATGCAAACATTAGTACATGGTACTAACTATGAAATTTTTGATTTGTTACTTGCTTTATTATATAAATTTCAAAGTATCTTTTATTACAATAAATAAGTAGGAATAACTAAATCTTAATTATGATATTACTAAAGTAGGTAGAATTTTTTTTTATTAAAGTTGACTAGCAATAATGAGTGTTGTATTATTGAAATATAGAATTATAGTTTATTTTTTCAACTATTACATATATTTTTATTTTGTTTTTATTAAAAATTTCATAATAAATACCTTGTAGGTGTATTTGTTACTGTCAGGGAATTTCAAGTTGGAATGATGTTTAATAGTAGGGAGGATGCTATAAGAGAAATTAAGAGGTATGGCATAGACAAAGCAGTGGACTATAAGGTATGCGAGTCAGAACGAAGACATTTTATTACAGATGCATACACCATGATAGAGGTTGCGGATGGCTTCTTAGAGTTAGTCTAAGGAAGTATAAAGGTTTTTGGGATATTAGGATGTATAATGGACCTCATACTTGCACTTCAGGGAATTCAAGGATCATTCAAAGTTGGATTCAGACATGAATGCAAAATTTATTGAGCGCATGATACAATCTAATTGATCTCTTAAAGTGAAAACTTTGATTGAGAGGTTAAGTCTCGATATGGGTACGCGATAACGTATTGAAAAGCATGGGTATCAAAGCAAAAGGCAATTGAAAAAGCTTTTAGCAATTGGGAGCACTCGTATGTAGAGCTCCTAGAATGGTGTGGAGCACTATGTGCGTGATTCCTGGGTCAATTGTCATGTTTGATGCTATAGAGACCTACCGTGCTAATTCAAATGATCTGGTACCAAATGTTCAGCTATTTCGCGAGTGTTTTGGACTTTTGGTCCTTGCATTGAAGCATTAAACATTGCAAACCACTTGTGCAGGTAGATGAGACATATTTGTATGAGAAATATAAAGGAACTCTTTTAATTGCAGTGCACAAGATGGAAATCAGAATATATTGCCAATTGGTTTTGCAATTATCAAGGGTGAGACTGAGATGAATGGTATTTTTTCCTAGACCATCTATATAGATATGTAGTGACCTGATGGAGTTGGAATTATTTATGATCGTCATGAGTCGATTAAAGCAACAATCGTTCACAGCAATAGTCACTGGGAGTCTCTAGAGCATTCCATATGTATTGCATTAGGCACATCGCCGCAATTTCTTGGAGTTCAAGGCCCAATTCTTATGCTTGTAGTGAGCATAGGTAATTATATTTTCCTCCAACTTTTGTCTGAAATAAAGGTTTGATAATGATATTTGATAATTAACGTGTCAAACACATTAACTTTTGCAGCGTACTTGTAACATCCCCAATTTTTCTTCATATAGTATTGCTTTATTATAGCTTTTTATTTAGAAAATATGAGGATTTTATTTAGACAATAAATATTTAGGGATAATCATTAAAAAAAATCTAATTAAAATATTACAAGACTTGATAGCTGTATAATCTGGAACTTAACCCATAGGTTTTATTAAAATTACAAATATGTTACTAAATGTTAGAAAATAAGTTATAACATAATTAGCGAAAAAAAAGCTAATAAAAATCTTAGAAAAACTTGAAGAATGACAAAAAAATTATTAAAAAAGTGAGAAAAAATTATGAACACACTTAAAATATACTTTTAATAATAAATATTAATACTTAGTAAATTTATATAATATTAGCATAATTGTGCAAAAATAACCTATCATGGGATGTAAAATAAACTCCAAAAAATTCTAGAAAATAACTCTAAGTGTTGTAAAAAATTTTTTTAACCAAGTTATGATCTTAGACAAAGAGGACCACGAATTGGACCTCTCCATTAGATTATGAATAGTGTTAAAAATCTCATTGATCTTTAATTAATTAATTTTAACTTAAGTAAATCTTAAAATACCTAATTAACTACTTAAGCTTTAAGATAATTTTTCTAAATTTTGATTAATCTCACTAATACTCTTAAATCAATTAAATGACATCTAGAATAGTTTAGAAGTTAGTCTCATAAAATATATATGTATATATATATTTTTTTTTAAAAAATGAAATATATTTTATATGATATATTATCCAAAGCTAACTATTTTTTACTTAAAAATTCAAAAAAGATAGGCTTATATCTTTATCTTATTAAGACAGCTCAAATTCATATGGGAGGCTACAAAAATTTTATATATTTTATTTATAGATAATTAATTATTTTAATTAACTCAAAATAGACCTAATTAAGGTAAAAATATATTAAAAATACTAAAAATTGTAGAAAAATTCATGAAAATTATATATAACTTATAAATAAGGTAAAAACATGTCCTTGACAATAGATTAAGTAAAATTAATTTTTATGATTATTTTATGAATTATTTAGTACATATAACTTTAAGATAAATATGAAAAATTTGTCATTTTCATATATTAATCATTTAAGATAACTTGTCACTAGTGGACATGAGGTTCAGATCTCTAGGCTGCCAAAGGATAAGAAAAAATAATTTAAAAATATTTAAATAAATTATAAGTAAATTAATTCCTAATAAAACAAACAATAGTATAAAATATCAAATAAAATATAAATAATTATAGAAAATTATATAAATTTTGTAAATACTTGTATTATATCTCTAATAATCTTATTATGATGTTTGAGTAAAAAATTAAGTTATTTACTAATTAATTAACTTAATTAAGATTGACTAGTTAAAGTAAATTTACCTTATTTTGAATAATTAATTATTAAATTATATTTAAATATATTAAAATTTTATAAATGTATTTAAATCATGTCATTAACATTTTAGTATGTCTTTAAATGATAATTTAGAATTTATTAAATTATTTTAGTTTTAATATTTAACTAATTAAACTAATTAAATATGACAAATAAGTTATGAAATTAGTAATATTTTAATCCTAGCCTTTTTCTATAAATAGCACCTCTCTAAACACAACTCCACACTTCAATCTTCTGACCAAAATCTATCAAAAATTATAGTCACTATTTCTCTCTTCATTTTCACACAAAAACACTTATAAATTTTTAGCAAAACACCTCCAAATTATCGTCTTTCTTATCACCATTTAACATCAACACTTCCCAGCCTTTATACATGAATTTTATCCCTTTGAGAAAGTTTAGAAAAGTTGAAGAAGTTGCTGGTCTAGCCTTGGGGTAGCTAAGTTTCTAAAGCTTCAAGAACAAGTAGGTTTTTTTTTTCACTAATAAGTTTCATGTATAATTTTCATATATGATGTTGTTATGATACTCAAAGTTTGTGTTTATGGTTTTTAATATCTTTGAATGATTTAAAGATTGTGATATAAAATACTTAATCTATGTGTATATGATGCATGTTTATTTGTCTATTTATATAGTTGAAAAGTATGATTAAAGATCATTTTAAATTTTGATTATGCTTTCTTCAAATATTTCAATGTTGTATAAATTTATTGAATCATGTATTTTCATTTAATAAAGTTTTGAACACAAGTTGTGAAATTTTAAGGTGATATAGCTTGGTTTTGACCTAATTATATATTTGATCATAAAATATTTTTGGTTCATAAAAAGTGTTTTATTTAATTCATGATAATGAATGGATTTTAAACCTTTGAGCATATAATATCTAGTTTGGTTTATATGTTATATTTCTCTTGGGACCATTAAGACTTAATAAAATATAAAAAGACACTAAAATATATTAATCATAACCTTTGTAATGGACTTATGAATTTATAAACAATATCTGGACTATTATGAGTCTTTAAGACTCACTTGGACTTGATTGAGATAATTTATGATCATAACATTTGAACTTGAACTATAAACCTTGAATTATGGATCTTGGACTATGAACCTTGGACTATAAACCTTGAACTATAAATATTTGACTCGAATATAAATTTATTAACAAAAATATTATTTACAAAGATTTAAATTAAGGTCCCATTAGGAACATGACATATAAACTAGCTAGTTTCTTGCTTGAAGTGATTTCCTAAAGCTTGGGTATAATTTTTATTAGTTCTTTTTAAATATTTCTTGAAAGATGTCATTGCTCTTTTATTTACCCTATGATTATATCCTTATATAGATAAAAATATTTTTCACTTATGTTGAACATGTAAAGGTAATTTACCTACATATTTTCTAAAGATAGATTTGAAATAATTTTGTATATTTAGGCTTATGGAATTAGTAATATATTATTACTTGAAATTAAATTATTATATGATTAAGAACTAAGTTAATCATATTTTATTATAAAGGAAATGAATTTATTATAATAGTGTGATTTGGTGCTTCAATGATAATTACAATAAATAAGGGTTTTACGAGTATTTTAAGAATCCTATGTTATTTGGGTTTCATGTGCAAATATGAATAATCTTGTGGTCTATATGTAAATATGAAAGAAATCATGAAAACTTTATGTAATTTTCATTCTTTATGTATATTCTATGCACTATGTGAAATGGATACATAAATAAATGACATTTCCTGGGCCTTATAGCGAAAAGGACTTGGTGAATGTTGTAGTGATGTCTTGGGCCCCACCATGCTAGCAGACTTGGCATTCATCTAACTGATGCCTACCTAGTAATGAAGCTCTCATAGATCCAATATGAAACAAACCTTGCAGACTATAACCGTTAAAAGGGTGTTACAGGATACTCATGATCATTTATTACACTTCTTTTAATGCACTTCTATTATGATTGATATTATGCACTTCTATCTTGCTTGACATTAGTAAAATATAATTTGAGTTAATATAAAAGATTGCATCTACTTTTACGTTATTCTTATTTTTGGGATGAAATGAGACTCCTCTGAAACATCACCCTACTAGGAGATTTCTCTCACCCCTTTCTTTGTTGTTTTCAAATAGCATAAATCGTCATCAGGAGTGAAATGGATGTAGCCATGGACTTAATTTCTAAATAATCAAATTCTATTATGTGTGCTAAATAGAATCTTTACTCTCTTACCAACTTTGGTTATGTTATATTGTTGTATTAAAGTTTTCCTTAATGTTTCTTGAATGTGTAATATGTATTGTACCCTATGAATTGATGTTAGTAGTGAAGTATGTTTATATAGATGATGGTTGTCTAAACTGGGAATTACTGATTAACAAATCGTAGTAATATGTTAGAAAGAAATATTCTTTGTCATTTAAAAATTACCCTTGGGTTGTTGGAAGAAAGTGTATTATTGTGAAAGTGCAATTTGGAAAGGTTCTGGTAGGAAGACTTGATATTTAAGCATGTCCATTGTGACCCACCTCTCCCTCCTGGAATCTACCAGATGCATGATTTATAGTTGGTATACATTATTCCACTATAGGACTATAAATGAGAAATAATCATAGTAGTTTGAAAAAAATTCTCATAAAATTTCAAATTACAGGTTAATAATATTATGTTAGCTATCTATTGTTTAAAATAATAATGATATTAAAAATTAAGGTAGAAGAATTAGAGCTTAGTAAGGTGTTACAGGATTCCAACGAACGTGAATTTAATTATAGCTATGAGCAAATGCGCGAACGTGGCTCAAATTATATTGATTGGCTCTGAAATTCCTCGAGAAAATGGGTTTAGACATCTAATGGTGGACATCAATGGTCTTTTTGCCAGCCGTTTGGTGGAAAGTTTGGACGAATCCATTTATTACATATCGTATTAATTAGAAAAAATTATCACAATTTTAACAAAATAAATTAGATCCAATTTTTACCTCGCTGCAAATGGAAAACAATTGGATTGATGGTATAGGATCTAAAAATGGCATCCTAAAATATGCCCACGCTTGCAATAATATCATACAACCAGAAATGTCACTAACACTCCGTAGACTTTATGCCCTTTCCTGTGACAACATTACCGTTAACGGGGATCCCAACCAACATGGCGACATCATCCAATGTCACTGTGCAATCACGCAAGGAAAATGGAATGTATCCTTTGGCCGCCACCACCCAGTTAGAAATCAAAACTGAGTTAATGTCTGTGGATCAATTTAAAAGAATAAGCCCTGAAACCCTCAAGTATTCGCTTATCTCATTTTCCTTGGACCTAAGACCATAAAACGAGGCAGCTTGCCCATTTCCTATTTCACATGATAACAAATAAAAATTAAATCCAAATCCAATTTCAAGTGTTTAGAACTTTAAAATTTAATAATAAAATCCTACAAATTATTAATTTTAATTTGTATAATTTATAATAACACTATTATAATAAAAATAACTAAAAACAACTAAAATTCCTAATTAACAAATACTAGAAAGCTAGTTTCTTGTATTTTATAATAATAACTAATAGTGTCAATAAAAATAAAGAATAAATCTAATTTTAAGTGTTAAAACCATTACTTTTTTAAATATAAATTGACAAATTGTTTTACTGTTTTTCTAATTTACCTATATTAAAAGTATTATAATAAAAATAACTAAATTAAAAATTGTATACTTTAATATTAAAAATTGTGAAAGTTATTAATTTCCAACTTTTTATTATTAATAATGAAATTTTTTATAATAAAAAATATTATAAAATAATAAATTTTAAAATTCAAAAAATGATAAATTAATTAGTCTCATAAAAACACAAAACTTTGAAATTATAAATCATAAAAATTATTAAATGACAATTTCTTGCATTTCTTAACAATAGCTAATATAATGCAAATAATTAATATAAAAACTATAATTTTTAAAATTAAAAACAATATATTCACTAGTAACAAAAATTATTAAATTCTGGAAAGCCAGAAAGGTATATTTCTCATTAATCTTCTAGTTGTAAGGGTATATTTGGTATTGAATGAAGATAGGGTAAAACTTTTTATGAAGGAACTTCATGAAGAAAACTCATCCATGAAATTTTTTCTTGTATATTTGGCTCTGGATCAAGCAAACCCCAAGTATGTTATGGTTGGTATACTGGAGTAATTCAGGTGAAAGTTTTATAAACGAGCTTATATGCAAAATATACCTGAACTCTTTCATAAACTTTATTGCATTTCTATTGTCATACCAAATCCATCTGTAAATGGTTCGCCTTAAGGTGAGATAATTAAATTAGTCAAATATATACAATTGTTTGAGCATTACTACTGAAAGTACTCACTTACATATCCGTAGAATAATGCATAAGGACATTCTCTTAAGTTCTTAACTATTTCTTAATTTTTCTCCTTTTTAGGAAAATTTACAAGTTATTCGAGGCAATGTTGTTTGGTATTCAGGTTGTAAATTTTAAAATAAAAATTCCTAAATTATTACATTCAAGGAAATTTCTTATATTTTATAATACAAACTAATATAATAAAAATAACTAATAAACATGCCCGTTTGTTTTATTTTATAACAATGTCAAAAGCTAATATAGAAAAATAACCTATTGTGACTTCTAGATTACCAAGAGAAGATTATATAGTTATAAAATCATAATGAGTGTTAAATTAAAGTTCCTTTTATTTATTTTATAATAAAAGATAGTATAAATTTTTTTATTATGATGAATTAAACATAACAGTTTTCCTAAATAATTTATGGTAACTAAATTTGATAAAAATGTAAATAAAAAAATTAATATATTACTTATATTGTGATAAAGGATATCCTCTAAAACATGCCTTGTAGAATCCATGGTTTCACCAGGTTACACCATATTTTCAATTTAAAAGAAACATTTTAACTTTTTTTGTCCACTCATGCAAAAATAAAAAAAACTTCTCAAATCTCTTTACCCTCACAGTTACATTTATTTTTGCCTCACCAAACGCCCCATCACAACCATGCACTCTAATGTAAAAGCATCCATATATATAGCCAAACCCACACAGCTTTGCCTTATCCGCGCGAAGCAAACTTCACTGCGAAGGAATCTTGCAATGCCAGAGGAAAAAGGCCTTTGACTGCGAACCTTGCCATTGGCGGGTTTTCAGGTGCTATGTTGTCCTTCCAGGAAGAACACTGGAATTGTGTTTTCCATCGTGAAACCTTGACAATGGTCGTTTTCAAGTGCTGATGTCCTATTCGAATTTTGTGGGTGAAATCTCGCCAATAGGGGGTTGAGTTGCATTCTTGTCCTCCAGACCACATCGCTGCTCTGATCATTCTTGAGGTGTTGGAACCTTGCAATGGAAGAGTTTCCCTAATCATCACCATCAGTCTAAATCTCGCCATTAATAGAAGAACGGCGTAATATTTTCCTCTAACCAATATATGAAGCAATACTCAATCCACACACCATATGATAAATAATTCCCCTACATAAATGTCTTAAAGGTACAATTTTTATATGTAGGATATTAGGTTTTTGTTTCAGGTGGTACTGGTACCCTTGATGTAATTAAGGGTTATAATTTGATAGGTTTCAAAAAGTTTGGATTAGTGGGATATACCCATTCTTAGTCACAAATAACTAGAGGTATCGATACCCTTGAATTTTATAGGGTAAGAAGAGACCCTAGGACATTATATTAGAGGCATTTTAATATTTTCACATTAATAGTCTCTACAGGGTGGGTGTAACATCCCGCCCTTTATGGATTGCCGACTTCCCCACAAACCAACACGCCTTTCCACGTGCTTTGTCACTCACACGCTTCCTGGAAAACTTCCCAGGAGGTCACCCATCCCAAATTACCCCAAGTCAATACGAATTGAGTTTTCTGATGGCTACCAAAGAAAGATGCATCTTTGTGGCATAGGTAGTACCAATCAATTCATATAAGCCTTTCTTAACTGATAGTCCCATACCTACACAACTTCAGGATTCCTCTCATTCTGGTGTGTAATCGGTTTATTCATGTACCCCTCCGCTTTGGAGGCAGGAGCCGCTCCTTGTCCGTGCCCTCTTATCTTATCACTCCCCTCGTCCCTGTTACATGCCCACCAGCTTCCACTTGGTTTGTCCCCGAACCACACCGCACTGGGAGAGGTGCAGGTCTATACCATTTGTAACATCCCTCGCTTTATGGATTGAACTTGTCCCCACAAACCAACATTGTCTTTCCAGCGTGCTTTGTCCTCACTCACACGCTTCCTGGGAAAACTTCCCGAGGTCACCCATCCCAAAATTACCCCAAGTCAAGCACGCTTAATTGTGGAGTTCTTTCCCGATGGGCTACCGAAAGAAAGATGCATCTTTGTGGCATAGGTAGTACCAATCAATTCATATAAGCCTTCCTTAATATAGTCCCATACCTATAGACTCTAGCTAATCCTCTCATTGTGTAATCGGTTCATTCATGTACCTCCGCTGGAGGGAGCCGCTCCTTGTCCGTCCTCTTGCACCCCTTCTACTTGCCTCGTCCCTGCGTTACATGTAATGTAACACCCAAAAATTATTTAAAAATTAATTTGAGCTTTATTAGGCATAATTTCAAAAATCTGACGTTTAACAATGATGAGGATGATCCAACGACGTGTTAAAAAAAAAGTAAATAGTGAATAGTAACTTTGTGGGTCCCACTGCTCAGTGTTAAAGTCTAAACTTTAAATTAGATGAGATCCTGGGCCAAGGGAAGATAGGATAAAGGTCATGATAGAGTATTAGACCTTGGATTATTTTTGAATAATATTTTATTCTCCTAAGTACACATTTTACCAGTTGGTGAAATATGTGTACAATTTTAACACCAAAAAGCAACTTGCTCACTAAATTTAAGTGAGTCAATCATGTTAAGCCAAATGGATGACACATATTAAAATTTGTTAAGTAAGTTCTAATCACCGGGGCTAATATTTTATCTATTTAATAAAATTTCAATGTGTAGTTTTTACACTATATGAAATTTGAGTGTAAATTTTTTACTCTTTGACAAGTGTATGACTAGGATTTGGCCACACCCTTGCCTTTATCAAGGGCCAATGAGAGCATTCCAAAATTACAATATTTATCTTTAAGAAAATTATTTTATATACTAGATATTTATGTATACCTTATCTTAAAAAAAAAATAAATAAATATCTAAAAGGATAAGACTTACCATTTCTTCAAGAAGTCTCGGCCATCATCCATATCTTCAGCCTCCTCCCTCTTCTTCTTGCACAAAAACCTCCTAAGCAAACCAAAAAAAAATTCTATCCTACAACACCAAACATCAAAGACTTGAACACAAATTACATATTAGTTCTTGATATCTTCATATGAAACACCAATAGAGAATCATCACCTCACTTCACCATCAATAAATTCTGTTGTGTTGGTTGTCTAAGAAGAGGATTTGAGTGGATTGAATCAAAGATTGGGTGTAAAGCTTTTGAAGGGAATCAAGAACAAGAGCAAGAATACATAAGTGATAAGTAGGGCCTTGTTCATCCATTTTTCTTTCAAATTTATTCTGGAAATTTCTGGTTTGTGTGAGCTTAATATCTTTAGTTTTATTGGTTGATAACATATGAATATTGATGTATGAATTTTGATAGAGAGTTTGGATAATGTTAGAAAATCATTTTTGTCAAAATATATTTGAACTATGTTGCTGGAAATCCCGGTTTTATGCAGGCAGGTGAATTTGTCCAAATTTTCTGGCCAAGTTAGACACTTTAGATTGAGCTGAAATTTTTATGGAATGTAGCTAACATGTTAAGGTATCTCCAGTAAAACTTTTGAGGCATTCTGGGTACCTTTACTATATTTAAAAATTCAAGAACCGAAGTAGTTAAGGTTGCTGCCAGCACAGTCCATTCCGAAGTACTGAATTTGTCTAATTTTATTACCCTAGCAAATGATCGACTTATTAGCTGAAATTTTTACATGATGTTAAGGACATATTGAGGTCCAACTATAAATTTTTGTATTAAGTTCTGGGTTCATTTGATGGGTAGAAAAATTGGACTTTTGGCTATTAGCTGAATTGAGTAGTTTCTGACCTCCAAATTTGAGGAATTTTATTAACATAGTTAGAGACTTTATTATGCTTTGAAATTTTTATAGGGTATTATAGACTTGTTGAACTAACTCTGGAAATTTAGTTTGCTCTGTTTTGGTGAGTTTTGATAGCTGATATATAATTTTAGAACGAAATTCTAGACAGCATGCTGAATTGTTGAATTCATGATGAAATATTAATGACTTGATATCATTTATGCTATGTGAATTTAATGATGATGTTATACATATGTAAATGTGAGTGCTCATGATAAATGCTCTTATATAAAAAGAAGATTGAGATCATGAGTGATATGTGTGCTTGATGCATTAAGGAACTCATAATAATACCAATGCACATATGATTGTGATGCTTGTATATGTGAGTTGGTGATGATGTATGTGCTAAGTAAATAAGATCCCTTGAATATGTCAAGGGCAAGAAAAGATCCCCTTCAGTATGTCAAGGGCATGGAAAGATCCTCTTCGGTATGTCAGGGCACGAAAGATAAGAAAAATATTAGATCCCCTTTGATATACCAAGGGCATGTAAAGAGATTAGATCCTTTCGATGTACTGAGGGCACGTAAAGATAAGAACAATGTATATGAGATCCTTCATGATTAGGCACGTAAAGATGAGAATGATTCTAACATCTATGTTGATGGCCAATATATTTAAGTTGAAACTTGACAGGATATATATATTCTATATGATGATGTATTTGTATCAAGTGATTGCGTATGAAAAAGAACCCACTTTGGAATGATGATTTTAAAACTTTAAAATGTACCTTTATATATGTTGCATGATCACATTTTCTTATAAACCAGTGGCTTGGACGATGACGATGACATGGATTTTAATAGATATTTTGGGGATGTCTTACTGAGAATTTTAAGAATTCTCACCCCTATGTTTTGTGTTTCCCTGTCTCCAAGATTATTCGGGAGAAATATGAAGCCATTGCCATAGAAGAACCTGATATGTAATAGTTCAATAGTTGCAGTTCTTATCAATTTTATTTTGCTATGTATATATGCTTGTATTTACATAAAAGACCGATGTATATGAAAGCTCATAGAAGAGTTTTTTCTTGTATTTGTATTTGTACTGAACAAATATTTTGTTATCTTTCTACATATTCTAGTAGAATTACAACGGCTTACTATTTCAACCAAACGTGTTTTGCTATAGATATTTAAGAAGGGTCCTTAATTTAGACGTACAACCTCTGAGTCTATTGTCATGACTTAAGAATAACGTTATATTTGGGAGGATCTTACAGAGGGGGAGGGCAATCCTTGTCCTCGTCCCGTCCTTGTCCCCAAATCTATCTCAAGGGGTTTTTTTAATCCCCATCCCCACCCCCTGGGAAAATTCCCTTAACTCTGGCCTTAATAGGGTAGTCCTTGTGAGGATCCATTTGGTAGGGATTTTTGTCACTTCTATTTATTGTTGGTTTTTTTTTTAAAAAAAACTAGTGTTTGGGATGTTGAGTTTAGCTAATTCTTATTTTAACCCAAACTTTTTCAACCTAGCCCACACATTTTTTGGGTTGTTTGGCTTGTTCCATTGGGCTCAACATGGCTCTATCATTTCTCATGCCCAACACTAGTACCCCCACTTCTTAGTGATAATTTGAAATCATCTCTAAACATCCTATATGAAAATAGATATTGCCAATAGTTGTGTCCTTTTATTTTTCTTTGTTTGGCGACAAGATGAGTTTTCCTTTTTCAAAAATCGAACCACTTCCCCATGTGGAAGGGCATGTTATGCTCTGATTGCTCTTTTGAATATAAGTTTTCACTCTTAAAATTGCTTAAACCTTTTCCAACTTAAAAATCATTGAATCCAAACCAAAGCCATCATGATCGTAGTTTTCTTATATAGCCAAATGACATTAAGCTCTAGCATCTTTTGCTTAATAAGAACATTTCAATGCGTTTATTTTTAATATTTCATGTATATCCATTCATCTATCTCAACATCCACATTTTCATATCGACTATTGACTCTGGAAATTAACATCCTAACTAAACAATATAATGGAAACCATTTCCTTTATATCAAAAGCCCTTGAGAAGTTTTAAAAAGATTCAAAATAGTAAAAACAAAGGTGAACTATGCTAATCTATCCCAAAGTCTTTTGAAATTACTTCTGACACCTTTCTATTTACAAATTTGTCACTAAAGGTCCCTAAAGATTAAAACTTACATTGACCTTTGTGCAGTTACTAGTTTGTTAACTTGGGCAACAAAAAGCAAAGAAAAGGTGGCCCGGGCGGGGGGATTACATTTTGCCCTCATAAACTATACACCTTGTATGCTTTACCTCCAAAACTTTAAAAGTGTGCAAATCAATTCCGAACAATTCATGAATGTGCACTTTAGCTCTTATGTTAATTTTGCTTAATATTAATGAAAAGTATGTGCATGATATCCCCTCAAATTTTAGGTTAGGTGCAATTTGATATCCTAAATTAATAAACAATATGCAATTTGATACTCTAAACATTCTTGAATGTATGCTACTTTTGTTAATATATGAAAAAATTAATGGAATGATCAATTTGACAGCTAGGAGATCAATTTGCGAGTTTTTTTTATTTAGGGTAAAATGCACAAGACTACAATTCATCAAGTAAAATGCAATTTTTCCCAAACACATGACATACAAATGATCACTAATAATAAAAGTATAATATTTTGATAATACTATATATATAAATGATCTAAAATACCTTTTTTCAACTTATGAAGAGGGAGCTTGTAATTATAACTCATGATAAAATAAATAGTACTTTGATCAATCAACAAGTCAAAACATAATTATAAAACTCTCAGTTAACTCTTGAAAACTAAAATCAATTAAACTTGGATGAACTCAGGTAAACTCCTATAAATTCAAATAAACTAAGGTAAACCTATGGGTTTACTCTCTTAGAATTTTATCTCATGCAACAAAATATTAAAATTTCACAACAGCACTCGTAATTATACCTTCCAAATTTAAAGTTATGATATATTGACTTAGATTATTTTGATTTTTCATATTCTAAAGTCTTGAGATGTTATATTTCTTATTATTTTAATTTACATTTTGTATTTTATGACTTGTATTTGTTTTATTATTATGATGCTGCAACTTAATTTTTTATATACCTTTGTTTCATCATAAATTTTTTTATTATAGTTAGATGTTATAAATATTTTTTAATATTGTTTTCAAAATAAGTAAGCTCTTTTAAGTTTACTATTCTAATTTATCTCAACTCTACCAATTTAGATAAATTTACAAGTTTAAAAACTTTGTGTCAAATATTATTAAAATATTATAATTTTTATCATTGATGATCGTGTGTGCGCACGTGCGTGTGTCACAGTCTTTTTCATCGAGACTTAAAGCTGCAAGCAGGAAAAGCCGATATAGGTTTACTGCAACTTAAGGGACTTGCAAATCAAAAAAACGAATATAATTACACTAATCCTCACAATTTAGTGTCATTTACGCTGAAAACAATTATTAAGAGACAAACATTTTCTCCCAATTTACAACATATATCATCACCATGGCCAGTTGATATCATCAGGATGTGTGGAATTTTTTTTAATGAAACATTCCAGAAACCACACCAAGGATACCCAATATAATTAGTAATTATGGTATGAAAAAACATTTTCAGCATCATAGGCACCATTTAGGGAAGACTGAGTGTAACATCTAGCAAAATTCACCCAGTCTCTACATTTCTCATTCCTTTCAGTTCTAATCTTTGTACCATACATACAAATCCTACATCTATCCCCTAACACTCTTATGATCTAGATTTACACTTGGACCCTTTTGAACGCTTCCTAGATGATCCTGTACCAGTCACACTTGCTTTTCTTTTTTTGAGATCACCATTACTTAGAGAATCAGGGGATACTTTACATGCTTCGCTGTGCTGAACAAGATTGGTCACTATAGCATAAGTGGTGGCATCACTTCTAGGTGTCAAGATGGTCTTTCTCTCAATAACAGCATTCTGACCACATTTTGATTCAAGAACTGCCTTGTCTCTTAGCTTTTGAAATATGACATCCTTATCAAAGTTGAAGCAGTCAGTTGAATCCTGCAAAAACGATTTTTTCAGGCAATGCGTTCGCCGGAACAATTGGCACCAGATTATGTATGAGGCATAATATTATTTCTTTCAGATAAAACAAGGAAAAAAAATGCATCATACATACAAGAAAGGTTTAATAAATCTGAAGGTCCCTATATTTTCACCAAATTTTGAATAAATCCCTACAGTTTAAAATTTTTAATCAAGTATCTATATTGTAAAAATCATTGTAATTGAGTCCCTAAATAACTTTTCATGGCAAAATTAAAACTTCAAATGCTTTTGGTAGGGAAGAGTACGAGTCCTAGTAGTAGTCAATTAGTTTTGGGTGTCTACTATCTTTGAATTTTGTAACAGTATATTACTCTAATGATTTAATTACCAAAAATTTGCCAATGTAGGGACTTTACATTTTTATTTTTAAATTATATAGACTTAATTGAAAATTGAGTAAAAATTTTACATAGCATTGAAATAGAATTGAATTTTTGAATAAGAAATGATATTCCCAAACAAGCATTGTCAGTTGTCATTCACTTGTAATGGAAAATGATATGGAAAATAAGACATCATATTAGGAGTTAGATAATAACTAAGCAATCATCTTACCTTAAAATCGACTGGGATGTCAATTTCAAGGGACGAGCAACCACAGCCATCACCAAAGTTGAGTTTCAGAACCATTTCAAATGCTTTGTTATATGCTGTTCTCCTGAGATACAAGTCAGCCAAATGTCAAAAGGCCTTGACTTCTATTGTGGGTATCAAAAGTTACTCAACACATTTCTGTTCCAAATTTCCAAACTTTCAACACAGATTTTCACAATTCTTCTGAATTCAGTTTATTCTCATCCAGTATGTAAGGACCAATGAAGTGAGCAAGAATTCCATCAATAGAAAGAAACAAAAAATGAAAAAAGAAACATGTATAACACTGTTAAAACCTTTTAAGCCGGAATGGTTGCCTATCAAGAATGGCCGCTTTGTAATCTTCCCTGTCTAAGAAGGAGACCTGCAGCACAAGCAAAGATAGGTTAGTCAATTTCTCGCCTTACCATGATTATATTTTGTTATTTTCACGAAAACTTGACATAGGTTAATGAAATGCTGCAACACCAGTCATGAGGATAGGAACCAGAAAGCTCAATTCTTACTAAATGTGAAGAAGATGAAGAGGGAAACAAGATATTAAGCCATTTCAATTTTTCAAACGAAATCCAAAGTAAAGAGATGAGCAAGGAATCAAGTATCAAGGTTCAGTCTAGTAAACAAAATGTGGACATAAAATAATAAAATGAGAAGAAATAGGTTCAACATATGATGAATTCACCTCAACAGACTCAATGAAAGGCAATGTTGCTTTCTGTCCATGACCACTTGCTACCTGGAGAGTCCAGTTCACATATCTTTTATCTGTGATCAAAGTGAATGAATTATATCAAAGATATAAACCAATGCATCGTTTAAGTGCTAGTCAATCACTCCATTCTCTGTGTATTTTGGCTGTGTCATACATGTGGCCTAGAATTGAATTAATGAATAAGGAAACCAGTATTCACAGACAAGATCAAATGAGTTGAAGAAATATGAGGAATAAGAAAACTCATGAATTCTATTGAGTAAAAATGAAGCTTTGCCTGGTTACTTTGACAAAGACAATCTGAGGGCATTGGTTCTTAGTTTGGAAGAAATTATGCTAATTGTTGACTCCAAATGCAGACAAAATTCATCATCAAAGCAAGGAAGCTGTATTTACAATTTGTGATCGTCCAAGTTTGCAAGCAGCGTGAACCATTGAAGAATCAGGTCATGTGTTTCTTTTTTCACTCAATTACTTAGTAAGATTATGTATGTACATATACATATGCTAAACGCATTGAATTCAAGAACATCCTCAAAAGAAAATATATTGCTTAAAAGTTACAAATTGAACATTGATTACCGAGGCTCAAAGCTTGCATCAGAATAATCTGGAAAAGATCAATCCTGACAAAAGGAGGAATCTGCATGTTAAGTTGGTCCATGACACCTGCAATTACCTGTTCCAATTTAAATTAGCTCATATCAAAATGCGTAAAGGCATATGTATGTGATAACAACCACTGACTTTCACATCAATGGTTGAGATTGTTTATTTTTTCCTTAAAATAATCAATGGTTGACATCACCCACTGCTGGAATAACATGCTTCCTTTGTAACTGTCCCGTTGGCCTGTTATTTTTCATTGTCAAGAATTTAATTGTAACAAGCTTAAAGCTTAGTAAGCTTTAGCTTAAGGGGGAGTGTTAGAAATAAGGAAATATTTAGTAATATCTCCATTATATCTTAGAATATTTGATATCATATCTTAGATTGATTTAAATTTATTTAGGTTGATTTTATCATTATAATTTGATTTATAGTTTATAAATAGGATTATCTCATTGTATTATCATATCACATAATATCAATAAATTTTCATACCACTGAGTATCTTTATTCTCTCTTCTTCTTCTACTATCCAAAACCCACAATTTCAATACAGTACAAGTTATTCAGCTATCTTTATGACCATTTCATCTCCCCAGATACACGTCCTTACCTCTGCCATTGGCTGTCAGTGCTTTCTCACAATATTAACATCAGTGTATATTTTAATATAGGAAAAATTGATAACATAGTAAAAAAAAATGGAAAAGGAAACATCTTCTGTAATCAAGAGTTCAGATCAAATACCTTATCTACAAGTCCATGTATGACTAAAGTGGCTATTTTGTCCTTTGGAGTTTTCTGTGGAATCCAAACATTTATAGTTTAGATGACTACAATAACGAGAAAGCATAAAAGTGAAGAAAAAAAGAGTTGTGAAAGATACAACTTAAAAGCCAGCCAGCAAATTTAAGGATGGTCTAGAGAGATTGACTGTATAATTACGTACTTGGACTGTGATAGCGTTACAGCTGTAACCACCATGAATTACATACAGATTAAAGATGTTCTATTGTAACTATGGATTTGCCTAACTGCTATCAAGTTAGAGCACCCTGATTACCTTTTCATGCATAAGCTGATCAAGGCAACCAAAACTATACATAGTACTAGCTAGATCTCTATAATTCATCGCAATAAATAAGTCGGTCAGAAGGATCATATTTAAAGTAAGGAAATAAAATGAAATTTTCTATACCAAATATTATTGACTGCATGGTCAGAATGAACTAATTACTTTAGAACTTATACCCAAAAAATTTCAATGGATAATCTTATTATTGGAGCTCAAATAGAATCTTTATTCCTTTCAAGAAAAGCAGTAAGTATAGTATTTTTCTCTTTAACTACTGAGATCTCATTGGCGAAGTAAAGAACAAGTAGAAAATTTGAGGTCTCCACCTCTGACAACAGCAAAGAAAACTTCATTTTAGAAGCTGGGAAATGGGATCAAGCCTGATAATGATCAACATACAGAAGCTGGCAAGAAAAAGGAAGATATACCTGTAGATTTACAATGACAACTTTACCCCCACCACGAAGTGCTTTCAGAGGCAAGTTGCATGCTGGAGTTATTTGCAGACTGCATGCAGAGGTTTTAGCCATGTTATGTCAAAAGAAAGATATAGCAAAGAAAGAAAAATAACGATATGGAAAATCAATATTGCATGGCTCATGTATTCACTTCAATGACATGAAATATGCTTGAAGCTTCATGTTTTTAGTTGGCTATATGTACCTCCAGCATAATCTGCTGTTTACCTCAATATCATTTCGGTGGTGAGAATGCACATTTTTTAATCACAAATTCATCTACAATAAATTCCATTTATGTTGTAAAATTGCCCTCCAAAACATAAAGATGTGCTTTGGACTCATAACTAATGATGGTTCAACTACCATGATTATAGCTATGACTTTACTTTCCAGGTCAAGGACTGTTCATTTTAAAAGAGACTAACCTAAAGTTGCAGATCCCCTTCACTTTCCATTTTAATGAAAGAGGCGGATTTGTCAAAAAACATGGGACTACTCAAGCAGTCAAGCTCTTGTCACAAAACTTTAAGCCATTTTTCAGTGGGTCCATTTAGAAATAGAGACTAATTCTACTCACCCCAAGCCCAGTTAACAATAAACAATTAACAATTAAACTCCTACAAGTGTGAACAAACAGGTGGGGAGTGGAAGACAACTCATCAGAATAGTAGAGTAGTGAAAAAATTAGAGAAAGTAAATGAAAAACAATTGTAACAGGGAAAAGAAATAAATCATGTTGCTACCTTGTCCCCAAGCACAACACTATATCTGCCTGTTTGCAGTGCTTCTCGGCAGGATTCATCTCCTTTGGAGGCAATGCATCCTGTATACACAAGGACAGAGAGGCATACTCAGAGGGAAACACACACACAGAAAAACAAACACAAATGTTTGTCAAGGTGTTCTTAATTTCATACTATAGCTCAATAGTTTTAAGAAACATTAACAACTAAAATCAACAAGTAGTCAGTGTCACTTTATGGTTCACTTAGTCAAGGACAATTTGGCCCAGTATATAGCTTCATGTAGCTCCTGGCATAAAATCTCTCTCTTTCTACAAACTTATTTTTCCAATATCATTTTTTTTAACCAATTCCGCCTCGGAACCATTCACCCTCACAACAAATCAACCATCCAGATTTAATCTACGGCAAAAGTACTATCAATAAAAATGAATGCTAGCATGCTTAGAAAATCAACTTTGACCATTGTTTTCTATGTGCAATATCCTATACCTCCATTGTGATGAATTCTTAGAATGTCCACCTCTATGTAACCCATGCATATTTCTATTCATGTTCAAGTTCAGGGTAGATCAAGCTATTTCAAGCTATTGTGCAGTAGGAGTCACAACTGTATCTTGTCCCAGTAAAAGATTTACATGGTAGTGTACATGTATAGCCACAAGTGATACGAAATGGAGAAACCAAAAAACAACAGTAAAGTTTTGGTCTCCAATTCAATATTTTTAATTAAAACGAAGTCATATTATTCTCTGAGAGAGTATAGTTATGCAATGATGATTCCACAGCCAGGCATCAATATGAAGAAAAGCCATCAATCAAACTTGACATTAGCACAAGTGGTATTCTGATAACATGAATTGGCTTGAAACTATATCCCAATACCAAAGGAAACACAACCCACATGACACACAACCACAAGGAATCATAATCGTTGAACCTCAATCAAATTGCCATCAGGTAAATGAACATTGTGCTACCTCCCAGTCCAGGACTGTATCCTTGAGTCTTGTCCCACATTTTGCATCTGAACAGCGCCGTGATGTCTCCTTTAAACCGATTGTTTCTACCTCAAAATCACGAAAGTACCTTAAGAGTTTAAATCATATAATTAGATTATATTTCTTCAAAGGCGAACGATTTTGAAAACCAACGATGCGTAACTGAAATAATATAAACACCCAAAAAGCATACTAAAAAAAATGCATAATTATAAAAGGTCACCCAAGGGTGGCTATGCAGCATCTGTACAACAGGAGCAAGCTGGAAATTCTTGGTGAGAAATATAAGTTCTTTTGTACAGAATTAAATATTGAAGAAAAGTAGGCATAATTGAAATAACTAAAACAGCCATGAATTAAGTCACCACATGTTTGACTTAATGCAAGAAGCAGGTAAATCAGGCCAAGTCTATATAGCAAAGTTAACCAAGATAATATTACAAATTAGAAATAATTACAAAATAGAAATTACAGGATAGAACTTTTGTTGATGCGAAAAGAGTTGTGCTACTTTTGATACTTGCTAGCATATGAATTGTAAATATTCATAGCTTCATGGAAGATATTTGATTGAACACACTAGGATATGTTTGAGAGTTTGGAATTTAGAGAGGAAGGGAGGGAAGGAAAGGACTTGTAGTGTAAGATTTTAAAATTCTACACTATAAACCCTTCCTCTCCTTTCTTCCCCTCCAAATTACAAACTCACAAACATACTCGTAGAGTAATTAATTCCTACTGAAAGAATGCTCATGTAAACCTAGGGTACATAGAAAAATCAAATCTTACTCGGCTCCACAAGAAGGGCAAGTTTCCATGAAGGAATTCCCATGTAACTCAGCTAGTTTCTCCCTTGGTATTCCAGATCGAAGATGAAGACCATCAACATTCTATCATAAGAAAATAGGTCAGAAGAAATTTTGTTAAAAACTTCCTTAATTCTGATGCCGTAAAATGATCAATTTGATGAAATGTAATGCTAGGAAACAGATGAAAATATGTTCGAAGTTGAATTGCCAAGGAACAGATGATAAGATAGCTGAAACATACAATCCACCAATATATTATACGCACCAAATAATTTCCAAAGGCTTCACATATCTAAAGGAAGAAAGTATATACACAATTAAATGCAATGACTGTACCTGACTGATAACAAACTTCAAAATACCAGCCTTTTCTAATTCAACTAGAGCCATGTGAGTCAAGCTTGGTGCTGCTCGATGAAATGGCAGTGATGCTTCGGGCAAGGCTTTACCTTCACGCTGCAATGACTCAAGAAATCAGATGAGAAGAAGCCACTATAAGTCCATAAATCATAAGAAAAGTGAAAAAGACAGAAAGAACTATGAAAGAATGTGTACTGTCAAATGATAGCGTCATCTGACTTTCTAATAGCTTCACACAAGTATATCAGTTACATTACCTAGTGTCTCTTACTTCAGTAGAAAAATCTATATTCAAACATAACACTTGTGTTGGATTTTAAATTCATTAAGAGATAGCATAGGAGACCATGCCCTTTGTTACTTGCTTGGGTTCAGAACAAATTCAAGTAACTAGGATAAATCATGGGAAAAGCAAGCAAAGGCTGAGATGGAGCCCCTTAAAAATGTTCATATCCCCATCAGATTTTGTCGTACAGAAGTGCCTATCTTGGCCATGCGATCCCTTCTAGCATATATATCGTAATTTATAAAAGATTTGCAACATTATCTCCATAACAAGGAAATACTGTTTGAAGCAAATCAACTTCAACTACTAATGGTACTATGGTCTGTGTAATGTAAAAAAATTCAAAAAAAAAAAAAAAGGTGATGAATTCTAGAAGAGATGCACTATAACCTCCAATCCATATCATTTCCAAAAAAATGTATAATTACTTTGGGATATATGATTCTCATTAAGCAACTTCTCTACCATGAGTATAGAGTACATAATTCTAATACTCAGGAATGTAAGGGAAACTAGTTTCATAGTAAATGTAAATGTAATGTAACTATACGAAGCTAATAATTCTGTTTGCATTAGTAAAATTCACAACTGTGTGAACCTTCAAAAGGAATAAAAATTTAATTTTCAGCATAGCATGAGCATTTGCTAGCCTCAAAATCATCACCTGAAGCGTCCAAATTCCCTTGGGACCTCGAAAATCAGGTATACCACAAGCAGTTGATATTCCCGCACCTGTAAACACCACCAGATGCTTACTCTGCAAGTAGAAAAATGAATAACAAGTTAAAAATGCTGATTATAGAAATAATAAAAACACAAAGGAAACTCCCTGACATCAGCATTAATAAGTAGCTGCAATTGATACCTTTTTAATCATGATGGCAAGTCGTTCTATCTGCAAAGGAATAAAAGTCATATTAGCATATGAAGTTGTTGACTCTGTTGTAAATATAATTGATTAAGCTGTAAAGAAATGTTGATATGTAGTGAAGTAAATCTCTCACAAGCAATAAGTTGCTATTCCGTATTCTAAGACAAAAGACATGAAACAATTAAAAGAATCAACATCACAGATATAATTATGTAAGCATCAATCTCACATAGGATACCAACATATATTCATAATTTGGTAGGATATAATTGATCTACAAGGTGCAAAACCCATTCAAACCTCTGTCTACTGAGTCGCTTATGTTTGGATCAACCAGTAGCATCACTTGCACGAATTGACAAATCCAACCAACATATCAACTCCCAGAAACAAACTTATGCATAATATATCTAGATCCTTGATCAGAGAGTTCTTTGTACACGATTGATAATAGAACTAAAAGAAAAACTGAAATAACATTCCTTCTTAAGATGGTGGAAATTAAGATAACAACTCCGGCATCCACCAAGTCACAGTTGTTCAAGACAACGAGGTCTAAGACAAACAGAGACGAAAACCTAAACAACCCCGCAACAATATCATCAACAACAATGTACTTTATGTGAAATTCAAAACCATAATTTAAAAGTAAACTCCCTAGGCAAGCAGACCTATATCAAACCTCAATGGGGGGCAATTGAGCCTTAAGGCCTTACTGATGATAATTGTAATTAGAAAGGAAGATATCAACAATCTTAGATATGCCTCACAGATATGCACAAAAAGCTGCTGTTTTTTATTATCTTTAGCATATTAACAAATGTCTAGCAGAAACTCTTCCACATTGAGGTGAAATTCAATCCCTAAAAATTCCTCAGCATGTAACCTAGTCAACATTTTAATCCTCAATGTTCCAAAGCATTATTCACTTAATCAAAATTCAAAACCCTCATACTAAGACAACAGCCTCATCATCTAGTCCAATCCAAGGTATTTGTCATCCTAATCCACCACAGCACATATTCACAATCATGCATGCTGATTTATGAAAAACACAACTAAATTCCATACAAAAAAATTCCAACTTAATCAGCACAACAAAACAACATGCAAGACAGAACAACAAACAACAACAACAACAACAAAGTTATATACAAAAGGAGAGATCATCCACCAAAGTTATTATTACTGGCAATAAAGCACAAGGGCAAGCAGCAATAATAACAAAAACAAAAACAAGAAAAAAGAAACTACTAGAAGGATGAATGAGAGAAAGGGACCAACTTTTTCTCTCAAAACGTGAGATGGGTCGAAAAACTCGGCCATTCCAACGTTGCCCACATCTTCTATGTAGGAAAGCTTCTCGGCATACCCAAGAGACATGTTGATTGGTTGTGACTGAGAGTGCTGCCACCACAATACCTCTCAAAATCTCTCAAAGTTTTTCACTTTCTCTCTCTCTATATATATGTGAAGGAAAGGGAATGGAGAAGAAGTGTGTGTGTCTTTTGTTTTTGTTCCTCAAAGGGAGAGAGTGTGATGTGAGAAAGAAAGAAGCATTTGCTTGCTTCATTTAAGAGACCCCTCAAAAGGCCAATGTACTCACTTGTATCCCCTGCAACATTGCATACATAGGACACCACCACCCCTTCGCCCAATTACAACTTTTTTTCTTTTTAATTATTTATATATTTTGATAATTTTTCTTTTCAACGAAGATATGAGAAAATAGAATGTAGGTATAGGAGTCAAATTACGATCTTTCATAATTTATTGAAATAGACAAAAGTATATTATTGGACTTTGAACTCACTTGTCAATAACTTAATTTATTAAAATATAAAAAATCAAATATTTGATATAACCATCGAAATTAAAAGGATGTTGATATGCATAGGATATTGAATGTGTCATTATGGTTTTTTTTCAAATATTTTCAGAGCACTCCTTAGAAAAATGAAAGTAATAACTTTAATATTGAATGATGTACTTGTTAAAAAATTTAAAGTGATAATTTTATATTAAAAAACGATATTTTTAATTTTTAAAGCACTGAATGAATTGAAAAATCTTAAATCTAAAAACTTATCACTTTTTATTTCTTTAGGTACCCATTAGAAGGGAAAAAAACTCGTTTCTTGTATTTCCAAAAATGAATTGCCACAAATAAGTTTTTTGTTAAAAAAAATGAGTGTAGTTCTTATCTGATATAATTATTTAGATGGCATTTTTAAAATTTCAAGAAGTTACCTGTAGATGAATGTGTGATAACCACGTGGCCTAGTTCAGGTTAGTAATTATATGGGTTTCTAAGTATTTAACCAGCGATTTAATTCTTAATGATCTGTGTGAAAAAGGATTTTGTGGTTAGAGACTTACACGCTTAAAAAGCTCTCACTTTGAAGGAATTAGTCATTACTTTAATGGTAAATACCTTGAGAAGTTATACATATAAAGCGTATCATTTGAGATAAGTGGTTTATTATGAGAGTGAGAGAGCAAATCTAACTGCATAATCATATATGAATTGTCATGATTGAAAGTTGACTAATGGTAATTAACGCTACATGTTCATTTAAAAAATTCACATGACTTATGTTTAATCTTGACAATTCATATAAAATCAATCTTCAGATCCACCTTCTTACTCTCACAAGAAATCACTCTTCTCATATGATGCATTCACTATATATATATATATATACACAAACATATATATGTGTGAGGATCCATTTATACTAAATGTAAGTATACCAAGACTTACCCCAAGGCAAAATTCTTATAGTAGGTGTAAGTCCTAGTATATTTACACATTTCTATAATTTTTTATGGGTATAAAATTTTGTTAATCGAACCATTAAATTCAAAATTCTTATCTAATAGATCAAATATATCAAATTTCATACGTTTGCAAATGTTTTAATATTTCTTTATGGCACTTTATTTGGACGGATAGTATATTTTTTGAAATACTAATAAATATCAATAATTAGAATACATGTCTATTGTTAGCTTATTTTTCTAAACTTTGACATTCTTGATCATTAATATAATATCACATAATTCAATAATCGGATTAATTAAATTTAATTTTTATAAAAAATTATTGAAAGATATAAGTATAATAGACTTACACATAGTGTCCCTGTAAATCTCTTTAATTTTGGATTTGAACCATCTAAATTACGGTCTACATTTTGTGTGCCAAAAGAATCACATTCTACACTTAAATATGTAATCGAAGTCGTTGGTGAAAAAAAAAATAGGAAGATAAGTTATTGTGTGTAGGTTCTATCATGCAATTTTTTTTTTTTCAAACCTGACTATCATGTAAATGATTGTATCTTATAAAGTCTTAATATTTTAATTTTCTCTTTAACAATTAACTATACACTTTAATCTTTATTATCTTTAATAATGGTATAAATACACTAAAAAATTTTCTTTAAAATGTATAAAATAAACTTTTAAAAGGTTAAATTAGACTCAATTCAAGTTATGTTATTCTCGATAAAAATAAAACTTTCCTAAAATAATTTTACATTTACGGCCCATTTAATATGTAGAATTGAGTAATAAATTAGAATTGGGTACTCTAATTAAAATTTTTATATTTAAAGTAACATATAATAATAAAATTATAATTCCATGAAAAAATGATTTTTTTGGCCAAAATCCTAAAAAAATACTAAATAAAAAACAAATAGGTCGAATTAGGGAAAGAATGGAGTACCTTCGATACCATGAAAAGGCTCAAAAGATTTTTCCTTTAAGAAAAACACGGTTGAATATTAAAATAGAAAAATCATCAAAAAAAAATTAAAATAGAAAAACCGAGGAAATTGCAACAATCGCATACAATACACCATCTGTTTTATTACAAAAGCACAAAACAATTTTTCTATTTAAATTGTTTATAGTTTTGAATAAATTCTAACGTGGTGAAAACAATATATATTAGCGGAGAAATTCGTTAATAAGATATAAAAATTCTCCATATAATAATTATTAACAATTAAAAAGTGTCAAGCTGACCTTTTACAAAAACTAATATGTTTGATAAAAAAAAAGCAGTTTTTGAAGACTATTATTTTGGTAATTTTAAAAGACTATTTATTTAAAAATAACTAATTTTACTTATATTATATATTTTTAAGGGACCATATTAAAACTGTCATTTCTTTAAAACAAATTTGTCCGAAATCACTTCAGTGGTTTCCTTCATATAATTTTTTTTTATCTAGATAGCTACGGCAAAGAAATCCTAAAATGTTTTCGTGAAACAATTTTAATATAGACAATAAATTCGTCAAGACAAACTCAACCAACTCGTAAAAGAAAATTAAAAAAAAGGGAAAAAAAATCGTCAAGATAAATAAATACTAAAATAGGGTAACAGCTGATTCCAAATGACGTGTCGGTTTCCTTGCATAAGGTAAATTCCATTGATTGGTAATTTTAGACTTATGTGTCAAGTCATTATTATCGATTCCCGACTAATCAGCACATTCTATTTTCATTTTTGACATAGAGGCAAATAATTTACAAATAATTATGGGGTTTTTCCACGAAACTATATATGGAATTCCATTGTTAATAGCGGTTAGCTGTCACATATACTTACCTCTCGTTAAAACTCATAAAAAGCATTTATTACTTGTTTTACACGAAAGACGCTCCGCGTGAGTTTGTTAATATTCTTTGACTAAGTGCTCTGGTTTATATAGACGGATTTGGCTGTGGCCAAGCAGGGGCCTTAACCCATCCCAATTTCATATTAATAATATATAATTAAATGAATCTTGTTTTTTGTAATATGTTAATATTTTAATATCAAAATTTCAATCTACATCTATTTAATAATAAATAGCAATATTTAAATTTTCATTTTTTTAAATGGGTTAATGAAATAATAAGTTAAGTTGTTTAATAAAGAGTTTTATTTTAATATGTTGATAATACAAAAAAATTTATACATTCATTTAATCACATAGTATCACCTAAATAAAATATGTTTGATTCTCACCTTATTATTCAAAAGTCAAACATGAAAAATATTGATTAGATGATAATAAAAAATATTTTACATTATTAATTATCAAATTAAATCCTTTAATAAAAAGTATATATAATTGATAAATAAATTATTAAAATAAAAATAATTAAGTAATTTTTTTTATTTTACTACTATTTAGTCCCTCCATCATATGTTTTCTGGATCCATAATAGCTCTATCATATGAAAAGCATGAACCAATTTTGTCTGTTGATAAATTAAAAAGTTGGGTTACTTTTGAGAGAAACCCTTACATTTTTATACAAATCTAACTTTATCATTGCATTAATTAAAGCTTTTAGTTTTTACTCTTCCCAAAAATATTTATGTCCATTATAATAATTTTATATCTTGAGAGTAACTTTATAATATATTTATCAAATACTATTTCAATTACTCCTGTTTATTGAGGGCAAATTTTATATTATTTTACCAAACAATACTATTATAACTTTTTGAGAGCATATTTTTTAAAACCGAAAGAGATTAGGCTTTTAGAGTCACAACAATACCAAACAAAGCCTCAATTTCACTCCATTTTTAAAAAATCTAGAAAAAAATCTGTATATTAAGAAAATAACAAATGAATCTTGATAATATATAAAAAGCTATGTGAATGGTCATGCCTGTCCCTATTAAAAAAATTAAATAAATACAATTAATTCAAGTAAATGAATATAATTAATTATACTAAGGATAATATTGATAAAAGATCTAATGCTTCTTTGATATGACAAATGCATAGATATTTTGAAAACAAAAAATTTCAAAGAGTTGAATGGAGGAAGTAAAAGATAAGTGAAAATAGGAATTAGTGAAGGAAATAGTGGTTATTTATTTTAGGAATAAATGTATTTTATCCCCCTAAACTATAGGTCATGTGTTATTTACATTCCAACTTTTCAAAATGTGTATTCGACACTTGAACTTTTCAATTTGTATAAAACACCTATCAGGATAATTTTGGCAACTAATGAAGGTAAAATTTATGTGTATTTAACCCCCTGATATTTCTAATTTATGCAATTCGACACCTTGTCTATGAACTATATGCAATTAACCCCCTTGATTTTTTTATTATGTGCAACCCGACACCCTGCTATGACTTAAAGTTTTGGGGGTTTTTTGCAGTTTGAAAGTTATGATGTCGTAATGTTTTGAAAAGTAGGATTTTTTGCACTGTTTGAAAAGTTCAGGATATCATAATGCATATTTTGAAAAGTCAAGGTTTAAATTGCACATGACCTAAAATTTAGGGAGGTAAAATGCATCTAACACTTTATTTTAATTTCTTGTGTTTCATGTTTTCAAAATCATATGAAAGAAATAATGAAAGCAAGAAATAGAAATATTCAAGTATCAATAAATTGATATAACATCACACCCCCTAAATCTAAGATGTTGTTTGTCCTCAAGCAACTATTTTCAATAGCGCAAACACCATAGAATACAATTAGACTTGGCAAAAGATTTCAAAAGAAATTGTACATCATGCTCTCATAAAGTTTCAAGATTCATAACTCGATGGCAAGCATAAAAATTACATGGAACCTTGCAAACACATACAACCAACCCAAACATGCAACACTACAAATCAGCACCAAGAAATTTATTTGGATCAAATTATGAGAACATTCAAACTTGTTCTTGACTCAGGACATATATCTTATTCCTATCTCCACTAATGTAGAATATCTCACCCCAACGATCAACGAGGACTTTCAAAGCTTGTATTGATAGACCTAGGGTCAAGATTGAGAAAGAAAAGGAAATGGGAAAATTAAAAACTAAGTCGGGTAAAAGAATTATGCATTACATATTAACAATGAGACTTAAAGTAGTGCCACACTCTAAATCTACTTTTATTCTCTATGCGGGAATATAATGTTTCTTCCTTGCTTTCATTCTCTTTTTTTTTTTTTCTTCTTTGATTTGTAAAAGACTTTCACCGTACATTTAATTTAATTTGATTTGATTTGATTTTCTTTCTCAACTTGACCACAAAAAGGAGCCATCATAAATAAAAATGATGCAACTACTCTATTAAAAGAAAATAAACATGTAATGCATAACATCAAAAAATCAACAAATATTATTAAAGGTGAGGATTTTGTCTCTCTCTCTCTCTTTTTTTTTTACTTAAAAATGTAAGACATTGTAAGTTAGAACAAAGAAAAAGTTTTTTTTTTTGGTTTTGAACAGTTTGAAAAAGGACATAGAGATAAGCATCAATGGATAGGCTTGAAGGCTCAAACGATCTAACAAATATATTGATAGAAAATCAAACACATCCAATAACTAATTATTCCCAACATGCCCCATAAGTTTTCTCTAAAAGAATATCCCAGTGCATCTGAACTAATAACTTACATTCTCAACCAAGAGAAACATCAAAAAATGTTGATAGAAGCATAGTCACTAATGATTGTGCTCATCAACCTAAGGTTTGAAACTTTTCTTTACAATCATTGTGCAATCCGCACAACTCCATTAAGAAACCCCAACACAACTAAGACGCAAAATAAACTCAACACTTCACTGGACATGACTCAATAAACTCAATTCGACACCAACTTAAACAAAAAAGTTTATATAAGACAACGTACACAACATAAACAAAAAGAAAAATACCAAAATGAAATAAAAGCACCAAACAAAATGAAACTAACAGAAATGAACTCCCCTGTTGATATTAGCATGGGCTCAGCTCCTTCTCCATATCCTCTCCTCTTGTTGACCTTCCTCCTCTTGTAGTTTCGCCAATGCCTAAGAGGTGGATTTCAAATGCATTGACGACGATGTAGCATAACTTCTCCAAAATTGTCACATTGGGTGCTTGAACGGTCAAGTATGAGTACTACTATGATATTATCCTCTTCAAGAATAACTTGGACAGACTTACCCTTGGAACATCTAAGACAAGGAAAATGATTCCTCCAAAAAATGAATACTTGAGGTTTGAAAGTGTTGCATGGATTGGACTCAAGCCTAGGTAGATTTTCTTTTACCGCATCTTTTGCCATGATAATTTCATTTTTCTCTCACTTATGACGAGTAATACCCAACAAAAGTTGCAAAGATTTGAGACATTCAATAGCTTGAGGACTCTCTTCATTGTCATATTTCACCACTTTGAATGCAGTAAAGTTGCTTTCAAAGGCAATGAGACAACTTCTTGCTTGAAAGATTCTTTCATCAAAGAATCAATGACATTAATCCTTAAACAATGCTCTTTTTTACTTGGATACTTCATGGCTTCAAACACCTTGAAACTAACTTTTTCGTCATACATTCTTAACATTGGCTCACCTTGTTGTACATTGATAAAAGCCCTTCTTATTGCTAAGAATGATCTTCCAAGAATCATGTGTACTTTAGAGACCTCCTCTATATACACCACCATAAAATCTGCAAGGAAGACAAATTTATCTACCTTGACTAACACACCTTCCCTATTCCTATACAGAAATTTAATAGACCAATAAGCTAATTGTAAAGAAATCATTAGCTTCACCTCCTTAATTCCCAATTTATTCATTATGGACAAAGGCATTAATTGAGTTGATGCCTGCCCAATGTCTTTTTGGTAGATAAGCTTCCAATAGTGCAAGGAATATGGAAACCACATGGGCCCTTCAACTTTTGTAGCAATTTTCTTTGAATGATAGCACTTCACTCCTCAGGAAGCATAACTATTTCATCTTCCTTCAACTTCTTTTTCTTGAGAGCATGTCTTTCATAAACTTTTCATTAAGAGCCATCTGTTTCAATGCTTTAACAAATGGAGTCTTGATTTGTAATTTTTTAAAATCTTTGAAATCTTGACTTTGTTTTGCAGTTTTGTAGAAAAGGAATTCTGACATATGGGGATACATCAATTGGTTTGTCCCACTCAACTTCTTTATTTTTTCGAGATTCACTAGCTTGCACTTTTCCACATGTTCTCAGGTTTGCAAGCACCTAAGCATTAAGGAATGGGTGGCTAGGCGCAGAACATTGGTCTCAAATTTTCCCATTTGTCCTATGAACCTAAAAATACAACTGAAAATCATGTAAACCAAGATTACCATTAAAACACACTAGACTACTCGCAAGACACACTAAAACACTTAAAACTCCAACACAAAACATTCATCAAACGTTAATTGGATGCTCAAGACTTTCAAATGTCAAAAAATTTATATAACATCAGAACTTTACCACTTCTATGGTTATAATTTGTCACGTTCTCTTCAAAAAAATGGAATTGAGTCAACTAGATGATTTTCATAAATTTTCATTAGAAACGTAACTCATTTTATTCAACCATAAGAAGACATATAATTGATTCATGCCTTGTAAAGCCTTTTCTTTGACATCGCTATCGCAAGGGCATGATTGAGGCATTAAAAGTCAAGAATATTTTTTCAACATATATTTATCAGTAATGCAAACACAAATACTAACATAATAGGCTTTGGAAAATATTACCATTTTTTTGCCATACCTCTGCTTCATACTCTATCAAAAGATTAACAGATCTTTAATATATATATTCATATTTTAATTCGTCATGAATGTAACAAAGAAGGAAAATAACCGAACATATTATATTATTCTTTTCAGGAGAATATGAGTACTTAATTATAAATACTCAACATTAAAATACTAACAAAATGTGTTCTTTTTAAAATTGGAGGCAAGGCTACAGTGTCTTGGGCATCCATTTGAACGGGGTAGAGGTATCCACAAAGACACTCGACATTCAAGTCAAAAAATGAATAAGGTGTAGAGGTTTTGAGAGTATAATAAGAATTAGATAATGATATCTAGGGGTGTTGAGTCCCTTTATATAGTGATAAGTGACCCTATGATCAACCAAGTGACAATCTTCCTTGAATAAAGGAGATATTCCTAGATTTAGTATGGATTAGATATAATCCATATTTATTGAGAGATATGATCTAATATAAAAGATTGAAATAGTAGGTGATATGGAAGGATAATAGGAGATATCTGATATCTTGGGTACACGTGTCCCTAGACAAATCCAGTATGGCCTTAGGATCCCTGGATCCACCAGCTTTACCAGGAAAGCCCTGGATATAAGAAATCTTGCTACAGTGCAAGTTCTGCAAAATTATGCAGAATAGGCTTGCTACGAGTGAGCGAGCCAAGATATGTCTTAGGCATCAACCAGACTCGCTCCAGTGAGCGGCTCAATATTAGCACAGTAAAAAACAATGTAGTTTCACTTATTGATATCCCACCCTCTATATAAATCCCAAACTCAAACACCCTATTCCTGAAACCCTACCCACCAAAATCTCTCTTTCTCCTTCCTCACTCCCATCCTCTCCCAATCTAGCTTCCATCCAAACTTCAAGGTATGTTGTTGATGGTTTATGTTAGATTCTTCCTTCTTCTTCCTCCTTTAGGTTATGGGTATTATTATTTCTCTCATTATTATCAAGTGGGAGTGCTCCTCCAATATTGTTAGAGTTGTTTTAGAGTTATCTAGATGTGATTAGAGTTTGATCATGGGTCTATGTTGCTCTATGGCAGTTGTTGGTGCTATTGCAAGCCCTTCAAGTCAAGTTGGTGATACCCATATACTCGCGACTCTTAACAGTGAGTGAGTTTGATCTCATAGCCTTAGTTTCATCATTATGAATATGTCTTGTATGATGATTGTCAAACATGAAAATTTGAGATGAAAATACGATATAGATATGTATTTGCAAGTGATGATAAAACTAGCAAAGATTATGATTTTGATTTTGGCACGAACAATGGGTTTTAGAAAACCATGGGACCATGAATAAGATTGATGTATGTATGAAAATATTTTATATGCTCATGGAATGATTATTGGGAAAATATATGATTTAGCAATGTTTATGAAAGTTGTTAGATATATTTTCTAGATTTATGATACTACTATGTTTGCAGGATTTGGAATTATAGACTATGCTTTAGAATATTCAGTTAAGATATATATATATATATATTGGAGAAATGTGAAACAAGAGTATGACCTAACTTTATGAATAAATATGTTATATGATTTTCAAGTTTTATGATTACGAACCCTAGTGTTTTGAACTATGATATTGAGTTATCAGGTATATTAAAATATGTTAGCTTAAGATACGAATTTAGAACTTCAACTTTATGGTACTAAGAGGTACAAAATTTAGTATGACTCATAGCAACTGTCATATACATATTATGTGGGCTTGAAATGGAATGTCTACAAAGGTGGTCCCTTGGGCATGATTTTCATAGCCACAATTATGCTAAATTCAGATTGTTAGAGTTATATGAGTCCAGAACTCTTAGAGTACTAGAAATTTAAGAGTTTTAAGATCTTAGTTAGGGCTCTTGTTTGCGAGGGATTGAGCACCCACCTTTCAGTTATGGATTTTTTCAAACTAGTTTAGCCAGGAGAGATAAGGAATAGACAGTCAGTTAACAACTTGATAGGATCGTTAACCTTGGTACCAAGTTGTCTTAGAGAACAATATTATATAGAAAATGGGACCTAGTTAGGTACCCAAGCTTGTCCCCAGGGACCATTATGATTTCAGGTGCTCTTGTTCGAGGGACTAAGCATCACCTTACAATTTATGATTTTATAACTTTTAATTTATTATTATGTATGTATTTATCATATTCAACAAATACTGTTTCTCGATACTTATCGCACCCTTAGTTAAAATGATTTCATGATTGATTATGAATTTACACATGCTTGTTTATCAAACTATGGAATGAAAAATGTTTTCCTATCTAGCTATGTATGTAAATATCAAATGATTTATGTTTACTGCATGTATATTATATTATGTATATTTCTTGGTTGTCCCATGTGGGTGATGGGTAAGAATCCACTCACTGAGTTCGTTGACTCACTCTTCTCCCTTCCTCTCACAGTTCAGGTACACATACCTTTTCACCACCAGTCCAGGAGTCTGGAGGCAAGATTCGAGTCACGCATGTATTTTGAGATATTGTAGTTATTTTTAAAGTTTATATATTTTACTTATGTTTCAGAGTTTAAGTATGTGTTTGGAATATAGACTATGGTTAACAGGTTTATGTAATGAGCAAGAGATATAATTATGACTCGTTTTAAGTCTTAAACTGATTTTCAGAGCATAACCAAAATGTTTTCGAAGTTACATATGTGAAAGCTTTAGTTTTTATGATTTCAAATATTGTGTTTTAATTAGAGAAAATGATAATGAGTAGAATAAAATCATGCTTTAAGTATAATATTATGCTATATTATACATTTAAAAAGCCACGTTACCTATAAGGCTTACATGGAGATTGGATTCCTCACGTGGTCACGTTCCCAAGTCAGGTCGTGACAATATCCTTGACTAAACTGGGGAAAATATCTAGGGACCATTATATTATGCCATGTGGCCAATTTGTGGAGTCCTCTAATTCTTTATGATTGGACCAAGGTCTCCAATCTATATTTCTAGTCCAATACATAGCTCCCGAGCTTGGTCGAAGGTCGAGTAGTTGGTGCCAAGGTGTCCTTGTTGGGGTGTGTAAGTCAAGGACTTTGTCGAGCTCAAATAAGTCAACTTGTTGTGTGAAGCTAGACGCTTTTCATGCTGAGTGACAATTATGGGGGAATGTGTAATGACATGTGTTGCGCTTTGAATGGTGGGCAATCACATCTCATTAAATGGAGATCATGGGGTTGTATGTGAGCCATTGGATTAAAGTGATTAACCCGTTACCGTTGGATGAAATGAGCGCATTAGATGCATTACTAAATGAAGGGAATCATTTTCAGCCACTAAATGAGCCCCGTTGGTTGAAAGTGCGATAGATACATGCTCATAGTTAATTTTTATTTTTCACTCGCTTCCGCTCATTCATCTCTTTACCTTTGATATTTGCTTGAGCGTCAATCCAAGCTTCAAACCCAATTTTCATCAAATTTCAATTAGTTAGTTTGATTTTTTCATCTTCCTTTGCCAGTTGATGATTTATTTTTGTTTGAACTCTAGGGTAGAATCTTGCTTCTTCCCTTGTTTTTCATCTTTTTGGGTGCATTTTCCCTTCCTAAGCCCCTTCTTCTATTTGCACTGCCTAAGTATTTATCTAGGGCCAAAGGAAATGGTGCATCTATCTCTGGAAAGGAAAAGTTGTGGTGAATGATGCAGAGTATGACCCTCACGACTAGGTTAGCACCGAGGTTAAGGAGGTGGCCTTTGTTTTCGATGATGATGAGACTGTCCTGAGGTTTAAGTGTAGAAGTCATTAAATGCATGTTTCCTTATTGGGTAGCCCTTGTTTTGCCTTGAATGCTACATGAGGACGTGCAAAGAGCCAAGTGCGGGGAGTTGATAAGTGTATATTTTTTGTCTTTTTCCCTCTCATTTCTTGACATTTTTGGAACAAATAGTGTTTATTTTCTTGTTGAATTGCATGAATCCTCTTAAAGTCTCTCTTGAGCTTGAATAGGAATTTTTGCCTAGTTACACCCTAAACCATGCTTAAATGAAATTTTAGTTTGGTTTGAATGATTAGATCTCTAAATGAGGTATCTTTGTTTTGTAGGGTTGCAATTGGGTGCATGGAGGCTCGAGGATGGAACAAATAAAGGAAGCTATAGAAAATGGGTTAGAAATCCTTGCCAAAGCAAATGGACCATTCGCCATGGTGAGGGACTGGCTAAAGTGAGTGGTCCCCTGCCAACGTGCCAAATTTCCCATGCACGGAAACTCTTGCCATGGCAAG
This sequence comes from Dalbergia oliveri, assembly GCA_030441495.1. Lineage (NCBI taxonomy): Eukaryota > Viridiplantae > Streptophyta > Magnoliopsida > Fabales > Fabaceae > Dalbergia > Dalbergia oliveri. The sequence continues at coordinate 10,017,822 of JAMLFY010000001.1, forward strand.
TGTTCCCCTAAACCATGATTCTGTCTATTATTCACATTCTCAGGTATAGATTTTTGTAACTATAAGTCAATGCATTTCCTTTCCAGTAAACTATAGGAAATATAGCCTACATGAAAATTGTAATCCTTTTCTCTTATTTTTCATGTAAAAATTTAATTCTTTTCTGTGTCAAAGAAAAGGTTGACTATAATTTTATGATTCAAACCTATGTTGTTGTTTATACCAGCCATAGACCTTGTAATTGTTGCATTCCATTTTTAAGACTTTAAGTTGATTTTCTTTTTGCTGATTCATATATATATATATATATATATATATATATATATATATATATATTTCTACATTATTTGTTAGGCTGTGAAAACTTTTAATTTGGTTAATGAATTTGGGAGTTTGAGTTATAATGCCTGACATATTTTAGCTAATGTTTCTTAGCTTAAGAGTTCATATTTAGTGTATAGACAACTTGTTTCAATTTAATCATGCATGTTCCTTATTCTGAAGTGAGTATGTATAAATATTAATTTTAAAATATCAATTTTCCTGATAAATGAATTAGTTTTTTTACTCTTAAATTATTTTTGATAGAGTATTCAATTAATTACTTTACTCTTTTCGGAGCTTATTGATTTATAATTGTTCTATATGTTTTATTTGTAGAATAACTATGGATCAAACTATTACTCTTATCAACAATGAGGAAATTCATTCATCAGTCACACTCATAGTTGAAGATTAGAGATAGTGTTAACTTTTGGATAGCAACACCTAAGAGAGAGGAAAAGTTTAAGCAGACATGTGATCAAGTGAGTATTCTATATGTTAAAAAGCTTATTCTTTGCTCTAAGTTTATTGTTCATCAGATGGCCTCAACTATAATTGCCAGATTTGATAAATATTGAGGATCAATAAATAGTGTGATGGTTATGGGCATAGTTTTGGATTCAAGGTATAAAATGTTACTGTCAAATTACTTTTCCCTCAAATTTATGGAGATGCATCAGCCGCTGAAATAGAAAAGGTAAGAACTATTTCAAGTGTTTAATTGTTGTATTTAAAATATATTTGGATTACGTTTGGATATTTTTAATTTATTGGGCGAATTAAAAATTATGTTAGCATTTACAAAATTGTCGAGAACCTATTATGGCATGCTTGTAATGTACATGATGATATTTCAGTTGAGCATGCTTGTTTAGATCCCGTCAAATTAATCAAGGATATGATAACAGGGAATTGATTTGATTTTTGGGCTTTTTGCCCCTAGTTAATTAAATTAATTCTTCCTTTATTTAATTTTTCAAACTTTTTTTATAATTTTTAATAATATCGTGGATATCCATGGGTACCCATTTATCCATGGGAAAAATATAAGAATGGATGCTTGTGATATGGGATAGGAATGCGAGCAAATATTTATTTAGGGGACGTGGGGGTCCCTGCCCACAGCCCTGTTGATATTATTATGCATACATACCATCTTAATAAAAAAATTAGAAATATAGATCAATGGAAAATAAAAAAAAAATTTGTTTGTAAAAAAGAAAAATGGTTGTCAATAAATAGATGGAGAAGTCCAAAATTGATAGTGTAGCTATTTTAATAAATGTTAAAAGAAAATAAAAGAAAATTAAATTGAGAGCATTAAATTGAGACTTTTGATATGCAAAATATGAAAAGTCATAGTCTTACTTTCCAACAGATTTTTCTTTTTTCTGTTTTTTTTAAGTTGTTTTGGTATGTTACTAAACACACATAAGAATGGATTACAATCAATAGCTAATAATTTTAAGTTGAAAAATAGTTTAAAATCATAAGAATCTTTAAGATGTTCTTAGTTCGTGTTTGGAAGCCTCTCAAAAGCAACTTCGTTAAACCAAAGAACCAATAAAAATTCATCATGTTTGGTAAACCTCCAAAAATGGATTATAATCAAAAGTTAATAGTTTTGAAGTGAAACACAACATATAATCATAGGGTAACACTATGGTGCCTACATTGGTCAATGACTATGATACCTATGACACTCGATTGGCCAACGGATTGCTATTGACCTTGTCCGAAACGCCACGCCTGGCTTTGACCGCATTTACTGATTGTTAACCGTCATTGATCGTTGACTGTTGATCGGCCATTAGATCACCCTGACCATCACCTTTTGTGAACATATGAGAAATAACAAATATATATAAGGGTATTATTAGAAAAATAATATTAAATTTCCGTCTGGATCCTATTTTCACTTTTTAAAGATATAAAAATTTTGTTTTTATGTCCTGAATAGAAATTTTTCTATTTTTGTCTTTACCACCAAAACAGATCTATATTTTCTGGATCACTAATTAAATACTACAGTACCATAAGCACCATTGCTATTGACCAATGGCGGCACCTGAGAAACCACCATAATCATAAGCATTAAGAATCCTGTCAGCAACGGAGATGGAGGCACCACTTCCACCTCGCCCCCAGAATTGCTGGTTAGGATCAACTTCCAATAGACTAAAGCCTAGTAAGAAGGCACAAGACATCTCCCATTTATGGGCTTGAGATAGGCTATTGAGGCTTTCAATCACATCAGCCTCTAAACCCAATTGGGAATATTTAGATTGTTCCCAACCCAACGAACCAACACATCCTCAACACTTAACATCTTTGTTGGGCCTAATGAGTTCTGATATTTGCCAAGGCCCACTAAAGGAGATCGATGGAGTATGCTCCCTATAGCCTTGATCATTGACCAGCACATTTCCCCTTTCTTAATCTACACATGTGCCCACGCGATTCAGTGGTGCTTTATTTCCAACACGAGACTATTTTAACTTCATACCTATTTTCTGAAACACTTAAATACCCTACTTCTAAAATATATGAATTTCATCAATTACTTTTTCTCTAACTTATTCTCTCTTTATCACTTCTTCACATTCATATAAGACCCACATATACGTCTACACCTATGAAAATGTTAAAATAGAATTATCCTTTATGTGCATGTTCATCTTCCACATAAGGACCAACCATTGTTGCCTCCTGTCTTACATGATCCACACCTGCACTCCCTATTTTGAGGACGTACATCATTAATCTGTTCGATATGCACATAAAATTAAAAGTTCACCCTCCAGAGCAAGTCATATCCATCTTTCAATGAAGGGGAAAACACTACAGTATCAATTTGTATCCTAGCAGCTGCAAAAGACTCCATAGCTAAGGTTTCTTTATCAGACTTTACGTATTTACCCCAATAATCTCCCATCCTCCAAAGTTTACCACGATCCAAGCATGATTGAAAGCTTCTCCTACCATGCTACCCTTAGCCATCTCTCATGATTCTCCACAGCCTCACCCTTTATGACGATTGTCTTCTACTCTTCTTCCTGTTTTACACCCCTGGACAACTTTGTAGGAAAGCCGACCCTCCACGCATTTCGAAAATGCCCTCATCTCCAAATGGGTACTGGTTTCAAGTGCAAGTTTAGAGTCCTAAATCTTATAGTAGTTAAATTTGGACTGAGTAAATAATATATATGATGGAAGAATTCATAGATTTATCATCTTAACCTTTTGCCAAGAATGTCTGCCTCCACTTTTATGGTTTATTGTTCAATCCGTTAGTTTAAATCTCCTGAATTTTGGGCACACGCAATCCCGAATCTTTTGACCATCCATTCTCCTAATAGCTTTAGCAACGTCGTCCCTCTCCTGATAGCAGAAAAAAAGCCAAAAGGCTTGTCATTAGCACCTCTATTCTTCTGTGATAGGTGCAAATCAACCAAACTTCATTCGCACTTAAAGAGCTACCAAAGCCATTATTTATTCACAGACTTTGGCAGACCATCAACGAACAAAGTGAATGGACTGATACACTACCATGTCGAGATCGCCCCCTGCCTTGTTTTGGTTCATCTTCATTCTATTCTGTTCTTCTTTGATAGGTACACTTTCTGATGCATCGTCTAATAAATTATATTGCTCTGGGAATTTTGAAACTGTATCTAGAGAGTAACTCGAAGAACGCAATCAACAAGTTGGTTATTGATGGAAGATTTGACTTATCTCATATTGGATCTATCTTACTAGATATCTTTACTTATGCCGCTTGGTATTTTAAATGTTATTGTAACTTTAATTTGTTCCTAGGGAGTGTAAACAGGTGGCTGATACAGTAGCAAATTTTGCTTTATTTCATGAATCTGATGTATGGACTTGGGACCTGCCTGATTTTTTGGCCCTTCTCTCCATTGCTGACTTAGTTCATTAATAAAATCAGATTCCCCATCAAAAGAAAAATTATAAGCATTTGTTTTAAAAATTTGATTATAAAAGCTTATTATTTTAGAATCATGATATTTTTATCAAATTAACCCTAAGTATTAACTATCATATAGCATAAACAAATAAGTTCATACATATTTTTGAAATTTTCTATACAAAAGCAATTTTTTTAAATAATCCACACAAAACACACTATTTTAAAATTACTGTTAGGTTTATACATCCAAACAAAAATTGACTTTGACATAATCGGTTATATAAAAAACGATTATATATATAGTCTATTATTGAAATAATTTTAATTGCACGATTTTCTCAAACTGGCACTAAAAAATTAATCAATATATTTAAAAAATTAATTTTTGGTTGATGGATTAGACAGTCTAACAAACTGGCTAATTGATTAGTCCCTCTAATTATTATTATTTTTTGCTTTTAATTCCTTTTTTTAATATTATATATTTTTTTATTTATTCACTATAAGTTTATGTTACTATAAATATTTTAGAATATGTTTTTAGTACTTAAAAATATTAAAAAAATATTTTAATTTTTATAAATATTTTAATATTCTTCTTTTGATCCTTATAAATATATATTTTGTTAACAATATTATTGGTTAACGATAGAAACTAGAAACTTAATATATTAGAAAAAATCAAACAAAAAAATCCAAAAAAAAAGAATTAAAATACTAAAATTAAATAACTTATATTTAAAAATATTAAATACATATTTATATTTGGATTTTTCTAGCCTATGCCCTAATGAAAGAGTTAAAAAGAGAGTTTTTATATTAAGAAAATGAATTTTTATTTTTTCAAAGTATAAGACTCATTCAAAAGTTTTTAAACTTACTATTTATCCTAAACCAATGCACTTTAGGTCACCAAGGGAGAAAAACCCTTTAAATTTTTTCACACCTTAAAAAATGCTAAAGATAGTATCATTATGCAACAGCTGATAATGCTGGTCAACGTAATAATGCTGGTCAGCGTGGAGTCTCTCAAGTGCGCATAAGGATTACTTAGTACATACTCCAAGATGAGAACGTGCAGGAGAAGCCATTAATAATTACATTTTCAATAATTTTTTTGGGTCAAATTGTTTTAAAATTGAAAATCAACATGAATGAGTCAAATAGTTTTTGTTAAAAAAAATAATTTTTGTTTCCTTTTATACATTAACTGCCCTAAATATGTCATAGTTTTTGTTTTTGTTTAAAAACGACTTCAATTTAAATTTTATGAAGCGTATTATAAAAAAGAATTCAAAACTTAATTACCGAAATTAAATGACATAATGCGTATTACTGACACTTTTAATTTTTAATTGAGTAAAATACTAAAATTCCAATGGCTTAATAAATTAGTTTAAAAGTGCTCATTCTTGTTTTTTTTTTGTTTGGTTACGGATGAAAGACAAATAAGCAAAAAACGTCAACAAGTGCTAATAACACAAGAATCTACACTAATCACGCCATACCCACTTCCTAAAGTATCCTTACAAAGGTGAGATAATAAGATGAGAAGGAGGAGTTTATCAAACCCTAACAAGATCATCATTGGCATTACTCATCTTAGTCATTCTATCAGGATATAAATTTATCTCTTGGACCCCATTAGATAGTACAACCCAGTTCCCCTTTTCAAGAGATGAGTCACCTCCATGAGAGAGCAAATATGGTGTTAGGTCCAAGAGTTGAATGTAAGTAAAGTGACGCATAAAGTAACCCACTTTCACACCACACTAAACGATAGCTTTTCTTCTACACTCTGCAAGGTCAACTCTAATCGCCATAAGCTCAAATAAAACATAATGTTCCCCAAGAAAACCAGAAATTCTTAATCCACATTCCATTGGAGTCTCACAGGACCGTCAATCCCTATACACGCCGGATCAGGACCCAACAATGGCCGCCATCAATGTTCAGCTTTACTTCCTCCTCTGCGCGATCCCAGAGTACTACATGCAAAACCATAGTGTGACGCTAAGTAGAGGACAAGTGCGTTAAGATAGAATGAATGTCTGCAACTAGCAATGCTAACACCTTATCCACCTTTTACAAGGATAGCTCAAAAATTTATTTATTATGCCAACATCATATCCACCATAACGTTGTTGCAAATGATAGATTAAAGGAAAATCTCATGCGCATTTACCCAATCAAGCAAAGGAAGGGTGAAGAAGTGCTGATCTGAAGAGAGCCCAATTCAAGCCAAACAAGTCGAGAGTGACAGGAATCACTAGACAATGAAGAAGATCCACTACTAAAAATCCATAGGATACGACCCAATGCTACCGACGTGTTCATACTCGTCACTATGACGGAATCTCCGATGGGTTATGGTATTTTTCTAATTAAAACAAATTTACATAAATACCCATTGGTTTCTCTATTGGAAACGATAACACTAAATCTCTCCACATGACGCGCATTATTTCCAACCGGTTTACCAACAGGTATCATATTTTATTTTTTAATTATATTTTTATCAAATGTTACCAACGGTATACCCACCAGGAGCTTATTTAATTTAGATTTTTTTATTTTATCATTATATTATTGACGGTTTACCAACTTATTATTATTTAATTTATTTATTTTATTAAATTACCAACTATCTTCCAACAGGTATACGACAGGTACGATTAAATTAATTTTTTATTAAATTACTGACTACCTTACCGACGGTATACCGACAAGTATTGATTAAATTAATTTTTTTATTAAATTACCGACTACTTAACCTACGATATTTTATTTGATTTCACAATTAATTTTTATTAAATATTACCGAGGTTTACCAATGGGTATTTGAATTTGAAATTAATTTTTATTAAATATTACCGATGGGTGTTTGAATTTTGTTTCATTACCGCACAACCTTTGGCGTTCCACACAACCGTCGGATACTCGTCGATAATTATGAAAATATAATACGCACCATTTCACTTATTCGAGTACTCGTCTGGAAATCCATTGGTAATCCGTGTATATATTGGCTAGATCGCCTTCTTCTTTTCCATTCCGTTCGCCGCTCTCTCTCTTCTAACGCTCTTTCTTTCTACCCTTCGGCCTTTCCCATTGCGCCACCACCTAGCTCCGTTCGACAAACGAAGACCACCATTGTGATCTAGGATCTTTGGTGAGTACTTTAATCGGTTTAATTTTTTATTTGACTTGGTTTTTCTTTCGTTTATAGGTGGCCATAGTGTTGTGTTTAGAACTTGTGTTTTATTACATTAGAGTAATTATTGTTGTTTTTTTCTTAATGTAGGAGTATTATTTGAGGGTGGCAGCGATTATTGAGTGAGATCGGTTTGGCATTCTAATTATCTTATCTTATTTTATGTTTTTTTTTTATGTATATAAGTGTGTGCAATATAAGTTTTTCATATTGGAATTTCAGGATTGAATTTGATTGGAAGCGGATAGCTTGCACATTCCGTTTATTTCCACTACTGGAGAAGTTAGTAACTAAATCATTTTTATTTATATAGTTTAATATATACGTAGGATAAAGATTTATGTTTTCTAGGATAGAGTTATAGGAATAGGGATTGCATGACTAGGAAAGGCATAGAGGTCCTTTCCGAACTTGTTTGTATTGTCTGCTGTCGATTCTTTGTGTTTACCGAGATTGCAGGATGCATGTTGTGAAGTTATAAGGAGATGTGCAATAGAACGATTTTTAGGATTATGTGAATTATATGTAATCTATTATGTTGTTGATCTTTGTAATAATATCTTTTATTGTTGAATTGACTGAAATATTCGATGATAGGAGCTTCTAATTTAAGCGGATATACTGTTGAAATTTTATTAAAAATTTTTTAAGGACACAAAAATATAAGTAACCATATTAAAAATACTTGAAGACTAATTGAATGTGTTTTACAGACCAATTAAAAGAAATATCTGATGAAAAACTCCTAATTTAAAGAGAGATGTTGTCGAAATTTTATTAAAATTTTTTTAAGGGATAGAAAATTAAAAGAAGATGGAAGCTCCTAATTTAAGTGGAGCGTTGTCAAAATTTTGTCAAATATTTTGTCAAGGAAATAAGATTAAAAGTAGTTGTACTAAATAATTTAAATACCAATTGAATTTGTATTTGAAAGTAATAATTTGATGTCTTTAAAAATTGTAGGGTTTATGATTTATCACAAGTGCAATGTTACCCTCAAACCGGCCATAGATGTACGATAGATTGCTTCCAAATAGAGGGAGGATTAAACCGGAATTTTATAATGGTATTGAGGAATTTATGAAGATAGCATGTTAAACACAATAATTCATTAATGAGACAAAAGTTAGGTATCCATGTAGTAAGTGCAAATGTAGGAAATATTTAGATGATGATACGATAAGAGTTCATTTGTATAAGTGGAGAAGTTGATATAATTGAATGTACAAGTAATTACACAATGAGAGTCACGAAGATGAACTAAGTGATAATAATGGTGATGACTCGGATAACAATCAACAACAAATTGATGATGAAAATAGCCCTAAACTTTCAAAATAACTAAGGTATCTAATATTATGTGCAATATTGTTATGAAATTATTTGAAATTTTTTGATGTAATTTATGCTTTTTTTTGTCTCTTTTGATTGTTTCAGGATGACGGTAGAGGCAGAGACGACCTCAAAGGTCGGTTTACCCACCACCCCTGCACCACCCCTTCTAGCACCTCTGACTGTCCCTTCCACTATCTCCACCACCCTAGCTTCCACCATCTCCACCTCCATCCATGCCATAACCACCCTTCCCTTTAGGATTATGCCCACTCTGGGTACACTTGGCCCCACCTCCCCCTTATTCCTAGTCACAACCCATCCATAGTAGTGACCCCTCCCCCAACCCTACCACAGCCCCAACTCCTGAGCCCCGCATCTCACCTCATTCCTGCGTCCTCCTGGTGTCATAGACCCGAGACCGATGGGAGGCCCCTGGGCATATGGTAAGCCACCTGGGCCTCAATGGTAGGTCACCTGGGCCTCAGTAGATTACTCCTGAAATTAGGCCTTACGGTAAATATAGGTAAGTTCTTGTACAAGTTTTCTATTACATGCTAATTTTGCATTGCATATGATATTTAAAATGTTTATATTTTTGTAAAGTTTTAACCCGTTTGAGGCTTACCACATATCACAAGGTTATACAGATATTGTATAACCATCTGGCCCACCTAGACTGAACACCCGTTGATGTAAGGAAGGTGTGGTGGTGAAGTGGAAGGTAATTCTATGAACTATTCGCCTTTGTTAATTTATATATGTTTATATTTTTTAATTATCTGGTTATGATTATTAATATGTTGTATTTTTGTGCATGTAAAGGAAATTTTATATTCAGCTTGAGCATGAGCCCGCCGTTAAGAGGGCTTGGAGGATTAGGTCCTCCAAGTGCTGTAAGACATGATGCACGATGTCTGCAAGGGGCACATGAATCGCTCGTGGTTGAGTGATGCCACCCTTAGCGAGTTGGAGTGCCATTGGACCTTCAACCGACCTTTAAGGACATGTTGACAATGGGGGACAAATCGGGCATCCAAGAAGGCGGGTCGTTGCATACCTGGCTCAAGCTCCCAGGAGAATACTCGAAAGCATCTAGTATGTCTTTAAGTCTTTAAATGTTAGCTTATTACATTTGAATTGTGGCAAATACTATGTTTTTATGACTTTCTTGTGCATGTCTGTGAGTTGAGGAGAAACCCTCCAACCCAGGGAGAGCTTTTCTAAAACCCACACCCAAAGGGTGCGACCGGAGTGGATTTGAGAGGTCTAGGTAGACCTTATTTTGAGGCCACTTACATAAATTTCACTTCAGTTATTTTTTTACTTTATTTTTATTACTTTTTCCATTTATGTCTTAATTATTGTTTACAATGTTTTTTTTTCTTTTCTCTTTTGTAGTGCGAGTTCACTGACCCTGCGGAGTAGGCACAGACCCAGATGACCGATGATGGGCCCGATGCTGATGTCCCTCCTCCTCCAAACGAGGATGATGTATGGACCTAGGTGGTTGGTGGCCCATACAAGGGTTGCATATACGGACGGGTACTACCATGACAGGAGATCCCCATCATCTGCCATTGAGCCTGACTGGGAATTACGCCTTAAGGGAGCATGTGCATACTCTAACTAGGAGCTTGTGCTAGGCAGATTGAGGAGCAGGAGACACAGCCATTGAGGAGCAGGAAGAAGTAACAGGCACATCTCCTTCATTAGCTCCAGGATAGGAGCAGGCTAAGCCCAGTTGAGTAGGAGTTGAGGGAGATCCAACAGTGAAGTTGTCCATGGAGAGGGAGCGGAGAAGGCCAAGAAAGAGAAGATCAAGTTTAGAAGATGCAGGAGAAGGTCACTGCGATGTTATGGCCTTCTTTAGGGATATGCAGGCTTCAGGATCTCTTGGTTTCGACAAGATACTCTCACAGGTTCCTGTCCCCTCCATTGCTCAGGCTCTCTCCTTCCAATGCTATAGATGACTCCGATGGGTCGATGATGATGATGGCACCGACGTTATTGACTAGTAGAACTTTAGCTAGATTTTTAGTTTTGATACTTTATTCATCTATCACCTCTTGTATAGATTTTTGACATTTTATTCTTTTTTATTTTATTTATGATACTTTGTTTTGTTATTGTATCATTTTGTTTACTTAACGATTATTTTATAATTTTTCACTTAATATCATTTCAATTAGTAATTGAATTATTATATGAAAAATAATTAAATGCGAGCAATAATAACGTATTAAACAACAATGACACTAACAAAAAAAATTATTAAAACTATTACTGACGGTTTAACCTTCGGTAAAATAATTATTTGGTAAAATAAAATAATTATGAAAAAAAATCCATCGGTAAATGAGTCGATAATATAAATAATTTTTTATTATTATTTTAAGTTTTCCATCGGAATATTAGAAGAGTCTGGTAATATTAATTTCCTACGCCATCCATAATACCTTTAATCTAATTGTACTAACTGTTTTTATTTTTTATACTTATTGATACACCCATAAAAAATTATCGACTTGGAAACAATAATCCGTTGGTAATAATCCATTGAAAATTCCATGGCATGTAATCGTTGAAAATCGTCTGCATCCTGTATGTAGTGATCTTCCTCCACAAGATTACATCTACACAATTGTGAAGGAGCAATATGTCTATTAAACCTAAATTTGGCAGGAGGAAGAGCGAGTGATATAACTGAGATCAAAAACTTGAACTTTCTGGACAGCTTCCAAATCCATATCCAAGACCCTCCAACCTCTCAGAAGCACAATCATGAAATAACCATTGACACCCGCTTATAGTGAAATATTCATCACTTTTCTGACTAAGCCAATGCCAAGCCGCATCACACTTATCCCAACGTGTTAAAGAACGGTCAACCAGAAAGTGACGGGTTTCTTAAGGTAAAGGAGTATTTAAGATATTAAAATATCATTGGCTATCCCACCAAAAGTCATGGATATAGAGCTCTAAATCCGAAATATGAACATAATTTACCATAGTAGTCACCCTTCCCATCCATCCAACAATCATACCATAAGGAGACATTCCCCAAGCAAAGTGAAAAGTGAAATCCATTCTTGTTTATTTTAGCTTAAACTTTTCATTTAAATTTATTTTCATATATTATTTTGATTAAAGGATTTAACAAAGGCTACCTTTGAAGTTTGCTCAAATGACATTCTACCCCATTATTTACCAAAAAATAAAAAATAAATAAAGAACAAATTAATAATAAAGAAAATAAAAACTACCAAAAGAATGAATTTTATAAACGTAATTTCAACTTAACATGTCTCTTGGAGTAAACTAATTCTTAAAGTTTAAATCCTAAATTCTATATCCTCAAATCTATACCTAACTAAAAATAAGATTAAATTAGTTAAGTTGCTGTATAAGAGTGATATGTATGCTTTGCGATTAAAAAGTACCAAGAAATGTAAGATAAGTTAATCCATCATTTTTTTTTTTTAGGGATTTATAGGACAAGATGACCTCTAATTACTTATAAAATCGTTTAAATTGGTCTTTAATAAAAATATCAATAGAATAAATAAATTCATTTAAATACTAAAGAATAATTAATTTGACCTATGGTTTTAATTGTGAGGGATCACAAGTGTATTTATTTTCCTTTAGGGGACTAATTTATTTGCTATTTTTATCAAGGTTCAACTTAGCAGTTTATTCATTTTTTAAAATATTTCTCTATTATTCTTATGAGGACTAAATAAATGAACAATTTAATTTTGTTTTAAGTTAGGTATAGATTTGAGATATGAAATTTAAGATTTGAATTTTAAGAATTAGTTTAATCTAAGAGACATGTCAAGTTGAAGTTATATTTGTAAAATTTATTCTCTCACTAGTCTTTATTTTCTATTTTATTTATTTATTTCTATTTTTTTTTAAAGAATGTGGTGGAATGTCAATTTTGGAAAAGAATGGGGTGATGTGTCATTTGAGTAAACTTCAAGGGTAGTCTTTATTATTTACCCTTGATTAATTATGGGGAGAGGCTATTGCCACTCCCAATTAGACTATTGTCACTCCTACTTATTTAACTTTTGCTTAATTGACCTAAAACACCCTTGTGTTCTTTTTGGTAAATAAAATGTTGTCTATTATTACTTTAAATTTTAATAAACCTGCATATTATCAACTTTATAAAATATACTTTTAATATACTGTTACTTTTATTTTTTAACTTTGTAAAAACCTTCAATTCTTGTTCAATCTCTTATGGTACATATGAAATTTCATTTCTCACATTAACATAAAAAAATATGTATAATTATGGCTTAAAATGATAACCCCACCTGAATTTTTTTTTGGTAGCATAACAATATTTTTATACTTTTTTATTTTACACAATATATAGTATTTTATCCATGTAGGTAGCGTTGGTTACCCTAAGATAGAAATATAGAGAGATAAAATATAGAAAACAGCTGAGAAATAAAAATATTGCCCCTGATTGTGTTTGTTGACGGAGGATACATTTACCCTACGGTTGACTGGCATTCATCCGCCCTCCCTGTTGACCCGGCAGATGGGGTTGACGGCGTTACCTGCAATAGACGGGGTTGACCCGCCGACCTGTGGCTGGAGGGGTACCGGGTTGATCGACGTTGATTGGCGTTGACCAATGGCGGGTAGCGTTGACCTGGTTGCGGGCGTGACCTGGCTCCTGACCATTATCGAGATTGCTACACCTAAGGGTTTAAATTTCCGCCCATGTCTTGTCTCTACTTTTTGGGTAGAAATAGAAATTTTTATCTCTGATGAAATTTTTTCCATCCTATATCCGTCTCTGGCAGCAAACATCATACAGGAGAAACTCCCTATATTTGTGTCCTGGGACACAAACCAAACGCACCCTAAAATTATGCTTTTTGTTGGTGGCTTTTATCCTGCTTCTGTTTTGACCTTTGACGAGTTGGATATCTGCTTGTTCTCGCAGTTGCTGAATTTTCTTCTGCTGTTGTCGGTTCATTTTGCGACACCAAAGCCTAATCTTTTTTCTGTGGAATGTGTTTGTTCAAGTTTTCTTTTGTGTCAATGGTAGGTTTGGCAGCACGTCACTCAATTAGTTCCTAGTATTCTTTGTGGTTTTTATTTTTATTTTTATGACTTTTCTTTTACTCCTTCAATTTTAGAGTTTGACCAGTTCCGCGTATAAAAAAAATATACGTATACAATCGAATATTCAACATATATAATTTGTTTACATTTTAGGTGATATTTATATACAATATTAAAATAAAAGTTAATAGTATATTAAAAAATATTTTTAAAAGTTCATAGAAAGCGAGGTTTATAAGAATTAAAAGTATCAATACACAATATTTTAATTATAAAAGAGAATACAATGTATCTTACGAAAATTAAATAAAAATTAAGTAAATAAAAATGATAATAGATTAATAGGAGTGGTAATATATGCTCGCTAGGTTCTGACATATCAGTCTGCAAATCTTTTTCATGAAGGCAGTTTTGACCGTCTTTGGTTTGACTTGGTGGTGGTTTATTACCAACCCGATCCCGTTGATCCGGTTGTATCATTAGCTCTACGATTCGGTTGACTGGGTGGCGGTGTTACCATTCCCTTTAATTATCGCGGTAACAGTAGTTATTGGTCCGTACCATTTAAACAAGCAAGTTTTATGAATTATTATTCCCTCCTACTTTATTTATAGGGTAAAGATTTATTTTAATTCCTGAAATTATATGTGAGATTTGTTTTAGTTTTTAAAATTAAAAAAATATTACTTTAGTCTATAAAATTTTAAAATATAATTCAACTTAGTCCTTTTGGTGATTCAAGTTAATTTTCAAGAATAATAATATAGGGAATAATTTCAATCACCTTTTAAAATTTCAGGAACTAACATGATGCTTTCTTAATTTTAGGGGCTAAAAGTGAATTACACATATAATTTTCGAAATCAAAGTAAATCTTACTTTTTTTTTGTTACCTTCAATTCAATAATTTTTAGCTTCTGATTGATGTCTCTAATTAAGTATTAACTTGGAATCTAGAATTAAAATTGGACGATCCAATTCTATGAAAATAAAAATAATTAAAATAAGTTATTCTTAATCCTTAATTTATACACTGTAAATTTTCAATTATAGAACTTATTAGATGTATCTCTTAAAATTAAATTTATATAGTTCTTTTTCTTTCTTAATTATTTTCAAATAATCAATTACAATTATTTAGTAGACTTGAACATAAAACTTAAGATTTTAAACCGATTATAATTTTAAAAATAAAATTGAAATTAAAATTCTACCATCCAATTTAAATTTTTAACATCATAACGAACCCTTACGTGTGAAGTGTGAAGTAATGGATGACACATAGAGCTCTCCAACTAAGAATCATAATATTATAAGGACAAAACAAAATTACGAGTGAAACAACCAAAGGCTCGTTTGGATCCCCTTCTAAAAAAAATCTTTATTTAAATGATTTCTTTTTAAAAGATCTTTTATAAAAGAAAAATATGTTTAATACATGCATGCAATATTAATTTATATTTGGATATAATATTAAAAGATCTTTATTTATTATCAAACATGTTTTTTATGTTATAAAATCTTTTTTCAGAAGATAGAAATTATAGCTTCTAATTTTATTTTAAAATTTTTCTAATGACTTTGCTTTTACTTTTAATTAAAAAATTTATCCAAACATATTAAAAAATGGAAAAGATATTTTTATATCAAAATAATCGCATCCAAATGACACAAGGATCGTTGATCTTCTAGAGTTTGCACCATTCTTACTGAAAAAGAAAATGTTAAGAAGAAGAAGTAATTCAAAACCAGCCTCCCAAATTGGTAAACTCGTTCATACTGCAAAGCTTAATTCATTAAGTTCACCAAGAGTTGCAGTGGAACTACGTCACCACCCACTCATCATTTGTCACCGATTATTGCCACAGTCCATAGGCCTAGCCATTTAGAGTGTTTGTTATATAAATTTCAACCTTGTCCATTAGCTAGTGCTCTCTGTACCTTCTGAGAGCTCCACTAGCTAATGCTCTTTGAAGTTTCTCAGAGGTCCCCTTTTCTCACCTTCTAGACTTTAGCCTTTGATTCCTCAAGTTTATAGTTTGCACATAATCCCCATCCCTATCTGAGTTTGTTTCTTCTCAAGGTAATCCTTCTCTTCTCTGGTATATATGGTTCTTCTTGGTGACATTCTTGTGCTGTTATTTATTAGAATATACGACCCATATTTTCCTTTGATACTCCATTATTGAGAGCGTTTGCATTTCAGTAATTAGTGTGTGTATATATGTATATATATATTCTGTGCTGTCTTGAGAATTTGCAGAGTCAGTTAGGCTACCTTGAAACCAGTATTAAGCACTGAATTGAGATTAGGGAGGCTACATGTGCCTAGTTTTACTACTCTCACAAGGGAGAGATTGTTTATAGGATCTGAACCCGTGACCTCCAACTCACTCTCTGCATGCTAATGACTTTATTGTACAGGAGTGCCTAAAATGTGCAGGTTGAACAACACCTCCTTTGTTTTCTATCATTTACTTCCATAGTGGATTGGATACAGAGAGAGAGAGACAGTAGTGCTTCACAATCTTGTCCCTCTACAGGAAGCTTCATATGAGTTCAAGTGGTTTTCCTATAAGGAGGAACCACCTATGCAGCTGCGCATAAATGCATCATCGTGTTATCTTTCACTATTAATTCTTTAATATCATATATTTTACTCAGGTCTCACATTTTTAATCAATGGCAAGAAATCACACATGATAAGATCATATATAAATTTAATATGAGATGATCTATTCTTATGATCTTAGAATTGTGTTGAATTGAATGAAGTATAGTTAGTGCAGTGGGAGGAGGAAATTTCAAAAGGAAACCAGATTGAACAAAAGTGTCAATATATTCTAGGAAATTCAGCAGTTGAATTTTATAACGCCCTTTTTGGACTTCTGAACTTTTTTTATGATTTAAGTGACATGAGAGTCAACCTTTTGAAATTGTTTAAAACTTTCGACATTTTTGTGGACTTTCTATCATTGTTCTTTCTTTTTATTTTGTTTTATTTCACGTGCAGTTGAGCCCATGGCAGTCTCAACTAGTCCAGCACCACAATTAGGGGACCGGTTGTGTGAAAATGGATTTGAATGTGTTAAAATTCTACCTGCCATCAATGATGCCCATGGAGGAGTCATTGTTGACTTGAAGGAGCCTATGGACTCTGAAGTTTTTGCTACTTTGCTTAGGTCTTCACTTCTACAATGGAAGCAACAGGTAATTATATTGGTACATACAGCTCTCTAAAATGGTGTTTATTGCATTTCGAACCAAGGTTTATGAAAGAAAATGTTCATCCGAAAAGTGTGTATGTTTGTATGATTGCCCCTCACTCTTGCAAGAATGTTCCTTGGAAAGATTTCTGGTGAATTTCTTAAACCTGAAAAGTTTTTAAATTTAAATAAAGGATGGGTTTTGCAGTGCATAATTTTATTACATTATATTGAAGCTGCTTCCATCATCTACGTGCGACTTACGTCTTGTGGTTCACGTGGTTGATATGATATAACTTTTTTGACTTCTGCACATCTTTTAATATGAGTCAAAATATCAAGTTATTATAGTTCTCCTAAACATGGATTGTCCCTGAATTCAGCTAAAAGTGCGCCTTATTTATAGATGTGCAGCATACGTGCTTGACGCATCAATCCAAGATTAATCCTTTTTCTAGATGAATTCTTTCGTACAAAAAAAGTTTTTAAAAAACTGATCATATAAAAAGATTTATATTATTATTCACTCATATATTTATACCAATAAATATATCTGATTTCGTATTTTTAAAAAAATTATATAAATAAAATATAAATTAATCATATAACGGAGTAAAATTTTGTTTTTGTTCCAGTAAAATATTTTCATATTGTGCAAATATCAAAATTAAACTCAAAGAAATAATCATATTTCAATTTTTCTCCTTCAAAGTCCTCACATGACTTGCACATTAGGGACTTTTGTGACTTCGTTTCGTTCTACATTTCAACAAAATGTCGAACCGTCAAAAACGGCATCCATTCAAAGCTTTTGATCAACGGAGACAATTACTGCATATTATAATACTCTTTGCTCTTAGAATATTTTTTTCATCTCTATGCATGATAATTATTTTATTAATTTATTTTTATAAAAAAAACACTTTTTTTACTAAGATATTACGAGATAAGGGATTAAATAAGTTGAACTTACGACCTCTCTCAACTTATTGAAATGTGTAGGAGACTATTGCTAAACCTCAGCTTAAAAAGCAAAAAAAACCTTTTATCCTTATATGTATAAATTTTTTAATAAAGTCCCAACCGTCTAATCGCATTTCTAACACCATTTATTTGAATTGTCATAAACTGAAGTGCTGAAAGGATCAAATTCAAAAAAAAAAAAAAGATGGGATAAATGTATTTTATTTTCTGAATTTTAGGCTATATACAATTTATATTTTAATTTTTCAAAATGTACATCATGACATCTTAACATTTTAAATTATGCAAAATATTTCTCAGTATAATTTTGACAACTAATGAAGGTAAGATTTATGTGACTTATCCTCTGATATTTTTAATTTGTACAACCCAACACCTTGTTTGTAAATACTATGTGCAATTAATTCCCTGATTTTTTTATTGTGTTCAACTTGACACCCTGCTATGACTTAAATTTTTGCACTTGTTGAAAAAAGGGTCTTTTGCACAATTTAAAAGTTTAGAATGTCATAATGCATATTTTAAAAAATCAAAGTATAAATTATACATAACCTAAAATTCAGGAGTAAAATGCATTTAACCAAAAGAAAAAAGATTGTTTATAATAAAAATTTCATTATGTATAAAGACTAAATATATGTATTTTTTTTTTATATAATTTCCTTATATAAGACACTTT
Source organism: Dalbergia oliveri (assembly GCA_030441495.1). Lineage (NCBI taxonomy): Eukaryota > Viridiplantae > Streptophyta > Magnoliopsida > Fabales > Fabaceae > Dalbergia > Dalbergia oliveri. Next base: position 10,036,589 of record JAMLFY010000001.1, read on the forward strand.
TTTTTTATTGATCTGTATACTTCGCTAAAACTTTTTGTCAGGGCAATAGTAAGGATGAAATTGAAAATTATAAACACTAAATTGAAAAACTTTTTTCTTTTGGTATAAGGACCAAATTAAAAATGTGTCGAATGTACGTATAGAACCAAAGATATTTTTTAACACAATAAAATCGAAAAACTCTGACCTCCATTCATTTAATACGCACTGCAGGGAAAAGATGGTGTTTGGATCAAGTTACCTATCAATCTTGTTAATCTTGTTGAAACTGCAGTTAAGGTAATTTTCCCAAATTTTCTTTCAAAGTTTTGCTGTAAACCTTGTAAGTAAAGTTGCTTTTGTGTTCTCAATTTTAACATGCTGTGGGAATGTTCTCATGTCTGATAGAAGCCATGCACAGTTTAGCCTGATTTTTTTCCATTCCATATTGAACATTTCTATAAAATTTGGTCATTTGTGAATTGGGATAGCAACTTGAGTAAGGGCTAAGATGATAACTTTCTCTGTCTCATTGGATTACAAGGACAGTAGGTCACTATTTTTGTTTACTTATTTAATTTGTTCTTTCTCTTGATATGGTAATAATGAATAATGTTATGTTCGCCTGCTAGATGTAAACACATTTACGTATCTTTACCCAACAGATTAAACTGTTGGGAGCTATGTTGAAGAGAATACTAGTACGAGTATCTGTATACATGAGTATGATACAGATATATGATATAAATCAAATTAAAAATATGTGAAATATAATTAGAAATAACTAGAAATATCAGTAAAGTGTTCGAAACTATATGTATTTGGTATGTCTATGTCGACTATTTTGGTATCTGTGCATTTTAGATTGGGAGAGATGATTAATGATATATCATAACTTCAATGATCAAGAGGTCTAAAGTGTTATTCCATGTTCTTCTAAACTTTTCACATTTGAAACGCAAAAGAGGAATTCGCGTGATTGTTAGTGTTAGACATATTTCTCCTCGTTAATGATTTTGATAACAATTTTGCCGTAAAACAATATGCTGTGATTTTTGTTGCTGGCAGGAGGGATTCTGGTACCACCATGCTGAGCCAAGCTATCTAATGCTAGTTTACTGGATTCCTAAGAATGGCTGCACAATCCCTCCTAATGCTTCCCACCGTATACGAGTTGCTGCTATAGTCTTGAATGATAAGAAAGAGGTATAAAATTAGATCAAAGAGTGTTTCTCTAGATATACATGTTTTCTTATAAATAACCAACATTGCTTCATGCTAGCAATCTGAAATGTAATTTTTCGCCTTCTTTGCCTTTCTTTGTTGCTTGTTTTCTGGGGTGTGGTGGGCTTGTAGGTGCTTGTAGTCCAGGAAAAAAGAGGCAGATTCCATGGGATTGGCTATTGGAAGTTACCTACTGGAGTAGTTGATGTGGTATGCACATTTTCTAAGATGAAGTCCCTATAGTGTTCAAAAAATTGCAATTTGGTTAGTTACATGCATGTTGCATTGTCTTGTACCTGCAGGGTGAGGAGATTTTTGCGGCTGCTATTAGAGAAGTAAAGGAAGAGACAGGAGTGAGTATCTGAGTAAATGTTGCATTCCAAATATGTTGTAGAATGCTGTATTAGGAGATTATTAGATGCTTATGGAGTGCCAATTGTGCTTTGACCACTTCGGAGTGATACTTCAGCTTCATATAGTGGGCAGACCCACCATTAACTATCACTTGAAGTTGAAATGTCATTCTATAAATGGTTACTGCATAATTCTACTTGGCACACTCCATGAGCACCTAGTAATTTATGTGCCACTATGTTGATCGTAATGGTTTTTTTTCTATGATCTATCTTTATTCTTGTTCAGGTTGATACAGAATTTGTGGAAGTATTAGCATTCAGGTATGAATTTTGGACTTTGTGAGATCTAAAACACGGACCTTTTATTGAAAAGCTATTTAGAAACCAAGCTAACACTCTCCTCATACCTTAACCTTTTTTCACCAGTTTTTTTTTTTAATTATTCGCATTTCAGGGATGTGATGTGATAGATGAATTGGAATTAGGCCACAGGAGTCTTATGAATTCCTTTGATGAGCACCTATAAGCTTGTGGCATTATACTTGTGATCTGTTGATTTGAACATGCCCTATATATGATTTGCACTGAAATTCTAGTTTCTATTTTCTCTGCTTAGAAAATCTATTTCAACCTAACATATTAAGGAAAAAAATGCATGTTAATAATTTTCTAGGAGAAATTTCATATAGACTGATGGATTTGGAAGGGAAGATTCCTGCAGATAGGCCAAGTAGAATTAACTGAGTTGAATTACAATGTTACTAATAACTTCAATATAAAGCATCAACCACCAGGTAAAGAGTTGACTGAGGTCACTTGCTATATTTTACTCTTTCAAGTTTCAATCATTAAGTTTGGAATCTTAGATTTTACTAATCTGAAGATCCTTGAAAGTGAGTGAAAATTTTACATCTATTGACCCGGTTTTCTTCTTTCTTCTCACTTCATGATTTTTCTGTTGACATTTCTTGTTTCTATTTTTCAGAGAGGTACAAAATTCATTCTTTGGGAAATCAGATTTGTCTTTTGTTTGCATGCTGAGTCCTCTTTCTTTTGACATCAAAAAGCAAGACTTGGAAATTGAGGCAGCTCAGGTATTTTTGTTTGAGGATGTCACATTATTGTTTTGATGCAATTGCAAACATCCTACTGATTATATTTTGAAACGATAGAAGCAGAACATATGAGGTTACTAGATATAAATGGATATTCTTTTTCCTTTCTCTATAATCACTTTTGCCCAATAGATGAACCTAGCGATCCATATCAACCTTAACATGTCAATACTCTTACTCACCACTTATCAACAAAGTTCCAATATGCACTGCGAAAATCTTTACTGGTAAGCGGTGACACATTGCACAACTACAAAAGTATTTACAACAAAATAGGCTTGTGAACAATCACTTTTACCTTAATAGAGTGATTACTAATGACAATCACATAAATCATAACATTTGATTGGTTTGAATGATTATCCTTCAAGTTATCTGTATGCATGGAGGATTCCTTTTGTTCCAAGTTTTTTCATGTGTTTAAGCTCGCAATTTGTTAGCTCACTTCTTGTTTTCAACCCGTTTCTTGTTTTTCCAAATTTCTACTTTCTAGTTTTTTAAGATTTTGTGATGGAAAGTATCTGTTTTGGGAGGGGTTCTACATTTCACTACAAGGCATGAGATCTTTCTATGACCGGAAATAGATCAATGAGGAAAAGAGAAGTACTATTGTGATTCTTACAGCATTTTGCAATCTTTGTTGTTGATGCATTCAATTCTCTTCACTATAAATTTCTTTTATGTATGTCTTTACTCACAAAGTGGATGCCATTGGAGGAATTTGCTGTACAACCTTTTACTCAGAAGCACGAGCCCTTCAAGTACGCAGCTGAATTATGCCGGGCAAAGGTGGAAGGAAGGGCCTATGTTGGATTCTCTCCACGGCTTGTCTCATCATATTTTGAGGAGTTGAATTATATATACTTGAATAGCCATGACCTGGACAAGTCTTCTTCTTAAGCCTTCCAAGCCTGTCTTGGTCATGCTTAAAAGAGATTTTGGTATTTGTTGAAAATGTTTGTTGCACGATAATTTCTCCTTATATCATAAGTGATAAAGCATACCATATATGTTACATAGACTTTTAGCAAAACTTACATGCTTCCGAGTCTTACTAAAGTTTATCATGATAAGCTTTTAGGCAGAAATTACAATGATGTAAGATTGTTCTATAAAGAAATTTTGCTGTGCAAACATAATGATTATGCTTCTTTCTTCTAATTTTTCTTGACAAACTTAAGTATGTAAACTCTGTCCATCTGAAGAGAGAAATTTTGTTGACAAACTTTATCTTTGTTTAGTCATTTATGGATCCAACTTATTTATCATGTTGTTAGAAACTCCACTATTACAAGAGTGCTGGAGTTACTGTGTTGAATGATGAAAAATTCTCCGGGGGGGGGGGCCTTTTTTTAAAAAGAGGAAAAGAAACAAAATCTCTTTTAAACAGAAAATAAAAAATAAATAAAAGGTAAAAGTGGAAGGCATAGTTGAACATTTCAACACTTTGTCAGCATATTGAGTCATTCAAAATGGTCACCATTTTGTTTGCTGTCTCAATATCATGATGACAAATGTTCTGCTGTGGGGCACTAGATCCAAGACCTTATTAGACATCTGCTGGTTAATTATGTACCTGAACATGCTATAAGCAAACTGTTTTCCTATAAAACTCTGTAATATCATCATTGAAATCCTCATTTTTCTCCTCTACATCCTTTCTTATTTTTGTCTAGTATGTATGAAGGAAAAAAGTAATTTAATGTAAAAGAACATGTATACAACAAAGTTTCTGCTTGCTCTAGCCCTTTGGTTATCACTGTTTCTGGTGATGCTTCGGGGATATCATGCCATCCCCAATAGCATGTCTGAATTGCTCTAAATGTGAATACCCTTGTCAACAGCCATCATTACCACCACTTTATGGTGCTCCACCACCACCATCTCCTCTGCTTCCTGGTTACTCTATATGTGGTGCACCCCCACCACCACATGAGAAGGGCCACAGCAAATGCCCTCCTGCTGCTGGTGTTCAGTGCTGCGTCCCTCCAGCTCCTTACATTAATGCCCCTCCAAATCCTTACACTTATGTGCTTTATGGAGAAGGCCAAAGCCCTGCTTCAACCCTTCTGCCAGTTCTAGTTCTACTGTCTGTTTTTTTCTTCCTTTGCTTTTCCTTCCTGAATTTGGCTGGTGTTTATTTATCATTGCCAAGTCTAGGAAAGTTAATAATCATTTTAAATTTGATATCATATGTTGTCATGTAGATTTCCATTGTTAGATTCTTCGGTAGCGTGTAAACAATTGAACCCAAGATTCTCTTAAAATTGAGACTTTACATATATCTTTCACTAAAATTCATCATGCCCACCGAACCAACTCTTGCTATGGTTAAATTCTTAAAATCAATTGAAAAACCTTTTTAATCCTAAATATTTTCAATTCACATCAATTTGATCCTAACAAAATTTTCAATGTCAATTTGTTCTTAACAAAATTTTTTATATTAATTTAGTCCTAACATTTTTATTTTAACATCAATTTAGTTTAATATTTTTTATTTCACATTTATTTTGTCATTATTTCAAAGTAGAGATTAATAAAATGATTAAATCGATGTATAAATTAGAAATATTGAGACAAAATTGATGTCAAAAATCTTATTATAACCAAATTGATGTAAAATTGAAAGCGTTAGGATAAAAAAAAAAAAAGTTATTTACTGTATTCTAATGAGGCATCAGCTATGCAACTTTGTAACTTTGCAAAGGCGTTTGATCTGTCACTAGATGCAAGCATGAACGGTGTCCAAGATGGTTTTTTATTCTGAGCTAACTTCCAAATGGCTTCTGAATTCTTGCACAAGGACAAGTATCTGAAGGGGGAAACTTACCCCTTTGTAGGTAAATCCCGAGAGCAGGTAAGCTTATGCTGATGGGGTAAGGGGGAAGAAAACAATGCCATGACTATACGGTGCTAAGGCACCAATTGCATTTATTGTTGGACTGGACCACCAATTTCTCCATCACAATAATAATGTTATGCGAAAGCCACCATGTGAGAAGCTTGTTCCTAGATGTTAAAAACAAAATCCTTTTTCTATGGAGTTTGTGCCTGGTTCACTTTGCACCTTAGTGAGAAGGATCAAACCATTACACCGCTTTCTACGTTTTATTAAACGGCAATACTATTCCAAATTAAAAAAACAATTTAAATTGCATTGTGGAGCCACTCACAAGAGAAGCTCCTCAAAAAATTATTCCTATGCTACTGGTGGCCATTAGCACATGGTTTTTTTTCAGTAAAAGGCAAAAGATTTTTTTTTATTGAATAAGGTTTACAATGGGAGAAAAATCCGTTATAATTCAGGGTCATGAAACGCTTCTAGGTTCATTGAGCTTTTGCAGATCATTTATCACAAAAGAAACTTGTGAATCAAACTCAAGTTATAACAATATATAAATAAAAGGTTGATCATATGAGTCAAACTTTTTGGCATACAAGGCAAAATAATAATTCCATGTATACTTGCTGTGTGACATGGACCATTCAGCCACTACCCTTTTTCTAGCCAGTTCTCGTGTGAGGCCCATGGAGTGAATAATTGAGGCGGGGCTAGCTAAAAGGAGTAACGGCAGTAAGGTATGTTTCTAGATTTTGAAAAAAAGAAAGAGATGGAAAACTTGTAGTGTAAAATTATATTTTAAGTTCTTCCCTTCTTTTAAAATCAAAACTCACAAACATATCCTAACCCCCACAAGACAACTCGTTTCTCTTGCCTGAGCATTTGATGGCTACCACACTCACTGTCAGACTCAGCACAGAACGCTACTTTATTGGCTGCTATAGGCAGCTATAACTACACTAATTTGGCCGCTTTCTGTCTTGATCATCTAATGCAACACAACCGATTGGTCAAACATTTGAGAATGAGTTTGTTTTGAATTTCAAATAATAAATAACCATCATATCTTTAACAATAAACGAGAGACGTAGTAGTCACATCTATTTGTATGGGAAAATTTGGCATCTCCTGCAAATTATTCAGTCCATCTTTTTTAACAGCTTTTTAGTGTTGGTATAGATACTGTAAGAGAGTAAGTCACATCTATTTGTGGTTTATTTTGGTTTCTAGGGAGTGGCTTGAAATTTGCAATTTGCTACTATCTCCGTTCTTAAATAATTGTCCAATATACAACTTTTCTTTATCTAGAAATAATTGTCTATTTCAAAAGTTTAAGTAGCACTAATTATATTTTTTTCAATAATATTCCTATTAAATACTATTAGATAAGAAAAGATATAGTGGGATGAGGAGAAAAAGTTAAAATATTGAAAATAAATAAGAGCAATTTAATAAATTATTTCTAACTTTTTTCTATTTTTAATGTCTTCTTAATCATTTTTTAATTTTAGTACGTATTTAGAATTGGACAATTGTTTAAATACAAACAGAGTAATGCCACCAAGACTTCGGTTGAAACAAAAACCATTACCACATAAAAAAATAAAAATCTAATGGATGCACGACGTTGGCGAGAAAACTGAATAAAGATACTGAATTCATTCCTTTGAAATTATGAATCATGAGCGACCAAAAGTAGAAATCTAATTAGATGCTGTTGGAATTACAAAATACAGCAATCGTAAAAATGGATTTTTAAATGACAAAATTTTTAAAAAAAAGATAAAGGAAAATTGATTGATGCCTCTTGTTACTAGCTAACTAGACAATTTATCCGGTCCAGTAAATTGTTTTGTTCGTTGTTTGTTCTGAAAATTATGAAGTTGAGAAACCAAACGATATCATAAAATTTGGGCTTTTGGCTCACATCTTAATTCTTAACTGCAAGTTGATATCACTGGATCAAGCAATGAACAGTATGAAAGCAACCTATCTTGTCCCTGTTAGAGATGTAGTTAGAAGTTCAGTTACAGTTAGTTGATATTGCTAACTACTGGTTAACGTTCTCTTAGAATGTAACGTTCTGTTAATATCATGTATAAATAGTCTGATCTAAGTGTAGCCATTCAATTAACAAAAACAGAAATTGAGTTTCTCACCTTTCTTCTAGAGATTCTCTCTCTCTCTCTCTCTCCCCGCCTCCTCTGCCTCTAGATACTTCTACATGGTATCTAGAGCTTCAGACTCGATCCATGGCACAACCACCACCGAAATCCCCAACCTCCTCGGCAGCATCTTCACCTGCTCCGCCGGCAATCCACACCTTCTCAGTGCCAATTTCTTGCAAGCTCAGTGATGATAATGACATGCTTTGGGAACAAGAAGCAGTAGCTACAATCAAAGGCTACGATCTCTGTCATCATCTTGATTTGACGTTTGAACGCTGGGAACATCAAGATAATTTACTGCTCTCATGGTTGCTCGTGTCCTTGAGTGATTCAATCTGAATTTGGATGGTAGGACATGTTTACTCCTACCAAATTTGGGCGAAGATCAAGCGATTCTTTGCATCGCAAACTCAAGCCAAGATGTTGAGGCTACATACTATGCACAACGAAGAAAGCCTCCTCCATGAATTCCTATCTCCTCAAGCTGAAGAAAGTTGTTGATCAACTCTCTGCTATCAGTTCTCCTTTGCATACTGAAGAGTACATCGAGCTGATTCTTGACGATCTTCTTGAAGAGTACAATTTGATTGGCTCCCACTTGCGGTGGAAGATTGAATCGAACGTTTTCAAAAACCAAAATTGGTCTCTCTTCCTCCACACGCATTAATTCAAGTCATGTGACTCAGACTTAGCCATGACAGTCCAGATCGCAAGGGTTCTCTCCTCACGACTGAGGCTTTTCTTAGTACAGAGGTAGTGAAAGATTTGTGCATGGAAGAGGTAGATCTTACACTCCTAACTCGTTTGGATTTAATTCTAGTTCAAATGCACCATGTCAAGTTTGTGGAAGGACAAATCACACAGATATGGAGTGTTATCACCGCTTCAATCCACAATATCAGCGTCCTCAATCTCAATCCTATAATCAAGGTCCACAAGCTTATCTAGCTTCTCAACCATCTCAGTCCCGTGGAGTGTTGGACATTCCTCACATTGAGTATGATCTGCTGTGGTATCCGGATTCAGGTGCCTCAAATCACCTCACTCTAGATCCATCTATTTTCAATTCGAAGAATGTCTATGATGGTGACGATCAGGTTCAAATTGGAAAGGGAATAGGTATGAGCATAAAGCATATTGGTCATTCTATACTGACTAGGTCTCTTAATTCTCATAAATTTGTTCTCCATAATCTAGTATCAATTCCTACTACAAAATTGAATTCATCAAATAATGTACATTCAACTTCTACTTTCCATGCTCATAGGATTGGCTCAGCTAAGCTTAGTTCTTTTCTGTTATGGCATGTTAGGTTAAGCCATCCTTCACATAAAATTGTACCTAATGTACTCACACTGTAATTTGATGAAAATAATATCTCTGTTGTTTGCAAATCATGTTGCATTGGCAAAGCTCATCAATTGCCTTTCTTTCCATCTGCATTTGTTTACACTTCTCCCCTTAAATTAATCTACACTGATATTTGGGGGCTAGCACCAGTCCCCTTCTTCTTATGGAGCAAAATATTACATTGTGTTTGTCCATGCCTTTACTAGATATAACTAGATTTATCTGTTGACATCTATGCCTTAAGCCTTTATTGTATTCTTGCAATTTAAAGCCCTTGTTGAGAATCAGTTTGATAGGAAAATCAAAGCAATTTAGTCAGATAATGCAAAAGAATACCTAGTTTTCAATAAGTTCTTACTAGAAAATGGCATCCAACATAAACTTTCTTGTCCCCACACTCACCAACAAAATGGGAGTGCAGAAAGAAAGCAAAGGCATATAGTAGAAACTGGCCTTACTTTACTTTCCAATGCCTCCTTACCTACAAAATTCTGGGGCAAAGTCTTCCTTACTGCAATGCATCTTATCAATTTTCTACCTACACCTGTTCTTAAACACACCTCTCCATTTCAAGCCCTATATCATAAACTTCCTAACTACACATTCCTAAGAGCTTTTGGTTGTGCTTGTTATCCTTTCTTAAGGCCCTGTAACCAACACAAATTAGATTTCAAGTTTGAACAGTGTATCTGTATTGGTTATTGTGGAAACCATAAAGGCTACAAATGTTTAGCAAAGTTTGGAAAGGTGTATGTCTCAAGAAATGTCATCTTTGATGAACAGGTTTTTCCTTATTCCTCTTTGTTTTCTAGTACTATTGCAAATAATACAACTTCTCTCTCATCACCTTTTCCTTCCATTCCTGCCATATCTGCATCTAGTGGCCAAAATGTTGCTACTCATATGCATCCTATACCTGTCTCCTCTTCCTTGCCTGCTATTATTATTCCTAGTACAATAGATAATTCATTTGCTATGCCCATCTCTCAAGCCAAGCTTGTGCTGGAGTTAGCTCAGCCAATTCATAACTCTGTTCAGCAACCTGTATTGAAGCCAACTAGCGTCCTATCTAGCAGTCACACTCAAATTTCTTGCATCTCCTTCCAAGGTTGCTACAGTTGATCTTCCTTACAAACTTGATCAGAATTATGACAATCTTCATCCCATGGTGACTCATTAAAGAATGGAATCTTAAAGCCCAAAGCCTACATAGCTTCCCTTGTTCCCTCTTCAGCCAAAATGGCACTTATACTGACCCCTTATGGCTTAAGTCTATGCAAGAAGAGTTTTCAACCCTCCAAAGGAATAACACTTGGTCTTTAGTTAAGCTTCCTCCAAACAGTGTTCGCATTGGCTGCAAATGGGTCTTTTGAGTGAAGTACAATCCCAATAGCTCAATAAATAAGCACAAAGCCCAACTCATGGCAAAAGGATTTCACTAACAAAAAGGCTTTGACTATCATGAGACCTTCAGCCCAGTCATCAAGCTAGCAATTACAAGAGTAATGTTCACTATTACTGTATCCAAGCATTGGTTAATCTGCCAAATTGACTTCAACAATGCTTTCCCAAATGGCTATCTCCAAGAGTCAGTCTACATGTCACAACCTGAACGGTTTGCAACTAATGATCCCTTTCTAGTGTGCTAGCTCAATAAGGTCCTTTATGGACTCAAACAACCCCTTAGGGCTTGGTTTGCCAGGTTACATAACATTCTTCTTTCCGTGGGATTCTCTTCTGCCAAGTGTCACTTTCTCTCTTCATCAAAGTGAGTACCAGTTACACACAATATGTCTCAATATATGTCGATAATGTTATCATCACTGGCTCCTCCAAAACTGCCATCAACAACCTCATATCCACCTTAACTAGCATCTATTCACTTAAGGATCTTGGTCAGCTTCACTGCTTTCTTGGAATGGAAGCCAAGTTTACCTCAAATGGGGGGCTATATCTCTCTCAATCCACATACATATTTGATCTCTTATAAAAGTTTAACATGCTAGACTCCAAACATACACAAACTTGCTTGAGGACCATCTTAATGTCGCTCCATTGTAGGTGCTCTTCAATAATCACTCTTACAAGGCTAGATCTAGCATTTTGTGTCAACAAAGTCTGCTAGTTTGTGCATGCCCCTTTCCATTCTCATTGAGCATTTTTTAAGAGAATACACAGATACCTCAAGGGCACCATGTCATTTGGTCTGCACATTAGGCCTACTACTACACTTGAGTTATCTGCCTTCTGTGATGCTGAGTAGGGCTCGGACCTTGATGATAGAAGATCCACAATTGGAATCTGTACTCATTTCAGAGGCAATGCTGTGTCTTGGTGTTTGAAGAAGCAGCCTTCAGTGTCCAGATCCAGCACTGAGGTTTAATACAAGGGCCTTACTACTACTGTAAGAGATTTGGTCTAGCTCAAGTCTCTGATCTATGAACTGCAGCAGCCCCCGTCTCCCTTACTTATCATCTATTGTGACAACCTAAGTACTGTCATGATGACAGCAAACCACATCCTTCACAACAAATCAAAACACTTAGACATCCATTTTGTTAGGGAAAGAGTCACTCAAGGCCAGCTGCAAGTCTGCCACATTCATTCTACTGAACAAGCTGCTGACATTTTGACAAAATCCATCTCATCAACCCAGTTTCCTTATCTAAGGTCCAAACTTAAGTTGAGGCATCTCCCCTCTAAGTTTTGGGGGGGGGGGGGAGTTAGAAATGTGGTTAGAAGTCCAGTTAGAGTTAGTTGATATTGCTAACTACTAGTTGACCATTCTGTTAGAATTTAACCATAGTTAACATCATGTATAAATAGTCTGATCAAAATATAACTATTCAATTAACTAAAACAAAAATTCAGTTTCTCACATTTCTTCTAGAGATCTCTCTCTAGATACTTCTACACTCCCAAATGTGTTTGTGTAAATTTCATCACAAGAAATCTGAAAATCAAATATCTAAACGCACAAATAGAACATAGAGCTTATTTGGATGTGTTTTTTTTTAAAAAAATAAGGCTTTTTTATTAAAAATATTTTTTTGTGTTTTTCGATATGTTTTGGTAATATTTTTTAAGTAAAAGTATTAGAAAAAGCAAAAATGATCTTTTTTGAGAAAATAGAATTTTCATCTTCTGAAGAAAATTTTTTTTAACACACAAGATATGTTTGATAATAAATAAATATATTTTAATATGATATCAAATACAAATTGATATTACATCCAAACATAAACTAACTTTTATTTTTAAACGATCTTAATTAAAAAGATCAATTAAAAAAGGAAAAATAGCAATTTACCCTCATGTACTTTAGGTCATGTGCAGATTAGATCATGAAGTTTTAAAGTATGCAATTCGACACCCATGCTTTCTTAACTATGCAAGAAGGCCTTTATGTTAAATTGCCTTCCACTCTCACTGTTAAGTGGTCATGTGACATGCACATGACTTTTTTTTCCAAAATTGCCCTTCTCTTATTTCCCAATTTCCCACCCCAATCCTACCTAACCTAACCCCTTCCCAATTTGAAGACGCCTCTATTCCCTTCTCCAATCTTCCAGAAAAATGCATGAACAATGAAAAACACACAAAAATACACAGAAAATCAAAGAAGACACAAGGAAAGATATAGAGGGAGATTGGCAAAAATACAAAAACACGAAAAGTTGAGCAAGGGCAGAATCCAGGAGAGGAGCACTCATCAGGGTGCCATTGGTATCATTTAGCACAAACTGGTTTCTTTCTTCCTTTTTTTCTACACAACCATTTCACCACCTGCAGCATTTCATCATATTCATCATAAAAAAAGGGAGAGAGAATGCGAGATAGGGCCATTGAACCTTACCACCATCACCTTTGAATCCCAGTCACCGCCACCATCATCTCCGATGCGTGGCTGATGCCGTGCCGTCGCGCTTGCAGCCACACGTGAAGCCAGCCCTCTGCTCCTCCGCATCGCGCCTCCGCGGAGCGGCTGCCGAGTCTACCATTGCACCACCAGCCTTCAGAACCATCGCAAGGAGGGCGCGAAGCCAGCAGGACCACAAACCGCTATGCACCTCCGCCAAAACATGGACGTGCCGCACCGCGAAGCTTTGCCGTTTCCTCTACTTAGCGTCGCCACCGAAGCCACCCGAAGCCCCCTTTCTCTCGCCACCATCAACTGCCATTTCAGCCACTTCACTTTCCTTTTTTTCTAGTTCACTTTCCCTTCTTCATGTTTTACTGTGTGTTTTAGTTTTAGGGATTTGTCATTTAGTTCCTTTTGTTTTGTTTTCAAGGCCAGGTTTGATTTGTTTCCCTTCCTCCATGTGTATGTTTTTGCTTATCTCTTTCTGCATTGCTTAAAGGTGTTCGAAGGTTGGGGTTGGGGTTGGGGTTACCAGTGTTCTTCAGGGAAGGGTTTCAAGTAAGCATTTTCTGTGGGTAAGGGTTGGGGAAAGGAAATTAGGGAAGGGCAATTTTGGAAAAAAAAGTGAGTCACGTGCATGTCACATGACCACTTAACAGTAGGAGTGGAAGCAATTTAACGAAACTTTTTGCACAATTAAAAAGCATAGAGTGTTGAATTATACACTTTAAAAAGTTGGATATAATATGCATATGACCTAAATTACAGGGAATAAATTATTTTTTTCCCTTAACAAAATATCTTTTCTGAAAAAGCACGCCCAAATAAGTTGACAGAGGATGACCAAACAATGATCAAGGCAAAACAAGCCCTTTGGAAGGATCCACCTTTGTCTTTCTCGACGAAATAAAGTATTAATGACACCGGTTTCTAACTTGCAACCAGAAAGAGGCACAATAATTTTTCAGCCCATAAATTTCTTTGTAGGTTTGACTTTTGACGGTGAAAGTCAGTTCTCATGATTTTCAAGCAATCTTGTCATAATCATGAAACAACCTAAAAGCTCTTCACCCAATCACCAATTCACCATGACAAAGGAACCAATAATTAAAGGGCAAAAAAAAAAAAAGGAGCACAAACTCAATTTTCAGCTTCACAGCTCACTTTGAAATGACAATAAAAAATGCAAACAAACGTTTACATTTGCATCCACAATTAGACAACCTTGAAACAATTCAGCTCTCTCACCACCAAAAAAGACAAAAAAATACAAACATTAACAAATACAATAATCAATTAAAAACACATATGACAAAACCCCAAAAAAAAAAAACAAAATAAGAGCATTTCAAATCCCCTTAACTCTCTAACTAAAATAAAAGGCTAAAGATTTCTTTTTCAAAAAAATAAAAATTTAGAGCAACATACAGTATAAGTTACGTGTTACAGAACTCACAGCAGTGAAAACCCAAACCACAAAGCAATGACCGTGACAATAACGTTAGCGTACCTAGCGCCGTCAAGCCTAACGGCGCCGTTACTGTCGTCAGCGCTCTCATCGGCCGCATCACCTGGCGAATCAGCTGGCGCAGATTCCGCATCGGCAGGCGCATCCGCCGCCTTCTTCTTCTTGCTCCCTTTCTTGGGGGCGGCAGGGGCGTCCGCCGCTGCGGGCTCAGGCGCCGGAGCCGGCGCCGGAGACGGAGCCTCCGCCTTGAAGAGCTCCCTCGGGAGAAGAACCTTGTCAATGGTGTAGATCGCCAACGGCTGCTCGTCAACGAGAGTTCCCGTGATCTTCGCCGTGACGATCTTGGTCTTCAGCGTCACCTCTTCACCGTCGTTCTGCACTGTGAAATCGAATTTGCTGGCGCCATCAGTAGCAAGGGTGTTCATCAATCCATTGTTGGACTTGAGCATAGCCATGGACTGGTACACCGGCGTAGCATGGTACTCCAGCAGCTCCGCCTTCCCCGCTGCAGTAAGGTTCTTATACTTCGGCAGGAATGCCTTCAGAGACAACGGACACACAAAAAGTTGTTACTATGTAATGTAACTAACTATACTAACTGAAACAACTGATCTGTAACACTTAACACAATTGTTGTCAGAACATGCAATAACTAATTTGTAACTAACTTTGCTAGTATACCTTGAAGGCGTCATCCATGGGGCAGAAGACCGTTAATCCGCCGTCGACATTGTCGGCGAAGGTGTTCTGTGCTTCGGGAGAGGCGGAGAGGGTGTCGGCGAAGACCTTGCAGCCATGGCGGGACATAATGGTGGTGAGGTTTTGCTGGCTGGGTGCCGGTGTAGGGGCTTCGGCTGCGGCGGAAGGGAGTGCCTTGCTGATCTGTATGACGGAGATGTTGTAAGGGATCTCCTCGATGGACTTGACAAACATGGCGGAGAATGCGCCGTGGTTGTCCTCGGCACGGAAGCCGACCTTTCCGCCGCGGAGGTCGGTGATGTTGACGAAGCCGGCGGATCCGGGGGCGGTGCCGGTGGCCTGGAACATGGTGGCGGCGAGGGCGGTGCCGTTGGTGATCTGGTGGAGCTTCTTGGCGCCGAAGTAGTCGAGGAGGACGTGGAGGGAGAGGATGTTCTTGAGCGTGTAGATGGACGGGTGCTTCGCGAGGAGCTCGTTCATGACGGCGTTGTCGATGGCGCAGACGGTTACGGTGGTGCGGCCGTTGATCTCCGGGGCAAGGTGCGTTAGGGTTAGGTAGTGGCTGAAGGTGGAGAACTCAGGGTGCGTAGCCAGAATGCGCGTGATGTTGTGCGCGTGGGTGGTTGTGGAGGCGATGAGGAGCAGCGCCGCCGCAAGCGCTGCCAGAGTCGCCAGCCGGAGCTGCCGCATTTCTTCTGGAAGCTTCCGAAATCCGAGGAAGAGGGAATGAGATCTGCAGACAGCAGAGCAAAGTGAACAGTGCGGACTATACAGAGTAGAGACTGAAGGAGTGAAGAAAGAAAGAGGGGGGAAACAGATAAATAATAATAAGAGAGTTGGACGAACAATTGGACCTGGATTTGGAGATTATTACGGTTTATGCCATTGCTGAGGAGAAATGAGTTTATGTTTTGAATTGTGTAGCGTGAGCGGCAGTGTAAGGGTTTAAATATTAATTACGGGTACATGGTATGGTCGGGACATTGGTTAAGGAGGTTGTTCGAGAAGAATCTGAATGTGGAAGCCAAATGTGAAGATTTGGGATTTGAGTAAAGAAAGACGTTGGGGAGCAGATCACGTGACCTGAGCATCTCTTTCTTGTTTCCGAGGGGAAAGAATAAAGTTTTAATTAAATTCAGACTTGTCAGTTACGTGTTTTTTAGTTTTATTTATTATTAGTATTAGTAATAATTAGTGATAAGATACATTTTCAAAAACTGGGGTTGTTTTTTTTGTTAAAAGAAAAAAAAAACGGGGGGGGGTGTTTATGACTTTGTCATCTATTTAATAAGCGTGTTAAGGATAGTAATGAATTACTTAAAAAATATACTAATTGTAAATTATCCTGCAAATCTATGTATATACTAAAAATAAAGCAAGTATTATTCACTTTTTAAGTTTTCAAGATATTGATTATATTTATTCTTTTAAATATTTTAGTATTAGAAAGATTTGTAGAAAAATTAGTAGGAGGATAAAAGATATAACTCTTAATTTAAAAGAAAAGTTTATTTATTAAAAATATTACCTTTTAGGTTTTTATTTCAAAATTCATGGGGTAATGGTACCCATTATGTAACTAATAATTGTGATTTGATAGATTTAAAAAAAAATAAGTTAATGAAACACGTAACTCATTTTAAACCATAAAAAACTAAGAGGTTTTAATACTCTTAAATTTTATAAGTAAGAGAAATCCTAAGTATTGATGTTTTTAATATACTAGACTCACTAAAAAAATTTTAAACTTATCTTTTTTTCACTTTTCTAGATAGAAAAACTCATATTTTAATGTACTTTACGATCATTTAATTATGATATAACCATATTATTAAGAGTTTTATTTTGTTTATAACTACTTAACAAATCATATAAAAATAAAATATGATTAGTTAATAATATAATAAACTTCACAGAACTAATCTAAATTTATAGCAAATGTTTGAATTCTATTAAATACAATTATTCTTCAAAGTCTTTTTTCTTTTTCCTTTTTATTTTGAGCATCGTATCATTAACAGATTATTAAGCATCGCATCTATTGGTGATTAGTCTAACATACCAAATTTTTTTATGTATAGTAAATTATTAATATTTAAAATCTATTCAATTTAAATTAATTTGGCTCAAGTCAAACTAACTCATTGTTATAACAATAAAATTCTCTTAATATTTTTTTCCATTTAGAAGATTAAAACTTAATATCTAATTTAAAAAGAATAAGAGTCGAACTAACAAATCGAAAAGTGAGAATATCCCAATATAATTTATTGAGTATACAATATTCATCGTGTTTTGATTAATATGCCTGCATCAACAGTGTTAGTAAAATGTAAATTTAAAACCATTAGCACGGTGGGTGGTTAATTGATTCTTTAAGCATACAGTAAGGTTTAATTTCTAATAATATGTATGAAAATATTTCATGAGCAGATATTTAATTTTCTCAAAAAGAATAGTTCTATCAACAGTAGATATATAAAATAAAAATGTAAATTTTTTAATAAAAATAAATGTAAATTTGATCGAAATGAGGTAAGAAAAATTCTTGTATACTCCCGGAGGAAATCAATCTTTTCCTCCATGACATCACATCAACCGTTGAATGTTTTCTCTCTCCCTCTCTCATTCACCCTAGATGCATCAAAGGTTGGTATACAATGTGGAGTAAATCCACTCTTCCTTGGAGGAAAGAATTACTCATGAGGTAATTACGGGCTACAACAGTACAACGTAGACCGTATCACAAGCACGGAATCGCGGATTTTTCTTATATCCTCCGGGAAGAAATGTGTATCTTCCTCCACATGCATTGCACACCATCCAAACATTTGCAAAAGTTGTGTGAGAAGTGGGACCAATGAAATCGAATGGTGAGATTGTTGTGTAGAGGAAAAATTCTCTTCGTCCGGGTGGAGGGAAGAAATTCTCCAGAATCGCATACTCGCGCGCTGTGAAGTCACCTTTTCTGCGTAGTGGTGTTTCATAAAGTAAACTGAAATGTGGTGCGCTAACGGCTCCACACTTTGTTGAGTTCAAAAGTTTGAGTTTAATCAAATAACGAGTTTATTTTGATGGTTTTAGCTCGGCTTATTTTATACTCACGAACATTTTAATATAAATTTATATCAATATGTTATACTATTTTCATACTTGAATAATTATCTGTTTTAAAAAAAATTATCTAAAAATAGTTGTTCATTTTAAAATTTTAAATAGTATTAATTATTTTTTTTAATAATATCTCTATTAAGGAGTGACTATTATCATTTCTAAATGACTATTGTAACTCATTTTTAACCACTTTTTGTTTAACTTTACTATCATATCCTTTTACTTATTTAATAATTCTCATGATAAATTAATATTATATTTTTTTTGGGGAATAACATTATATATTATTATTAATTAAATTTTTATGTAAATTTATTATTTTTATTTCAATGAAAAATAATCTATTTTTTTATCTTAAATATTATCAATTGTTCATTTTATATACAATTTACTGACTAACACAACTATATTAGTTTAAAACTTTTGTTATATATACTACTTGTATAACTCACTGTTATATATACTACTTAGATAATTGTTATAGTTCAAATGGATTAAAGAATTTAATTTGATATTTTAATATAAAACAATTGTGTTAAATATGTTAATTTCACCTTAAAATAGAAATGTGGTATCATTAAAGATTTAATATTCTATTATCATTTTAAGCATTGAATATTTTTTAAATATTTTGTTTAATTAAAATGTAGTTGATCTTATACTTATTTATATTCTCATAAAACATGATAAATTTATAATTTTCATTCCATAAAAATAAAAAGTTTCTTTTATTATCACATATTTTCTCAATTTTGTATAAAAATATAAATTAAGTATGACTTAAAAATCTGAATGATAGTTTCTTTTTTTTACAAAATAAAAATAAACTTACAGCGAAGGAGAATTTTTTAAATATTATAAACATTCACTTTGAACAAAATAGTATATATATGTGTCATATTTTATAATTTAATATTTATTATTATATTATTTATATGATTATTATATTGATAAAAATTCGAAAAGATAACTTAAATATTTAAATCCACGTAATTGTGTTAAGTACATTAATTTTATAAAGAACTGACAAACAAATGAAATTAATCATAAAAATAAATTATTTCTTTTAGCTGGAAAGAAATAATATTATTAAAGATCAGAATTCAAATACAATAAATTAACGATAAACCCAATTGTATGACCAATATAAGCAGTGACTATTATGATAAATAAAATTTAATAATAGATTATTGCTTTAATTGACAAACAAAAGAGAAGGCATTTTGGAGAAACTCAAAATATGATAATGAAATAGAGTGATAGCTATTTATCAGTAGCAATAAATATTTCCCTATTAAATACTATTGAAGGAGAAGAGAAATATAGTAAAGAAGGAGAGAGAATGTTAAATTATTAAAAACAAATAAGGATAATTCAGTAAACCATTTTTAACTTGTTCTAATTTTGATATTTTTTTAATTATTTTCTTAATTTTAATACACATTTAAAATTAAATAATTATTTAAGAAAAAATAAAGTAATATAATTATAATTTATTGTACAACATAAAAACCAACATCCAATCACTTATAATCAATCACGCCTATAGGAGTCATATAATCAAATAATAAAGTTAAAATAAATTCAATAAACTATAATATACTACGTTAACTTTTGACTTGATATGATGAGAAAATTTACAAAAGTTGAAGCTTACTTCATTTATTAAATGAATCAAATTTTTAATTCGTGCTCAGGCCATAAATTTATCAAATTAACCTTCCGTGGGAGTACTTGTGTGTAGTTAAAAACTTAAAGCTGTATAATAAGCCTCAGTGGTATGCCACGTGGATGTTGACCAATGAGAGCTTTGAACAGGTATAGCTGCGTACCGGCTTAATGACAATAAAGATATTATTCTAACATTTAAATATAAATATTTAAATAAAATATTTATTTTGTTATTATTAAATGTGATTGTGATCTATATTATTTTTATTTATCCATCATATGATGGTGGTACTGACTGTGAGTGGCAGTTAGGATACCATTTTTTGTGTCAAAATCACTTTCTTTCATTTTTACTAAAGAAAAGATCCTTTTAGTAGATTTGAATATTTTTTAGAAAATAATTAAAATCTTAAAAATAATTTATTTTTAATTTGTTTTAGAAAAAAGAATAATTTTTTCAAAAAATATGTTTTAAACTTTTTTAATTATATATAGAATTTAAGTTTTATAATTATTTTTTAATTAAAAATGAAAAACGCAATGAAAGAAGGGGGCGCTTCCTGAATAATCGCACTAATAGATTAGAAAAGTTCTTAACTATTCTTGAGAAAAAAAATTTATAGCTGGTCTATTATATTTACGGTTTGACACATAAATTATAAATAAATATAAATATAAATATAAATCACTCTTATTTTGGTATTCAAAAGTTTAGGTGATATGAATCGGGTTTTGTACAAAAAAAAAAATTATATACGAAAGTGCAACATTTTAAAGTTTATGCACGTATCTATACTCTTTTTTAATATTAGGGAAATTGTTTAATTCTCAAATGATTTCAAAAAATTGCAAGTCAAAGAAAGAGATAACCTTTTTGACCTTTTTTGTAACACACAGAAATCGGTCAAGGATTGGGTGATTTCTGTGTAATTCGATTACTAAACCAGAAATGTGCAAATTGGTGTTTTAAAGAGACACGTCTTTTGGGATTGATCCAACGGTTTACACGATTTGTTTTCTATAAATATCATTTCTTTAACATCTTTTAAGGCATGAAAAATATATTGCAAAGATCAATTTAATAATCATTCTCGTTCATCAATGACATCATACCCTAATTACATCATGCCCTACTAAGTCAATAGCAAACCAAATACAACTGAATACATCAAAATATCCATGATCCAATGCCCTGCAAAAGATATTGTCATATTGCACAAGTTAGACTTAACATTATCAAATATGCATAAAACAAAATGGGATATATTTTTCAACAAGTCACTAAAATTTACAAACACATATAAAAATTAACCTAGCTGTCAGACTAATGATCTCGCTTGCAAGCTCTTATCAGATGGCCACAGTTTATTGAAATTAAATTAAGTATACTCAAAACTAAAACCTATTTATTGAAATTAAATTTTTTAGATTAGAAATTATTTATTTTTAATTAGAT
Source organism: Dalbergia oliveri (assembly GCA_030441495.1). Classification (NCBI taxonomy): domain Eukaryota; kingdom Viridiplantae; phylum Streptophyta; class Magnoliopsida; order Fabales; family Fabaceae; genus Dalbergia; species Dalbergia oliveri. Next base: position 10,057,896 of record JAMLFY010000001.1, read on the forward strand.
TAGTTAGATGTTTTTGGGAGATTAGTGCACCTTAAGCATATTTTATTAGTATAAGTTAATTAGACTAATAAATATTATAGTTAGATTATACTATAAACATGTTTAGTAAATAATATATTTTAATTAGATTTATGAACATATTTAGGAAATTATTAAATAAATATTATAGTTAGCAAATTTGTTTATTTTAATTTGATTAGTTAGTTGTTTTAGTTAGATTAGTGCATCGTAAACCTATTTTAGTTGTATACATTAATTAGATTAGTAAATATTATAATTAGATAACAATATAAATATGTTTAGAATTGACCCAATAGGAGCTCGATGCAAAGTGAGATCACTAGTTTGACAGAGTTAATTTTTATGTGTTTGTAAATTTTAGTTACTTGTTGAAAAATATATCCCATTTTATTTTATGCATATTTGATAATGTTAAGTCGAACTTGTGCAATATGATAATATCTTTTGTAGGGCAATGGATCATGGATATTCTAATGTATTCAGTTGTATTTGGTTTGCTATTGACTTAGTAGGGTATGATGTCATTGATAAATGAGAATGATTGTTAAATTGATCTTTACAATATGTTTTTCATGCCTTAAAAGGTGTTAAAGAAATGATATTTATAGAAAATAAATCGTGTAGATCGTTGAAATTAATTGCAAAAGATATGTCTCTTCAAAACACACCAATTTGCACATTTCTGGGTCTAGTAATTGGTTACATGTATTAATAATCAATTACACAGAAATCATCCAATACTTAACCAATTTCTATGTGTTATGAAAGGGTCAGAAAGAGGTTATCTCTTACCGATTTCTTTGGCTTGCAATTTTTGAAATCACCTAGAATTAATGATTTCCTAATATTAAAAAAGAGTGTAGATGCATATATAAACTTCAAAATGTTGCACTTCCGTACATAAATTTTTTTTATTTTATTTTGGTACAAAACCCGATATGAATCACTCTTATTAATAATTAATATTTATTTATTTTCTGAATTGTGGTACGAGTTTGGTGTGTTAGGACCAGGCTGATAGAACTTGAGATGATGCCACGTGACCCGATAAAGAGGCATGTGACGTTGCTAGAACGTGATCCACCGACAATCTTTCCTTCTCAAACACAATGCGTGTGGTTATTTTCATTCATTCATGCATGGATTTGATTTGTTTGGTCCGGAGCATGATAGTGTTTACTTCATTGGGTTCTCACTAACTTGAGGGATTCCTTTTGTTCTTTCTTGTTCACAATTCCAAAGTATTGTGCTACGAGACTAACCAAGCAACCGTGGCTTATGTTTCACCAAAGGAGAAATTTAAATACGTGATAGGCTAGAGTAGGAATATTGTAGCATAGCAACACACATTTTTAATGTATATATTGGAGTGAATATCCAAACTAATCATTTAATAAAAAATAGTGCAAGACAAACTGGTTCTCAAGAAAATAAACAAATTTTATAGTACGTCATTCACAATTTAAAATATATGAGATCATATATCCAGCTTAGTTTCAATTCTTAAGCCAACATTAGACCTGGCTTTAACTAAAATCCACAACAATTTAAAGTACTCATCATGAAGAAGGAAATTATTGACGAGAATCAATCTCTTTTACTCAAAAAGGAGTTCTTACTAGTGACAAGTTTATAGAAAATGTTAAGAGAAAGGAATGAAAGAAAAAGGTGAACAAAGGGATAGTTAAAATATGCTTTTAAGCCTCTTATACGTGTTATTGAAACACACAATTTCAATTAGTTTTAGGTCAAATACACAATGACACTTAATGAACGTGTCATCATCTCTGTTAACAAATAGTGGGCAGAAATCTCGATGTTTAACACAATTAATAGTTAATTGGACTCTTTTAAGTATCTAGTCAGATATTTGATTCATGCATGTGTTTATGGAAAATGTTTTGTGGCCAAAGGTTTACCCCTTAAGAGAGCTCTCGCTATAAAATGATTAGTCATTGCTCTGAAGTGGATATCCTAGGAAATAAAAAAAATATAGTGGATAGAAGTTAACGTGAGGACTAACTTGCTGCAACATGTTTAACCTTAGGGATGAAGGTGATACTAAATTTTTTATGAGGGATTAATATCACTATTAAGAAAATTGGACTAACCGGTTTAATTGACCCAATAAGAAATCGGTCCCAATATTGTCCTCCACCCTTAAAAAAACTAGAAAAGTAAAAACCCGGACAAAATTAACACGAATCGACCAAAACCCAAAGAACTAGCCAAACTGGGCCAATTCATCTAGTTGGGTGATTTTTTTTTTAAGAAAATTGAAAACAATTCTTGCATTGATTGGTTAAATCAAAAACTATCACTAGATCTCTTACTCTCTTAAAAAGAGTCCAAAAGAGATAAACACAAAACACCACAATATATGGATGATATACTTATCTTTGGCACTAGCCTTGACACTTTACTTTAAGCAAAGAATTTTTTGGCATCAATATTTGATGTCAAAGACATCAATGAAGCAAGTGTGATTCTAGGTATTAAAGCTAGCCACAAGGAAATGTGATAGTATAACGTAATCACAAAAGCAATAAGTTAGGAAAATTTTAAAGTTGGACATTTCGATGTCAAGTCTATAAATATCCTTTATGTTGTTAACACTTAATTAAAGAAGAGCAAGGGTGACCCTATTTCTCAGTTTGAGTATGCATAGATCATTGAAAGTTTATTGTACTTGATGAATTTTACTCGATGTCTAACATAATATGTGTTGAGTCAAAACTGATGAGTAGATATACACATAGTTCACTAATGAGTACATATTATACACTTATTTAATAATTAATTTTACAAGATTTTTTGTTTCACTTGTGAAGAAATTAGCCACTTTCATATGGAATTTGGACTTTTGTAAAACTATTGGAACTTATGTTAAATTGATAATTTTTATGTGAATTTGATGGTTTGGAAGCTTACTTTATTCAATTTTGCAAGAAATGCATTTTATAGGCTAAGTAGAAGACTTTTAGAGCTTGTTTAAGAGATTTTCCAAAAACACTAGAATGGAAAATTTGTATCTTTCTCTATAGGGATCGGATTAGATCAAATGAAGCTATTTTGGAAAGCTCAAGTTTAAGAAGTGCTCTAAAACTTTGATATGCGAGGCCAAAACCTAATTCTAAGATTTTCTTAGTGAAAATCCAGTTGCAAGACTAAAGGTTGATGTTGTTCTGATGTTCACCTAACCTTTATTTGGTATTTTGCCAATATCTATTCTTGTTGTCATGACCTAACTTGGGTCATGATTAGTGCATAGGGAACACGTATAGTCCCTAGCTAGCAAGCCTTAACGCACAAATTTTTCCAGGAAAAAAAGGATAAAGTTTCCTCTATTTTTTGAATATTTTCCAATACAAAACATGTAAATACATTACCACAACTCAACCAAGATAATAGATAGGTATTTATACTTATACAAATCCATAAACATCAAGGTGCACATAACTTCACATCCAAACTCTACATACATAACCAAAAATAATAGACATAAACATAGGCATATCTAATATAGTCTTTGTTTGTGATTCATTGGAGTGCCACAACTTCTAAGATTTAAAGCATAACAAGGAGAAATACAAAAGAAATGCCCACACTTCAATGTTGGGCTCACCAAAAGGATTAATCCTATGAAGTAGGTAAGGCTGGACTTTGGTCTACACCTTAATCTGAAATAGGAGGGAAACAACTTGTGGGTTATAAAAATTGGTGAAGAACAACTTATTTATAGTTCAATGGGGCAAGTTCCATAACAAAATAAGGAAACAATCAAATTTCATAAGTCTTTACATATAGAAGATGCATATGTAAACATATAAAGCATTTAAACCACATGTATGGCAAATTGGAAAGTTATGAATCTAAGAAAATCAGAGAAGGTTTCTAAGCTAGAACAATGTCCATGATTGATCCTCCAATTGGGTAACCCTTACAACCGTCCTTAGAGTATTCTCATCACGTCTGGACCCTCATACCCATCCCCAATATGTTCATGATGCAACTGCATGGCCCTTATACTCATCCCCAATGTGTCCAGAAATTTTGCACGTTGGCCAAACATACCAGGCTAACAACTCCCAGAGCCGAGATTTCATTCAAGGTGTCAGGCTAACGCCATTACTATTAGCTATGGTTTTTGTCAAAGATACCTCCTATAGAAATTATATTTTCTCATAAAATGGATTAGTGCTTTTCAATATTCATTTTTGTCCCCATGCATTTTAAATAAGAACATTATCAAGAAAAATCCCATGAGAGCTTTTGTTATTATATTCACACTCACTTCACATGTAGTAGAGTATAATAGTTAGTAACTAAACAACTATTTTGTTGGTTTTATATATATATATATATATATAAAATTGTATCAAACAACTATATCCTTTATTTACTCACAATATGTCCCCAAGAATTGAAGATCCAAGACTAAGTCACCCTGGAGTCAACAAGATGCTCCTCTAGTGTATCTAACACCAAATTACACACATCATCAAACAACTACATACTAATTAACATTTGGAAACAAGAAAACTAACATAAATTGACTCCAAATCATAAAAGTTCCAAATCAAATCCTAGGTTACAAACACTAAGAGCTCAACCCAAAATCAAGGGAACAATTAATCAACCCATGAAGATAGGAGGAAGGAAAAGCCTTAAGGTTTATGTACCTTGGAGAGCTCAAAGAAGAGGAGGAAGAAGGTGGGTATAACTGGGTCTCACCTAAACCATGAAACCACCTTTTCAACCCACCAAAATAGGCAGATATGAGGAAGCTAGGCCTCCTCCAGCGGCAATGCTGGCTTCTCAACGGAGGTGGAGGGTGCACAACTAGATGCGAAAGAAAGAGCTTGGTGGTGGTAGCGAAAACCAAGATGCAGGAGAGAGAGGGAGGGTGAGCTAACGGAGAATAGGGGAAGTTGCGTTCCAGGAAAAGAAAAGATGAAGCTATGGGTGTGATATGTTTTTAATAGGAGTATGTTGTCTCAATACTCACTTAGTGATGTTACTTATTTTACTTTTTATTAATTTTGAAACATAAATGTAAATAAGAAAATGTCCCTTATTCCAATTCAAATAAAATATAAAAAAAAAATCAAAATCATAATAAATCAAAATTCATATTTTGGGTTGTATTGGTTCAAATTTGGAAATTTTTGAGATTTTATATACTTTTGAGCTAAAAATGGAAGATTTAGGGCCTATTTGATTTGAGTTTTTAGTTTTTCAATTTTCTAGATTTTGTGAAGAAAATACTGAAAATTCTTAAAACTACAAATTCTAATTTTCAGTTTTCATTTTTAGTTTTTAGTATTTTCTTCACAAAACCCTGAAAAATTGGAAACTGAAAATAAAAGCTGAAAACTCAAATCAACAGGCCCTTAATGGTTTCCTAAAATTCATTAAAAATCATCCTTTAACAAATTTTAATCTAGAGAACACTTGCTGAGACTTTTGGTTTCAAGAAAATACTTTTATCATATAGCGTGTAGAGACTTAAAGTAATTTTGGGACCTAAATAATAGATAAGAGTAATTGACTTTTTATTGGCTCAGAAATGATTTTGTCTAGTATAATTTTACTAAAATCGCTCACAAAACAAATTTTCAAGGACTCAAGTTTTCTAATTAAACTTCATTGTCTAGCCTTTTATTTAAAAATCGGGGTATTACACTTGCAGCATTGGAAAGCTTACTCATAGATCTGTAACTTCTATTTATACCTTTGGGAGATAATTCAAAATATATTGAGAGCTACAAAGCCTAGAAGTTGATTATTTAGATGATGTCAAGTGCCAAAAAGTAAATTGGCCTAATTGTGGGAGAAATTTTGGTGTGACCAAGGATCGTCACATAGGATTATACTCCTTCCACTTAAATCATGCCATGTGGCAATGAGACTCATCACTAAGAATTAAATTTTAAATCTTAATTATAATAAATTAACCATGGTTAATTTTTTGTTGTTTAGTTTCATCATTATTTCTTTAAAAATAGTGATGATTTTTTTTTGGCTCTTGCTATTCCCTCATAGCCACCGTAAAACCTTTCCTCATCTATTTTTTTAAGAGTCTCCTCCCCTTCCTCACTTTCTCTCTCTCTCTCTCTCTCTCTCCACTCCTTGTCATTACACCCTATCCATCGTTGTTGGCCGTTATCAAAGTTGATGGTTGCCATGTTAGACCAATAAAAAATAAACTTTACAAATAATTATTTAGTGATAGAAGTTTTATTCTTCTCAGTATTCCATGTGGCCAAGGATGGAACCGAATTGTCAATTCAAGATTTCCACTCCAATACATTTCCACTATGTTACTGACCCCTAGATGGGGTTTAGGGGTCAATGATTTAGATATGGAAAGTCAGAAGGCAAATCACGTTGATATTGGAATTTGAGGGAAATGACAAACTGGGTTGGTGGGGATAATAATCCGCTACCTACGAATTGTGTAAAGCTAAAATAATAAAGACAAAGAATTCGCTAACAACAAATAAATGCCCGACAAAAAATATTTAAACTCCAGTTCTGAAATTGTCACCCGATAATGCACTAGAACTCTGAACATGAAGTTATCAGGAGCTATCTCCAAGTTGTCATTTCACTGTGAGGAGAGGATGATTTCTCGTGAAGCTCGTGGAGAATTTTTAACTATTTTGGTTGTTTATATAAGTTGATTTCAAGCACAAATTTTACCGACCCATTCTTCCCTCCTTTGTCTATTGCACTATCCTTACTTCCTTCAATTTTCTTTCTGCCATTCTCCTTTCCCATCCCCTTGCAATAGAAAAAAAATTGAGTGAGCAAAAAATGAGTATTGTTATGGTAGTAGTATATTATAATGGTCATGTATTTACAAATCCAAATAATGGTATATTTTTTCCATATGAGAGTCTAGTATATATTTTTTTATTCCATGTACTTTCTCATTTGCGGAGCTAGAGAATGCTCTTTGTCAATCTATAAATCCACATACTCAAAAGAAAGTGACGTCTATAAAATATAGATGTCCATCCTCGACTTTTGGCGGCTTCATAAACTATCAAGCAATTTCAATCATTAATGATGAGAGCATTCAGATGTTTCGCATACATCAACAGCACTAGCCAAACAATCATGCCATTGAATTGTATGTTGAATTTGAAGAAGTTGTTGCTTAGAATGTAGCTTATGAGTCGAGCACATTTGAAGAAAGAGAAGTAGTATAGGAAAAAAGTGATGAAGAAGAATATAAAAGCAGTGATGATGATGATGATGATAATGATGATGTGAATGATCCTACGGGTGAAGAGGACCTGCCAAACATAGTGGCCAGAAAATATCTAAACAATGAGTCATCTTTCATGCGTGCATTAGATTTTGAAGCTATGAATGCTCCTGAGTTTCCACAGTTTCAAAACATGGGTATGTACTGCTAATTCTAGAATTAATTTAAAATTTTGAATTTAGCAAATGCTATAGATTTATTTTTTATTATTCTAATTATTTTTATTGTTTAATATTGGTTCTTGTTAGGAGCTCCTGTTATCAATGCTGAATTCTTTATTAGAATGGAATTTGACAATAAGGAAGTGTAATTAAGGCAGTTAAAAAATATAGCATAGATAAATGAGCGGATTACAAGTTGAAGAGTCAAAGGAAGACGCTTTCCTGTAAATGTGTACAATATGGGCAAGACTGTGGCTTCTAAGGGCCAGTTTAGGAAGAATAAGGATTATTGGGAAATCAGGAAATATAATGGACCACACACTTGCACAAGGTTGAGGTAATCAGGACCACTCAAAGTTGGATTCTGACATAATTGCACAATTAATAGAGCCATTGGTAAATTCCGATCCAGGAATTAAAATAAAGTTTATCATTGCAGAGGTTCATTCTCCTTGGGTACATGACAACATACCGAAAAGCATAGCAGTGAAGCACAAGGCAATTGAAAAAGTTTTCAGTGGTTGGTAAAGTTCATTTGAAGATCTTCCACAATGGTGTATGGCAATGTGTGCTGCTGATCAAGAAGCAATTGTTCAATTGGATTCTATAGAGGCGAGTCGTGGAGGTGAGCTGGTACCAAACACTCAAATATTTTGCAGATTGTTTTGGACTTTCTATCCTTGTATTAAAGCATTTAGATACGCAAACCACTTGTTTAGGTAGATGGGACACATTTGTATGGAAAATATAGAAGAGCTCTCCTGGTTGCAGTTGCCCAAGATGGTAATAAGAACATATTGCCAATTGTTTTGCAGTTGTCGAGGGTGACCTGATGTATAGTCCTTTTTCCTTAACAATGTGCAGACATGTGGTGACTAAGATGGAGTTGGACTAATTTCTGATCATCATGAGTCCATTAAAGCTGGAGCCTGAAGTAATGGTCAATGGGAACCTCCAAAGGCATTCCATATGTATTGCACTAGGCACATCTTTGTCAATTTCTTATGGAGATTCAAGACACGAACTTGCACCGACTTGTTGTGAGCATAGGTAATTTATATTTTTGTTTATTCTTGTTTTAGAAGTAATTTTTAATTATTTTAATTACTCGTATTGTCTTTTGTAGGGTACTCAAGGACCGAGAAAGAATTTAATCATCACTATAACGGATGGATGAACGTTGGTGAGCGATATAGATTGGCTTGATGAAATTCCCTGAGAAAAGTAGGTTCTAACATTTGATGGTGGATATTGATGAGGGCATATGACAACAAACCTAGTCAAGTGTATCAATTTTTTGTTAAAAGAGGCTCGTAATCTTCCCAACTGACCCTGCATAACCCAAACCCCAAGTGACCTGTATAACCTACAAACCCCCTAAATTAACCTTTATAAATTGTTGACATTGTGGCAAGATCTATCCCCCATTGCTGAATTGGGGGAAACTGAAATGCAAATTGAATCTATGGACGATATACATTTTCTTTCTGCATGACAGGTGATTGATGCATGTCCAAAGCTACCTCCACCTGGACAAGTGTGAACCTATCTTGTGGTGGTGGTGGGGGTGAGTGTGGTGATGATGGTAAGTGTGGTGGTGGCGGCAATGCGATTGAGGTGGTGGGGCTCATCATCCTGATTTAGTGGTGTCAATCGTAGAGGCACATAAGTATTATCCTTATACTATGACAAGTATGCATTTGTGGGGTGGTAATCAAAGGGGTGTCCCTAGAAGGGCTCTCCTACCAAGGGATAGTCTTCCGCTCATCCACGTCTCCACCCACTGATGATGCACTAATAACCAATCAAGGTTGTCCTCTTTCCCTCTTAAATCTTTATTATAAGCCCTCTCCAAATTATTGCCTCACGCGATCAGATGGGTGCCACTCTATGATCTCAAAGCAAATTAGTAGAACAATATTGCTCCACTGTCCTTGCTCTATCCAAATATAATCTGAATCACGCCTCAACTTCAGGTCCTATATGGCTGCCATATAATCTACGATACAAAAATAAATTATATTATATATATGGAAAAAAATTATTAACTTTACATGAAATTAAAAAATGTTTTAATTGCTACTTGATCATATTGCATCTCATTTAACATCCACTTTAAATATAGATGATTTGCAAGACCCGCACCATGAGGATAGAATGGGTGTAGCCATCTGTCATAAAGCATACAAATTTATTATAATTATGGCAATATAAATACAAAATCAATCAATAAAATTTTTTACCTAGAAGCTAGAGGGAAGCTGACAAAATTGGGTGGTCCTGGCACATGAGCCAAATAAGGCAACCGACTCCATGCCCATGCTTGTAACAAAACAAGAGGACCACTAGTTTGCTTTGTAGTTATGCGTGTGGCTCAATAAATTGCGATGAAGACAAGCGAGGCACACAAACCCCAGCTAAAAGTCCCAACACGAGTAAAATCCTCTAACAACTTGCAAATATTTTTCCATGGACCTCATTAGTGGTTTTATCAGGTATTAAAGAAGTACCTATAAGGGCCAACCCGCGTGCACTCATTTCCATTGATAGTGTGTCATTCCTAATGTCAAGATCTCTTATATGCTGTTGCAACCAATTTAAATTGATTGCACCCTATTAAATATATGTGGATGAGGCGCAACATTAAGCAAATTAAAACATTTAAGCAAGTTGTTCGGTACTACTATATGTTAATCCACTAACTGGTGAACCATTTATAGGAGTCCAAATTGGATGACGGCATCTTCTAATGTCACCGTCATTTCTCCCTATGGAAAATGGAAGGTGTGTGTCTCTAGTCTCCACCGTTCTACCAAAGCTTTTATTAGGGCTCCATTCAGTTCCACTCTACCTATCTACGCAACATGGTAAAAACCAACATGCTGTAGGTGCTCAATAATTGCATCTTTCGGTGGATGATTAAAAAAAATATGACGGGGCTCGACCTTTCTTTCTTCCTGTTTAAAGTAAAAAATAAATAATTATTAATCATAAAAAAATTAATTATAAAAATTTATAACGTAAAATGAATTAAAAAAATCTAAGATTACACTTACTTACACTTACAATAGAATTAAAAATTTATATTAATAAATAAGTATATAAAATGAAAACAATAAAATAATACACACAAAAAACAGAATATTAACTTAATAAACTAAATTAATAATAAAAGTTGAAAAATAATTAAACTTACATGTCCATTAAAAATATGAACTGCAACATGCTCATTAAGATCCATTGTTACATCACGTTGTTGTCTCAACCAGAAAACTTGAACTCTGCTCTTCCTCCTGAAACCCAAAAACTTGCACCCTCCCTCAACTAATCCTGATAGCACTGAACTCAACCAGCTTTCACAACTCAACCAAATACAACGAGCTCTCACCAAATTCCCCTTTTTATAATATCAGCAATGAACTATTCATTCATGGATTGCTCCATCCAATTCACTCACCATTATTTTCGTTCAATGTTAGTGTTAGGCCTGGTGGAGTGAGCATGAAGAACACATGTTGGGCTACAATGTGGATTCCGAGCACGTTAGGCATGCTTGCGGGGCAGATGGATGATAGGGGCAGGCTTCGCAGGTAGCAAAGTAAGAGCCAAGCATGCAAGCCATGGTACATAATGCTGGCATCGAATTAGGTCCCAAAACCATTTTGTGGCCAGCGAATAGCGTTCCTCGGCTGCTTTTTTTTGTTCTTGGTGGAGCATAATTCGCTGAGGCGAATCCGTTCCTGCCCCATTCCTCTCTAATTACGCCACAAGTAACATATCTTGATATTAAACACCCCTCCTATCCATATCAAAATTAAAAAACCAGAGTTTGGAGCGAGTATCCCTTGCACCTGAACCCATCCATATATGTACTAAATTTTATATCCTTCCTTATTTGCACTATTGCTAGACAAATTTAAAACTCGGTCTAAGTGAGTTGGTGTGGAGTGAGTAATTGTAGACAAAGTTCTGAAAATTAGACTAGATATCAAATCAGACATGATACTAATCCAAAGATATTATTTATTAGTTGGAGTGTAATACAATATGAATCAACATATGTTTAGTCAGATGTCATAAAACAAATAAAAAATATTAAAAATATAAAGAAATAGTTGAAATATAGAATACTCAACTCCCCTTTTTCGAATAAGAATTTGTTTCTATTTTTTTTAATCTTAAAACAACTACAAATACTTATGTATGACATTTTTATGTTTAACTCAAACTCAAAAAAAAAAGAAAAAAGAGTAAGGGTTTTAGTAATCCTTGATATGGTCAAACAAGATGTATTTTTTTGCAATCTTTTATCATAGAATTAGAGCCGTTGAAATGGGTCATGCCAAATGGTCATCCGAATTGCTTGGAAAATATGTAGGCTTAGATGACAAAATTAGAGTAAAAAATAAAGTTGGCCTGACTCAACTTGGCACTACTATTTGGGCTATCCATAGACCCAACACTAATTTTTTTATTAAATATTCAACTACATTATTCCTTCCTAATTTCCCTACTATGTAGCCCCAGGAAAGACAAAGGAGTGTCTGATAATCTATATGAAAAAAGAAGAAAAAATCTCAACTATTATTATGGTCATCGTTTTTGGTAATGCTCCTAGACTAGTAGTTTACATTAAAATACGGGTAAATTACATTAACATCCCTTGAAATTTAGTGAAATTCACATTGACTCCCCTCTATTTGTCTAAGTGACATTGACCTTTATATATTATTTATTGTATAATATAGGAGAGGCTAGTGTAATTATTTTAAAAAACTTAGAGGAGGTAAGTGTAATGATTTCACAAACTCAGAGATCTCCTAAGCAAATTTTATAAATAGAAGGGAGGTGATCTGCATTTCATCAAATCTAAGGGAGGTAATGTAATTTGCTCTTAAATTAAAGATATACATTGTGACCCGAGAGGCCATGGAACTTGGACCGACGTAATTAATGTTCATGAATTTAATGTAGCCTTCAACTCCATATATATTTAGCCAATTCTATTGTTTCATAAAGAAGTTTTACTTAAAAATGTTTAAACTAAAAAAACATTGATAAAAGTAATATTTAAATTCATTTTTTTTGCATCAAATTAAGTTGTCAAAAATTAATTATTGAAAAAATCAAGTTTTTTTTTTCATTTTCACGTAAAATAAAAATAAAATCACTACTTACTAATAGTTTATATTTTTATCGACTGACTTTTTATATGGACTATAAAGTTAAAAGAAAAAAATTGAACAAAAACAAAATTGGCCCAGGGGCTGTGGCCCAAATAAATTTTGCTAGGCCAACTTTCTGGCCCAAAACTAACTTAATTTGAAGTCACGTACTTGAATAAATGGCCATGTCTGATGTTCGGTCAACTTATTTTAACAGCTTTCATAGAAAAGATTATTGAATTTGGAGATTTTTTTTTTAAAAAGACTTGACTTATCCAACTAGTTTTTGATTTGTTCTCTTTGGTTTTAGGCTAATTTATTGGTTTTTGCTTGTTTTTGCTGTTCATAACTTCGATTCAGCTTGAAATTTATTGATTTGGGTTTAAGTCTTGAAATTTGACTATGTGGACTTTTTGAATTGGTTCAAGTCATATTTTTGGTTGGTCCAACTTGAACAAAGTAAAAAAATTCTATTAGAGATATTTTTTTGGAATAATTAGTAAAAATTTATTAGATTTTATAGTTCAATTAATATATTTTACATAATTTGATATTATTTTTACATTGATATAGTTTCTTTTGAAACACATAGTATAAAATATCTCTTAAATTTTATTTCTTACTTATAAAATTTCTTAACTTTACTATATATAATGTTAATATATTATTCTAAGTTAAGTTTTCTAAGGTTAACCTGACCACTAATCACGTCATTATTGAGTTGGGTTGGGTTGAGTTTCAAAAATTAATTCGGCTAAGATAGGATTGGGTTTGGACAAAACCCAACCCAACCTATACTTTGTACCCTTTACTTAATTTTGATTGATTTTTGAAAATTCAATATGTTTAGAAATGAATCGTCATCTCTACATATTTGGATGTTGCAATGGTACGCTCTTTAGAACATGGACATTCATGGCTTTTTATTTGTCTGCAAGTGGCAGGGACATAGCAAATGTAATTTTCAAATTGTTAAATGAATTTCCACCGAATATATGGAAAATGACCTTAGGTTTGAATGCTGTTATCCAATTAAGGAATACAGATATTGCATTGACGTATCCATAAAATCCTCAATTTTCTCTTGACAATACCACAAAAGAGTATTGTCTACGTAACTACGTTTCTTAGCTGGCTTCAAATATGTATGCAGCATTCTAAAATAAGAGAGTATTTTCCCGATGGCTTCCACATTGAAAAAGATTTCTTAATGTGAGATAGGGTGCTTGAAATGTTTGGGGGAATTACAGTGGCTTCACAGATCAGAATGTGGTCACTAGCGCTTTTAAATTTTATGTATTGAGCTGTCATGGACTGATATTATTGGTGATTGGGTAAGGTACCACCAATGAAGTATGGGTACTCTAAATAGCTGCGATACCGGTACACGGTATTTATCCGGTATCAATACTTGTTGGGTACTTTGAGTTTTTTTTAATCAATAATTTCAATAAATAAATATTACTTAAATACAAATTAATACTTATAAAATATTAAATTTTACAATTAAATGAATTAAACCACTATTTTATTCTTTCAAATCTCATGTTTCTTTATATATTTTCTCTTGAACATCATAAAAAATTATTTATTTTATAATATAATTATTTTATTAGTTATAATTTTATATTTTTATGTAATATATTTTTCTGTACCTATACCTTAATTTTTGAAAAATTTTCATGCTCTTTATCCATATTTGTACCCGGTACGGGCATGAACCCGTACCTATGCAACATAGGATACAACAAATATAAAGAGCTTGTTTGGATAAATTTCGGGAGGAAAAATGTTTTTCTTTCCCCAAAAAAAAAAAAATACTTCTAGGATTTGGCTTGTGAATTGTGATAGATGTCTTGGAGGCTATTGATTTCTTTTATCAACACCAACTTGCAGATACAGAGATAACTGTGTCACACTCTTGAACCTAATTTTTAGAACAAATAGACAAATAATAAGATGAAAACAATGATGATAAAAAGGATTACTGAGATAAGCAACGCACACAAAGCGAGGAGTACGCTCAAGGATAACTATTCTAGAAGCAAACAGCATTCAGCACCACATTAGAGATGGATCACAGAGAATACTTTAATGAAGGTAGAAGTTAAATATGAAACTAACTGCTGCCACATTGACATCTTGTTATGCTTTGATTTCACCGTAAGGTAGAAGTTAAATATAGTATTTTGGTTCCCGCAAATAAGAGATAAAATTGACTTTAATATACCATTCACAACTGCTCACTGAACTTAAAAGTAGTGAATGAAAAGCCATACACTTAGGAGCAGCAGAATCAATTGATGTGTTCTGCAACATCCTCGCAAATACATGTATAGCGTGTTTGATTTTGTGTTTGTAGAATTGACTCTAAATAGAATTGATTTGGTTAAAATTGATTTTAAAATAAAGTAATTTATGTTTGTTAGTTCCTTAGACATGATTCTGACATAAAGTAATAATTTTTCACTTCTCCATACTAGAATTGATTCTTGGATCTAGAAATCAAGCGACATAAAAAACTTGCAGAATCAATTTTGGGAGGTCAAAATCAATTATGACCCACCCAAACGGAAATCCATACACGCTGGTAATATAATTGCAGAAGTAACATATTCTTTTTTGGGTCTGGTTTCTTTTCAATCAAGTTAACATGCTGCTTAATTATGCAGCAATTTATTATCTTTGGTCTGCCCCCATAAAGTAAAATAGTAAATCTACCACAGCAAAGCTGTATTGGTATAGACTAAATATTTTCACCAAAGCTATATTATTTGCTAATGATTTAAGAAGGGTTTGATTTCGTTGTGGAGTTTGTCTTCATCTTTTCCACCATCCTCTCTTTGATAAGCCTTCTCATTATTTTCCCAGAAGGTGATTTTGGTATGGCTTCTACAAAGTGCACCACTCTCACTTTCTTATAGTGTGCAGCATTGGAGGCAACATAGTTCATAATGTCCTCTTCACTCTCTGTTGCACCCGGGCTCAAAACAACACTTGCAGCTGGTATTTCCCCTGCCTCTTCATCTGGTAATCTGAACCACCATTATCAGAAAATAACATAAGTTTGTAGGACTTATAAAATCTAAAAGAGTAATACTACACGGCTAGAAAAGTTATTGCCAGAATCTTTGGCAGAAACCACGATAATCGTTGCATGAGATGAAGAAATATGACCCACTTATTCATTTAAGAGTTAATAAGCACGCCACATCAATCTCGCAATTAAATTTGGGCAAATTATCTGGTTTTTCAGTCTAAAATCCAAATGAAAGTGCATGATTATCAAGAGTGACAAAGATGATGGTTGGTTGCTTACGGCACAACAGCTGCATCTTCAATTGAGGGATGAGACAGCAAAATGGCCTCTAACTCAGCAGGAGCAACCTGCACTCATCCAAAAAGACATAACTTATTCGGCCTATACTTAGGCATGTGATCCCATAGGGTAAATTAAACTTTTCCCTCCTTTATGTATCCACAATTTCATGGTTGAAAATTACAACATACAGTCATGTCTAAACTCGTCCCTAATTTTCATTCCTATTACAGTATTTTACTCTCTTTTTTTTCCCTATAAATAGATCATTATATGACTAATAAATTTAGTTGACCTCCCTTGATGTTTTGAATCTAAACATGTAAAACATCAAGAACTTACCTGGAAGCCTTTGTATTTAATTAACTCCTTGATACGATCAACAATAAATATATTTTCTTCATCATCTATGAATCCTATGTCCCCCGTGTGAAGCCAGCCATTCTTGTCAATGGTCTGAGCAGTCTCATCCACCTGTTTATAGTAACCTTGGAAAAAAAAAAAAAACATTGGTAAATGGAATCACGATGTAAATTATCATAATTATATGATTTCTTTTGGCAAATTGCAGTCTCCATTACCTTGCATTACACATTGGCTTCTTACACAAAGTTCCCCGGGTGTGTTCCCTGGGAGGGATAGACCAGTATCAGGATCAATAAACTTGACTTCCAAATTTGGGAGGATGAACCCCACTGAATTTTTATGCAGAATTCCTGAACCCTTTTGTGCATGAGTTAGTGTGATGCAGCTGTGCTCAGTTAGTCCATATGCCTGTCAAAGGAAACAACAATGTAAGAAACATATACCATACTACATGCATGACATTATATGTTCCTCAAATTACACAATAGAAAAAATGGTCTTTTCTGTTCTTTCTCTATTTACCTTTTATTTTGGTTCCTTATTTTAAACTTTTTTTTTAATTTCATCCTTTATATTTTAAATTGTTTAGAATTTGGGCCTTAGTCACTTTTCCATCACAAAATTAATGCATAAATGCCAACGTGGCACAAATGATGCTGACATGACCCACATGCATTTGAACCAGACATGAAATTTATCATGTCAACATTTTTCGTTACTTATATGATTGAAAAGTGATTAGAGATCAAATTTGAAGACAATATAAAATATAAAGGACCAAATTAAAAAAATAAAATAAAAGATAAGAACCGATCTAAGAAAATAAATAAAGATAAAGGACGAAATAGCCTATTTATCTACGCAATATAGAAAGGCCCTAGTTAATTAGCAACACCGTAGAAGGATGATGTGCTCACCTCTTGGACAATAACTCCAGGGAACTTGTGTTCAAAGGCAGTTAGTACATCTGGTGCAAGTGGTGCTGCTGCAGTCATAATGGCCTGGAGTTTAAGCTTGCTGAGATCAAACTCATCCACTATGGGATTTTTGACCAAGCTGAGAATGATTGGAGGCACAATTGGTGCAAATGTGACCTCATGTGTGATCAAGGCATTGAGAAATGTTTTCAATTCAAACCTTCCCATCACCACAACTTTGCCTTTGCTCTTAAGAGTGGCACAACATATTCCAGTGATGCCATAAATGTGAAAGAAGGGAATTAAGCCTAGTGTGGTGACCTGACCAATCATTTCTGGCCCCACACCGAAGAGTGTGGAGCAAAGGTTAGCTACTAGGTTTCTATGGGTAAGCATCACACCCTTTGACAGCCCTGTGGTGCCTGATGAGAAAGGCATGGCACAAAGATCATTCTGCTGAATAGATTCCTTTATCAAATCATCACCTGCACGGTCTGCTGCTTCAAGCAGTTTTGTCCAATTCATAGCATCTCCAACTTGTTCATCTGATAGCACAATTACAGGTAGCTCTAGACCTTTTACCTGTGTTAAATTCCAACTCAAGAAATTCAAATACTATAGCTCAACAAGTTTAATCAAGGTCAGTATTATACCGGTACCCTTTCTATTCCACTAGTATAATATAATTGTAAATTTTATAGATCTTAGTAATTGAGGTAATGGAATGCACAGCTAATTCTTAGCCACTAATAACTAAATAGCACCGGTATCTTTGAATTTTGTAAGGTGTCAAGAATACTCATCACTAAAATCACCTAAAATGCCAAAGAATAAAAAGTACAAAGTAAAGCAATTACCTTTTCGTAGTTTGTATCATTTGTGACAATCAGTTTAGCATCAGCAGACTCTGCCTGTTTCTTGATCTCTGATGCATGTGATGCTGGGTTTGCTCCTGAAAACACCCCACCAGCAGCCATTATCCCCAGAGCAATAATGGCATATTCTGCTACATTTGGAAGCACTACAACCACAACATGCCCCTTCCTCAGACCAATCGATCTTAAGGCCTTTGAAAACCTGTGTGTGTCTCTCACCACCTCTTTATAAGTGATCTTTTTCTCAGTCACAGCATCCACAAATGCAACCTTATCAGCATACAATTCAGCTTGTTGGAGCACAAATTCCGGCAATGTCACATTGTCAGGAACCGGAACAGGTTTGTATTGGCTACGAAAGATATGCTCCTCTTCACCTTGTGCAACATTTTCAATGCAGGTTCCCATGTTGAATTTGTTGATGAGCAATTGAGAACTCTGAACTCTACTCTAATGGGGTTGAAGATGTGAGATTATATTGACATATCCAGTCATACTTTTTGCATGGTTGTGAGGGTTAGCCAAGTTACAAGTGAAGTGGCATAGTGCCAATATGTCATGGCATTCTTCTTGGTGGTAATTTGTTGAATCACGTCACTGACAAAGGCTAACTACAATATCTCTATTTTGGTGAACGAATCAATACCTTTTACCTCATCAGCAATGGTATTTGTAGATCGTTCCTATCACATACGAAAGTTTCAAAGTTTGAATCCTGAAACGGAATAGAGAAATATTGCTGACCGTGAGTCAACTTTTTAGTAGTAATTCCAATTCCAATTAGGATGAAACCTGATCAGAGGTCTTCTTTAAAACCAATTAAATTGGTAAAGATATGTTTACCAAATTATGCTAAGGCAACAGCAACATATACGATGATGGTTCCTAATTATTACAATGGCGATGATAAATGACTCAGATATAGTTTATGATCCAAAATTGGTGGCATTTGCAAAGAATACTTTATTATTAATGTTAAGAATCAATACTATCTTATTATATCTTAGATTGATTAAAGCATATCTTGTATTAATTTAGGTTGATATTATATTAATTTATTCATTATGTTTTGATCTTCCTTTTTTAAATTATAAATAGGCTTACCTCATTATTGTACTGGTATATATATCTAAAAAAATACAATTTCTCTTATTTTCTCTCTGCTGTCATGGATCTTAATAATTAAAAACTTGAAGCATTTTCAAGCCAAATTCATATAAAAAATAATTCATAAACATTGTTAAAAAGGTTGTAGCTTGTATCTACCATAAAATTGGATTTTGCTTTGTTTTCTAAGGGTACAGGGTAAAGTATATAATCACAATGGCAGACAAAAAAATGATAAATGGTTCAGATATGGTTTATGATCAGTCAAGAGGATTAATTCATAAATCTTACTAGAAGGTTGTAGGATCATACAATTAGATTTGGCTCCTCTAATTTTGTTGGGGTATGTTTGATTTGAATGTAAAAAAGGAGGTAAGTTTTCATTTTTCATTTTTCATTTTTTGTCATGAGGTAATTTTATTTTTTTAGTTAAGTTTTATGTATAAAATTATATGTGAAATTAAATCATAAAAAATTTACCCAAATATATTCTTAAGAGTATAAGATAAAGAACAAATGACTCTTGAAATTTGATAAAATTCACCATAAATCTCCTTTTATTTGTAAAATCTATTTAGAGATTTAAATTTGTAAAATATTATTGATCTTCCTCCTATATTGATCTATCCTGTATTGCACATTGAACATAGTATATCTAGAAAAACAATGTAATTTGAATAAATAGATAAGGGTCATGTGAATTTTAAAAAAAAAAATCAATTTATGATTTGTTATTACTCCAAGAGCAGTTAAATCCTATAAAACTAAAATCATTCCAAATATGAAACTGAATCCATAATTTTACTATGTACAATCACCTGTTTTCGCATACGATTTGACAGATTGGTTTACAGTGCTCTTCCAATTAAGTTCCACTACCTCATTGTTCATAGTTTTCATTTAAAATATTGATTAATTTTGATGCACAATTTTATCATCCAATCACATAATAGGTGATTGAGTTAAACACTTTCTTACTTACAATACAAACAACCTTTAAGTAATTTGTTTATATTGACAATATCTACGTAAAATTCTTTTACGACATTGCATCAAAATAAAAAAATTTAAGACATCAATTCTAAAAGGCAGTAAAAGAAATTAAATTCCCTTCTAATGCATTCCTGAAAGCACAAGACAATGCAAGGAATTGAACGAAAAAATATATATATATTTATTTATCCATCACAATGTGGTAAGCAATAAGTAGTACCAAAAACAAAAAAATTCGAAAACTGCCTAAACGGAAAAGAATAAATCATAAAAAAAATTACAAAACTAACAAAAATCATTTTGCTTCATATAGCCAAAGCGACCCAAAGGGCAATCCCACACATAATAACCGGAGCCCCGAAACTTGAACTTGAACCCGAATCGTCGCCACCCGGACCCTGCGAAGTTTCCGGCGAAGAACTCCCGGCGCTGTCACCGGCGACGCACTGTTCGACGGAATCGTCACCGGTGACTCTGCCGGCGTGGCGGAACTCGAAGGAATGCCTGCAGGAGATTCCGGCGTTAGAGAACTCGAAGGAACGTCTGCCACCGGCGGAGCCCCGACAGGACTGGTCACCGGAGTCGCCGCTGGAGTTTCAGCCGTCGGTGGAGGAGTCACCGGAGATGGAGCCGGAGGCGGAGACCCGCTGTTGGATGGGCTGGATGCCGGAGGAACGGAAGACGGCGCAGGAGACTTCGCCGGAGGAGCAGCCGCGGGCGGAGAAACCGACCGAGATGGAGAACCCGCCGGAGTCTCTGAAACCGGCGGTAATGTTGGAGACTTCGCAGGGGACGCATTAGGAGGCGCCGGAGAATGTGCCGGAGATGGTGGCTTCGCCGGAGAATGTGCCTCAAATGGTGGCTTCGCCGGGGAAGTCGCCGGAGAAAGTGGCGTTGGCTTGGGCGAAGGAGCGGGAGCATTGTCTGCGAGGACCGAAACCGAATGCGTGAACAACACGGCAAGGGTGAAGAGTTGAAGCAGCCTATTATTCATCTTCTTCGGATTCTTTGAGGATTCTCCTTCGGAAAGTACGAGGATGATTGGATTGGATTGGATTGGAGGAGTGAATGTCTGGTGAGTGTTGAAGTTTGGAAAAGTGTTTTGTGTTTGTGTTGTGAGAAAGTGTGTTTGTTCGTGTGGGGGAATATATAGGGTTGAGAGTTTGATAGTGTGGGGGAACTAAAATGTGACCGTTGTCATGGTTCACTGGCTATACCCGGTAAAATAGCCGTTGAGTGAACTTGTATAGGCATGCCTGTTTAGTTTAGGCTCTCAAGAGGGAGATAAAGCAAAACAAAAGGGTTTTTTTTTATTAAATAATTATTTTAATCCTTTTAAATATATCAACAAAACCTTCAATTTATTCTCTCAAAATTTCAAGTTGGAAAATTGATCCTTGTAAAATTGAATCATCAACAAATTGATTCCTAAAAAAAAAAAAAAAACCTCCCAAATTTATCCATGCAAACTTAGTAGTCGAATAAATTTGCTCCTCCAATATTGAATAATCAAATAAGTTGGTCATAAGTTAAGTTGGGTTAGGGGAAATAAATTGGTCAACAATTCATTTTTCAGGAACTAATTTAAGATTTTTTTTATAGGGATCAATTTTCTAACTTTTTAATTTTACAAGAACTAATTTGGGAGTTTATTTTTTATAAAGACCAATTTATTTCACTTGAAATTTTAGAGGGATTAGAATGAGGTGTTGTCAAATATATTAGAGGACAAATTCTTTTTAGGATATAAAAATTTCATAGAAGGATCAATTTGTCCCTTCTTTTTAAATTTGAAAACCCAATACGGGACTATCAACTCAGAAGAATTAATTTGTCTCCAATATATTTTTGATGAGCCATTTTGGGTTTTATTTTCTTCTTTTTTTTGATGTGAAATATGATGAATTTAATTTTGATGTATTGAGTGTAAAAATATTTTACACCGCATCCAATCAAAATATTTTATTTGGATAACTTTTCAAGTAATGAGTGTAAAAATTAACTATCATAACTTATGTGGTAATCTATGATTGAATGACTCTATAAAATTTATTTACACTTGTGAATGTATCTCAATTAAATCCATATGATAATGGTGTTGTACCCTTACCTTAAAAAAAATAAACAAATAATGGTGTTGTACTGTGGTTGCAGTGGCACCTTCGATGTGCTAAAAAAACCAATAGACAACACAAATATGAGCATTAACAATTAACAATATGATATTTAGTAAAAGTTATGTTATTGTATCATTTTGTATGAGATATTGTATCAAATCTATACTTCATTTACAATTGGATAAGTTGTAAATCTCATTTAAATAGATTTACACTCTATCTAATAATAAATAAGGTGTGAGTTGACACAATATTTCACACTATGAATATAAATAACAGTTTTTTTTACCGTGAAAGGCAGTAGAATGGTGCTTTTCTCCTCTCGAATGATGCAAAAGGAACTGGGTTGTTTTCCCTAAGCGCAAAGATGCTTTAAGCTAAACATAGTTCTAAATGGCTTGTACTTTTGTCGCATGGCTCTTGCTCTAATGTTGTATTCTTTTTAGGTGCTATTTCTCTTGGATTTAATTTCTATTCATAACATCCTCCAAAGAATTTGAGGAAAATGCCTATTCATCAATAACTACTTGTCATAAAATTATCTCTTGTTTTTTCCTTTGTAATACATTCAAAAACTAATTCATTCATACTCACGAAAGTTTTCCAAATCAACTTTTACGTGAAATGTATGGGGAAAAAATTATAAATACTACTATCTATATCACTGCAACAATCTTTAAGATAGTAACATTCTTTACTCATTGGTCATTATGCTTAATATTAAACTAACATCAAACAGATGTTTAATAACTTAACGAGGTCAAATTGCATTGGCTGCTATTGGTAGCAATAACTCCGTTAATTTGGCTGTTGTGTGACTTGATTATCCAACGCATGCCATAAACATTTTGAGTATGGGTTCCTGTTAAAAACTTAAATAAATATCACATTTTCATTAAGGATATCCAAAACAGTAACAATTTTCAAAACAACCAAATAAGAAGCACAAGCATCCTGGCGAACATATACATCCAATTCCAATCAATAATCATGGATTACAACTGTTGCTTCCAAAGGTAAGTATAATCAAAATAGAAAGCTAGGGGAAAAGGTTATATTCACTACTCAGAAAAGCATGCATTACTCGCAATGACATTCACATGAAACAATATGAACTTTGTATCAGTATGCTCATTAACAGAAACCAGCATACCCAGGATGCATACACAGAGCATATGGTAATGGTTTAACAAGAAGCAGAGGCATAAAATTTTCAATGGTTTCTAGAGCAAATTCAATCCACATTTTGGAGCAAAAAATAAACAAAAAATGCATTTAACTTTTTAGGAACTTTATTCTAAAGAATGGAAGAGAAAAGAAAAAAGTTCAATGGATTCTAGATAAAATTCAATCCTTGCTTTCAAAAGGCTAAGAAGAGCAAATAAAAATAATTGTAATTTTGATGCATGTGATTTGCCTGACTTTTCAAAAGATGATTATGAAAATCAATCGTGTCTATTAATGCAATAATACATTTTTTTTTTCGTTTTTCCGTTACATGCAACAACAACAATACGTGATTAATCCTTTTTCAGTGTCAGCGAATCAAACTTAATTTCCAAAAACAAATTGATTTTCTTAATAAACTAGAGTGAAGAAGTTAGCCATCCTCCTCTGTACTTGAAAAAAGGCTCAGCGGAACACAGTAAGAGTGTGACGAGACATCAACACAATAAAGCCCTCAAAATCTCTACAGCTAGATTCCATTTGACTATTATAAACAGACCATAAAATAAAACTGGAGAAAGATTGGACCTTTATATTAGCAAAGTAAATATCAATATATACATCACATGATATACAACTTATCCAGCTATGAATGATTACATGAATTGACTGGTTAGCTCTCTACATCATACAGAATATTTGCATGCTCAACTGGTATACTAACAAAATGTTAGGGAGAAAACACCCAAAAATACAAAAAAAGTGGGACAAAAAATGATACATCAGCGAGCCAATCAGAAAAAGGCACAATATCAACATCCTCTGCTAAATCCTAGTACATCATTCAAACATAAGTTCTAAACAATCTTCCATATTACAGACTTAAGCAAGTTAAACCCATTACATCAACAACTATGGTTTAATCATGTGCTAATAACTAAAACATAAGTTCAAATCAAAAGCTAAAACTTCATAGCAAATGTCCCACTTCTCATTGTAAGAAAAGGATTGTCACGACTTGGCTCTCCAACAATGAAGACTTGAACCCCACAGCAACCCAGATTTTGATTGAGCAGTTTCCTTTCTCAACACAATTGTTCCTACATAACACAGAAGAACATAACAACAATAGTTGCAATTCAGAAGGCCTTAACATGAAAAGGCAGCAAAAACAGGTTTAATTCATATCAGCTCATCAGTCATCAGCTCATTAGAATATTCACTAGTTTTAGGGGTCAGGGAGTAAACAGAAGTACATAAACACCACAAGAAACTACACCTTTTATTTTTGGACAACTGCAACCCAGGAGTTTTAGGCCATAGAAATGCAAATAACTTCAAAATTTCTTGGAAATATTAAATAAAAATCATTCTTGAACCCCAAAAACGAAAAAAAATCAATAACCACCCTAAGCCAAGCATTTAATCCTACAGATAGTATTTTGACACGTATAAATGATTTTAAAGTATGAAGACATTTTTTTAACCATTTCTTATATTCATGATCAAAGATCCTTTTGAAGCTTAGGTATTTCTTAAGGGACCAACTTGTGAAAATTACATCCCAAACAAATACCTACAAAAGGTATTGAAATATATGCTCTGTCAACAAAGTAATGAAGTGTAGTATTTGTGTAAATTTAAATATAGGGGAAAAAAGGTTTACCAACTCCAGAAAGCTATACAATTACAGATTATTTAAAGCATGAGTGTGATTATACATTATACACATACCACAATATAGTCATGTGTTCCACTAAAAACAAACGTAGGCCAGCCATCAATAGATGGAGCCACAGATATATACATCCACTCTGAATATAGGATATGACTCTGATATGACCAAGCACCAAACCAGTGTAGATCTACCACATAAGAGAATTTAGAGCATTATGTTTACCCAGTTGCACTATCAACAGAAGGAGGAGTAAGAGAAAATAACTAATGACTTGCATGCTGAATCAGACACGTATTGATATGATCACGCATTAAACAAGTACAGATCTATTACATATTCAAGCATTATATCCACACAGCGACACTATCAACAAAAGGCGAATTGAGAGGGCATAGCAACTGTAATAGCCTGGCAAACTTATTACCAACATGAGCATATAGAAGCTCCTAACCAGAACGATTATATGTGTGTGACAGATTATAAATTTCTTTAGTTTGCATATCAAATAAGAGAGAAATTTTAAGAATTGTTAAGTTTTTACCAGGTGACAAACAGATTTCCATTTTATCCAGAAATCAATAGTCAAACAGCAACCTGGTCTTAAACAGAAGACATGCATGACCTTCAATTGATCAGGAAAAATACTCATATTTACTCAATGATCAAACATGGCATCTGCAGCACAGGGAGGAAGAAAATCAACACAGCCTTACGCACACAGGAACACATGCAAAATATTACTATAAAGAATAAAGATACTTTATAAAAAAGTAAAAATGATCCAAACTCTTGTTGCAGAACTTCAGCAGAATTTTATGTAGGATTACTTGAGTAAAGGAGAGCACATACAAACAAAAGAAATACTACAATGCAATTATAACTGCACAATGGAAAAAGGGAAATTTTAAAATTAAAAATAATATTTAAAATTAACACTTGTTTCATGTAGAACCTGCAAATTATAAATCCACAGGCTTCTTTTATGCTGGTTTTTGTTTTCTACTTTACATCTAGAGTTCCTGAACTTATGTTGATCATATGACCTACATTTTGAAGACTTGATCTCAAACACGCTGATTCATCCCAGAAGTCAGAAGTTAGAATATTTTAAATCCCACTAAAATCTACTTGCTAAAAACTCTATAAAGAACACTCAACATAGTCTTCTCTAATCTACTGTCATCTATGGTTAAAACCCAGTCTTGGCTTACAATGAGTTCTGCAATGATGGAAAATTTAACCAAAACTAGAAAGTAAAGGACATTCAGTATTATAGGTCAAAAAGAAGCACAGCAGGGATGTATCCCAAAACAAGAAGCATAGATATAAAAAACCAATAACACAGGTCTTAAAACTAACCTTTCTCAAAGATAAACAAAGCCACGCTCCTGACAAGAAGCAATCAGAACAAGTGATTGAAACAAAACAGCTGCTCAACAACCTCTGGACCAGAGGAGTACAACCAGAGAATCCAAACAGGCATGACAAATCCGGACATTTCAGTTACTGTTCTTTCCATCCTCAGTGGAAAGTATACAGAAAAATAATCAGCAGCATATGAAATTACTCAGAGGTCATCCGCCTCCTCTTCCCATAATCAGCATCTCTGGACCTAGAATGATGCTCCTCTTCTTGTGATAATCGTGATTTGCTGTGAGTCCTTGATGACCGTCCTCTTTCCCACTCATCTTCATGATCTGCTTCACGGTCTCTGTACCTATGATGATCCGCATATTTGTCCCGATCTTCCTTGTACCTGTCACGCTCACGACCACGTTCACGATCCCTTTCCCGGTCATGGTCACGCTCGCGGTCTCGAGAACGTTCACGATCGCGGTCTCGAGACCGTTCTCGACCCATTTCTCTATCATCACGATGCCTTCTTTCTGACCATTCATGATCGTGGCCCATATCTTTTTCTCTAGGTGTGTCTCTCTCATATCCTTGATCTCTATCATCCCTGTACCTACGTTCAGAGGAACCAGACCAGTCCCTTTCCGATCCTCTATCTTTTTCCCTCATAGCATTAGGCCAACCAGTTCTATCATGACTCGCCTCACCATACTGATGGTCGGATGCAGCTTCCTCCCCATAACTTGACTCTCCAGCCCTGCCACCACCATGCTCTTCACCACCCCATCCACCCATATTTGGATCCGACCACATTCCCATATTAGGCCCATCCATACCGGATCCGGGCATCATCCCCATGCCATTAACAGGCATCCCTCTTCCAAAAAAGGCGGGATTAACATGAGGTGCTACTCCAGGTAAACCAACACCTCCAACACCAGGGAATGAAGGCAAAATGCCAGAGAACGGAGGGGTTGGAGCACCAGGAAAGCCTCCATAGCCGCCCATTCTACCCATGGGACCACCAAATGCAGGATCAAAACCCTGATTCATCATTGACTGAGGATGCATCATAGGTGGTGTAGCACCCATACCTTGTCCAAATCCATTCCCACCATTTCCCATTATACCTCTACCACCCATCCCGCCACCCCTACTCCTCATAGGATTTACAGGCCCTCTATTACCCATCCCAGGATTATTCCCCCTTCCCCAATTACCTCTCCCATAGCCTCTATTGCCATCCCCACCTTGGTAGTTACCGCCCGTGGCAATATTGCTCCCACCAGGCTTAGCCCCTGCATCAGCAGGCCCCCTCCTTCCCTGGGGAGCCGCAGATTGGGTCATCTGCTGATTCCTATTCATCTGAGCCTCTCCCATTTTCTTAACAGTAAAAGGTGATGCATAAGCAACAACACACGGCCTGCCATTAAACAAGTGCCCATTCATCCCTTCCTTACAGGCAGTGGCAGCAGAAGGATCACAAAACTCAACCTGGCAATACCCTTTGGACTTCCCACTCGCCTTCTCATCAAAAAACTTCACCTCCTTCACAGGCCCATACTTGCAAAGCTCAGCCTCCAGCTCAGCATCAGTAGTCCACCAATGCATATCACCCACAAACAATATGGTACCCCCACCAGGGGCACCACCACCAATGCTGCCGCCGCCGCCGCCAACGGCAGCCCCAGCTCCAGCTCCCACAGTGTTAACACTTGTAACAGCACTCACACTGTTCCCAACACCATTCCCACCAACTCTATTAACATCTGCACCTCCAACTCCAGCTCCAACTCCACCAAAAGCACCACCTTGCCTCACCAAACCCTCATTCCCCACAGAGCCAACAACCCCACCATGAGGCTGCAGCTGCTGCTGCTGCTGCTGCTGCTGCCGCCGCCCAATCCCCTGCGATGCAGCACCACCATTGCCACTCTGCTCCTCGATCTCACTCATTTTCCCAGATGGCTGTCCCAACTCAACCCTAATTCCAGATCCACCGCCCCCTTTCGCACCCAAATCTTTCCCTCTAAACCCCTGATTCTGAAACCCTGAAACCCTAGAACCCACATCCACAGCCCCACTACCAGTACCCTCACTAGCACCGCCGCCGCCGCCGACACCGGGTATCGAAACCGCCGGTGCATCTTGGTGGGGCTTCTTGTTGTCCTGAACGGCGTCGTCGTTTCGGAAGCCTAGATCGTCGTTTTTGCGCAGTGATTGGAGGAATCCTTCGCCGACATTGACGTCGTTGTAAAGGTCCTCGTAGTCGTCGTCTTCCTCGCCCAAGAAACCCTCGTCGGCGACGGCGGATATAGCTTCGTTACGGTGGAACTGATCCATGGGATCCCCACTCTCACCGCACCCTCCCTCACCTTCCTCCATTTCTTGGTTATCCTTTCCCCTTCTTCAGAGAGAAATAAATAAAAATAAATAAAAAAGTGATTTTTTTTAGGGTTCGCAGTGAAGAAAAAGTGAGATCAAAACGCAGCGTAGCGAAGGGGTGAGAGAGATCTTACCAGGGAGTGCCAAGAAGACGAGATAGCATGCGTTGTGTGTAGAAGAGAAGAGAAGAGAAGAGTCAGAAAGAACCAAACCCTAATCCTGTAAGTTGTCGACAAATCTATAGGCTGTTTGGTTGTTGTTTTTAAAATCAGTTTTTAAATTTTAAAAATAAAAAAATCAAAAGAAGTTGTTTGATAATTTGTTTTGTAAAATTTAGTTTTAAAAATTAAAAAATAATATTTGGATTTTAAAAACTGAAATACAAAAACAGTTTTAACATGTTTTGTTGTTTTCTTGTTTTAGAATTGGGTGAAAATATAGCAGTAAATTTGTGATTATATTGAGTTTCTATTCTTTTCATTCCTTCGAATCTTGTACGAGCGTTTTCTCATGTTTTATTTTGTTTGATGGTCTGGAGTTACCACACAACTCCAACTTCACTTCAAAGCTTCCCCAACCATCAGCTAACCCTAGTCCTTTAGGGGGCGCGGTGAGGCAAAGGTTCGCGGTAGTTTGGTGGCTAAGAAGGGAGGTTCACTGTTCCTGGGGTTGAGGCAGGAGCTGGTTCCACTGCACGGTGGAAGGCCGATCTGAATGGCCTATGCACAATGACGGCATGAAAGGCGTGAGACTGAGATGGGCTCGGAGATTGTAGAGTGCAAGGCCATGGGCCATGATCTCGTGGTGATGCTTGCTTCACGCTGATTTTTGCAGAGCTTTAGTGGTAGTTGGAAGATGCGCCTGGTTGTGTGGCGGTGTGGTGTGCAATGGCTAATTTTAAGGGCGTGACAGCTGCGAGATGGCTGAGGCTGGCAAATTGTAGCGGTGCAAGGCCATGGGCCGCGATCTCGTGGTGGTGCTTGCTTCACGTGATGATTTTCAGAGCTTTGTAGTGGTGGTTGGAAGATGCCGCTGTGGTTGTGTGCGATGTTGGTGGTTCGTGCGAGGAAGATAGAGGTGGTGTCTTTAAGCTCTGGCTCGCGAATGATGATGGTGGTGGAAGGGAGAGGTCGTGGTGGTTATGGATGTGAATGATTGGTTCAAGTGATGGCACGATGGTAGGGTGATGGCGGAGCGTGGGGCAGTGTGACCTGTGAAGAACTGCCACCTCTTCTTCCTATTTTTCACATTTTTGTTTTATTTGCCTTTAGAATTGGAAATGGATGTTTGGACTATGTTGGCTGTTTTTTGTTTTTTTTCAATTTCTGGATGTGAATGATTGAGTTTTGAATGTGTTTATTGATGATTGACCTATGTTGATCTTGTCACGATCAAACTCGCACGTAAGGACGTGAACTCAGATTCTCATGTAAGCTTTCTACCTGTATCATTTCTATATGCACAAAATTCATAATATAGTTCTATTCTTTTCTAAATATCATTCACCTGTTTCCAACACCATAATCATAAAAACACGCTTTTATAATCCGTTCCAAAGTATAATGCTATATTCACATAAAATATATAGAAAGTCCTCATTGTACAAAGTGTCTATGAAAAGTCAAAGGCTTACACTGTCCAAAATAACATTCTAATATACATGCTTATGCAAAAAGACAACATGCTCTAAGATCCAGAATGCCTATCACACTGGAGCATGTCTAGAGCAAAAATCCGAAACTCCTCACCTAATAGGCACGGCAATGATCTAATGGCCGGGAGGAAGATGGCGTGGAAGAATCCGGCAGCTCTATCTAAATAGAGAAAGGAAAGGAGGGGTGAGTTTTGATACCAAAATCCAGTGAGTGAGTCCTCACCTGGAACCCCTCCCATAGAGCATTAAAGGGCATGTATAAAATCACAATGATATAAATACCGTTCAACCAATCAGTATAGTTATAAGAATGTAATTATATGCAAGGGTACTAAAACACTGTATCATGTAAAAACTTCAACAGTATCTCAATAGAGAAACAGTAATCTCTCTCTGGTTATGCATAGCATAACAATATCTCTGGTCACATCTGGGCGTTACGTATCGCCGTCCCCAGTGTGACAATAATGGATACCTGACTAGGTCCCTTCTTTGAATACTCTGGCCCTGGGCTACTTGGTACCAAAGTTAGGATTAACTGCCACTAACACACAGCCTGTTTCTATAGCTATGCTAGTCAATCAAAGAATACAATATCATTTCCAAACTTTGAAAACAATGGCATCTACCCTGGGGTTCAAACTCAATCAAGTAAAATCCATGATTCTACAAATCAGATCACCATTGTAATAGCTCAATAAGTTATGTTCTCACATTCCAACTTCATCAAAAGTACCTTTCATCCACATGGAGTTATAAAAACATGTTTTCATGATAAAAACCTATGGTTCAAGATATAGAACACAATAGAATTTTTACAACTTCTAAGAAAACCTCTAAAGTTCATTGTTTAGGCTATATTTCGATGAAAATAACTTTAATGCATGAAATAGAGATTAGATGTGAACCCACTCACCTGGAGTGGCATGAAGGGTTCCTTGGAGTGGAGATGGCACCAGGATCTATCATAGGAGTGATAGAACATTTGATTAATCTCTAGAATCACTAAAAAACCTTAAGTTTATCTCTAACATAGAGGAAAAGCTCCCTTTACCCTCATAGACACAGAAACCCCTCTAAGACAAGGAAGAACCGAAGAAAATAGAGCAAGATTGAGAGAACTACATACCTTAAAGCCTTAGGATTGAAGGATTGAAGTTAGAATTGAAAGATAATGGAAGAAAATGGGGTTGGAAATGAAGTTTGGGGGTGAAAGAAAGAGAGAAAGTGAAGGTTTTGGAGGTTGGGGAGAAATGCGTTCTGGGGTGTTTTGGACCCCGAAATGACGTTTTTATGCTTGTGTTCACGCCTGGGCGGTCCCGCCCATCTAACGCATCATTTACTCTCTCTTTACCGCCTGGGCGGTCTCAGAAGCTCCAGACACCGACTTTACTCTCTGTTAACCGCCTGGGCGGTCATAGGACCGCCTGGGCGTCTCCAGAAGCTCTAGATGCTTCAATCCTGGTATGTATTGGATTGTACTATCTCACTACTCACTTATTTACAAAGTTAATCATTTATTTTAGTTTCCATTAACTTTAAAACATAAATGTAAATAAGGAAACACCCCCCATTTGGATTCAAATAAAATATCAAAAAAATCAAAACCCCAACAAACCAAAATCTAATTTTTGGGTTTTAGTTCAAATTCAAGAATTTCCAACAATTTATAAACTTTTGGGCTAAAAACGAAATGTCTAGAGGTTCCGTAAAATTCGTTAAAAATCACTCTTCAATTTGTCTACCTCCAAAGAACAATTACCGGGACTTTTGATCCCAGGAAAATGGTTCTACTATATAGCCCTCCAAGGATGTGTAGGGTCAAGACTTAGTGAAATTAGACCCGTATTCGCTTAGGGTAACTAGCACCCTCTTTAATTCAAAAAAATTTCTAACCTTTTTTATTTAACCTAGGGTATTACATACTCCCCTTTAAAAGATTTGGTCCCCAAATCTAGAGGCATACCTGAAGGAGGAAAAAGATGTGGGTATTTCATTCTGATAGCTTCCTCGGCTTCCCATGTGGCTTCCTCACAGGAATGATTTCTCCAAATTACTTTTCCGAGGGCACCTCCTTTGAGCAGAGTTTCTTAATCTGCCTGTCTACTATGGCTATTGGCTCCTCCTCATAAGATAAACTCTCATCAACTTGGATCCCTGGGGTAAGCACGTGAGACTGGTCTGGCATATATTTCTGAGCATGTTGACATGAAAAACGGGTGGATGCTGACAAGCTGGGAGGCAATGCGAGTGTAGGCTCCTGTTCCTACTATTTCCAAGATCTCAAATGGTTCGATGTAACGAAGACTTAGCTTTCCTCGCTTGCCAAATCTCAACACTCCCTTTATGGGGGACACCTTTAGGAACACGTGATCACCCAGGCGAACTCTAACTCTCGCGATTATCAGCATATGCCTTCTGCTAGGACTAAGCCTAATAACCTTTCCTTGATCAATTGTACCTTCTCTAGAGTCTCTTGGACCAAGTCTGGGCCTAGAGCTTTAGCTTCTCCAAGTTCAAACCATCCAATTGGGGACCTGCAATGTCTTCCATATAATGCCTCGAATGGTGCCATCTGTATCCTGGCTTGATAGCTATTATTATAAGTAAACTCTATAAGTGGCAAGTGATCGCACCAACTTCCATCAAAGTCTAAAACACATGCTCTAAGCATATCCTCCAGGGTCTGAATTGTCCTCTCTGACCATCTGCTGGAGATGAAAGGCTGTGGTTAAATTCACCCTAGTTCGAGCCTCCTGAAATGCTTTCCAAAATCTTGAAGTAAATTGGGCCCCTTGATATAATAGACACCAGCACCCGTGAAGTCTAACAATCTCGTTAATGTATAGTCGGCATCCTGAGCGGCGCTAAAACTTGTCTTGACTGGTAGGAAGTGAGCTGACTTAGTCATCCTGTCAACAATCACCCAGATAGAATCAAAGCCTTTAATGATTCGAGGTAACCCGACAACAAAATCCATGGTTATCCTCTCCCATTTCCATTCTGGAATCTCTCTCTGAAGTAATCCTCAAGTCTTTGGTGTTCAGCCTTAACTGCTGACACACTAAACATCGCGCCACAAAGTCACCTATATCTTTCTTCATACCTTCCCACCAGTACAATTGTTTAAGATCATGATACATCTTAGCTAAACCTGGGTGTAGAGTATGCTGCCCTATGGGACTCCTCCATCACTTTTTTTTTAACTCACCAACATTGGGCACACATAACCGACCTCCAAAATGTAACACATCCTCTGCATCCACTAAAAACTCATGATTTTCTCCTTTATGCACCTCCTCCATTATCTTAGCAAGCTTAGGATCTTCTCTCTACCCGCCTTAATTTGCTCTACTAGGGTTGACTGCCCTAATGTGAGCAAAAAAGGCTCCTAAGTCATCTATGCCAACTGAACTCCTTCTGCTTCTAGTTTATGGATGTCCCCAATCAGAGGTTTCCTTCCTGGTACTATATGAGCCAAACTACCCATAGACTTTCTACTTAGGGCATCTACTACTACATTAGCTTTACCTGGATGATAAGAAATTGTACAATCATAGTCTTTTAACAATTCCATCCACCTCCGTTGTCTGAGATTTAGATCTTTTTGCTGAAAGAGGTACTTTAAGCTTTTGTGATCTGTGAAAATCTCGCAAGTCGCCCCATACAAATAATGTCTCCAGATTTTCAGAGCAAAGACTACCTGCCATTTCTAAATCATGAGTAGGATAATTCTGTTCATGCCTCTTGAGTTGTCTCGAAACATAAGCTACCACTCGGCCATGCTGCATAAGGACACAACCAAGTCCCACTCTAGAAGCATCACAATAAACAGTAAAACCATCCATACCTGAAGGTAATACTAATCCAGGGTAGTAGTCAAAGAAGTCTTCAGCTTCTGAAAGCTCTCCTCACAAGCATCTGACCATTGAAACTTAACATTCTTTGGGTCAGTCTGGTCTGCCTGCAATCTGGAAAAATCCTTAACAAATCGCTTGTAATAACCCGCCATTCCCAAGAAACTACGAATCTCTGATCCTGTAGAAGGTCTTGGCCATTGTTGAACTGCCTCAACCTTCTTTGAGTCTACCTTGATACCATCCTTAGACACTATATGCCCCAGGAATGCCACCTGTTCCATCCAGAATTCACACTTAGAAAACTTAGCATATAGCTGGTGTTCTCTAAGTGTCTGCAACACGATTGAGGTGGTGCTCATGTTCCTCTGTGCTTCTAGAGTATACCAAATATCATCAATGAAAACAATCACAAAATGATCTAGGAAGGGCCTGAAAACTCTATTCATCAAGTCCATGAAGGCTGGGGGTATTAGTCAACCCGAAAGACATCACTAGGAATTCATAATGTCCGTAGCGTGTCCTGAAAGCTGTCTTGGGTATATCCTCATCCTTGATTTTCAACTGATGATACCCGGAGATCGATCTTAGAAAAACATCTGGCCCCTTGAAGCTGATCAAACAAATCATCTATACGAGGCAACGGTACTTATTTTTAACTATTACTTTGTTCAGCTCGATAATCTATACACATTCTCAGGGATCCATCTTTCTTCTTTACAAATAGGACCAGAGCACCCCAAGGCGAAGTACTCGGGAATAAATCCCTTATCCAGCAACTCTTGTAATTGTTTCTTCAACTCTTGTAACTCGTTAGGGCCATATGGTATGGGGGTATTGAAATAGGCCTGGTTCCCTCAAGCTCTATTCCGAACTCTATTTCCCTTTCTGGTGGCAAACCTGGTAAATCCTCTGGGAACACATCAGGAAATTCAAAACCACAGGACTGACTCTATAGTTGGCACAGGCACTTCTACATCCCTAACTGATGCTAGGAACCCATAGCCCCTCTGTCCATAAGTTTCAAAGCACTCATGGACGAAATTAAGCTAGTTGGAACGAACAACTGACACCCTTAAACTCTGGAATTCATTTCCAGGAGTACCAAACTTCACAGACTTGCTATAGCAATCCACCGTAGCATGGCATGAAGCTAACCAATCCATGCCCATAATGACATCAAAGTCCGACATATCCAATACGTGTAAATCAGCATAAGTTTCCATATCACCAACTTTGATTTCACACTTTTCATATACTAATTGAACTAAGAGGGGTCCTCCCTGGTATCCCTACTAAGAAAGGCTTTTCTACACTAGAAACCGGCCTCTCAAATCGTATGGCAAAAACGAGGATACATATGAGTAAGTGGATCCAGGGTCAATCAAGGCAAAAGCATCATAAGTAAAGACTTTGATAATACCTGTCACCACATCTTTAGAAGCTGCATCCTGTCTTGTCAATGCGTACAATCGGGCTCCCCCGCTACTCTGACCTCTCCTCGACTGAACCTCTACCAGAGGCCCTTGCCTCTAGGGCCCTTACCTCCAGCACCCTCCGGCTGGGCAGAGAGACCACCCTGGGTCGTGACTGGAAAGACTGAACTGAAGCGGTGGAGTTTGCTGACCCAGACTGGATGTCCCCGGCCTAAATGGGCACTCTGCACGCTTGTGGCCCTGTTGGCCGCAATTATAGCATGCATATGTACCAACCAGGCACTGCCCGAGTGTCGCCTACCACAAGTCTGACAACAGGAAACTTCAACTGATGCCTGACCAGGAATATGACTGCCTCCTCTGCTTTGACTCTGAGAACTGTAGGTCGCACTGGGTGGGATCTGAAAGGCAACCCTCCGACGGGAACCGCTTTGGCTCTGGCTCTCCAGGTCCTACTACTACCAGCTCCTCGAAAAATGTGCCATGAGTCCTAGCCCTCTGCTGGACTCAGAACAGCTCTCCTCTCAGCTGTCCCCTCTAACCCAATAGCGGTATCCACTCTGAGCATAATCCATGGTACCCACATGTGGCTGAAGGCTGAGAACATATCCTTAGGCAGTCCCTCGACGACCGCCTAACCTCTCGGTCTCTGTCTATAACATGCTTGCAGTTGCCTGTGCCAAATATGTAAATCTCTCATCATACTCGGCCACTGTCATCCCTGGGGTCATACGGAGTCTCAAAATTCCTCTATCATCTGGGCCCTCGGCTCTCTGATAGAAATCTACGTAGAAAAGCCGCTCTGAATTCCTCCAGGAGGGTGGCCCTAGTCGCCACGCCCCGAAGGAACTCATCATACCACGTCCCGCCAAGCCTCCTAACTGAAAACCAGCTAACTCTGCCGTCTTTCTGAGGAGCAATGGATAACCTTGATAATCTTCTCTATCTCTCTAAGGAATGCCTGAGGGTCCTCTGGTAAGGCGACCCTGGAAGGTGGGTGGATCCATCCTCCGAAACGCTCTAAGGCGGAATCATCAAGATCTCCAACTAGAGGCTGGGCTAAGGGTGGTGTGACCCAGCCTCTCCTGTTGGCTAAAACATCAGTAAGGGTAGCCAGCCTCTCCAAGCTCTAAGGCGGCCACTAGGGCTAGAGGGATCTCCTACGACGGCGTCGGGAGGTAGAATGTCGGAGGGGCGGCATCCTGGATGCGCTGAAAAACAAGAGCACATAAGATAAAGGACCATTCATGAGGAGGGACTTAAACACAACTGACCATCCTAAAGGCCACAAGTAGTGCTTCGTTTATGTAAATAGGCGCACTTCTATTTACATAAACGACGCATTACCTATGAACACTCGCTCCGGTGATATGCAGGGAAACCTAAGGCTCTGATACCACCTTTGTCACGACCCGACTCAGGCACGTGAGGCACGTGAGAACTCCCATTCTCATGTAAGCCTTCTGACCTGTATCATTTCTACATGCACAAAATTCATAATATAGTTCTATTCTTTTCTAAATATCATTCACCTGTTTCCAACACCATAATCATAAAAACACGCTTTTATAATCCGTTCCAAAGTATAACGCTATATTCACATAAAATATACAGAAAGTCCTCATTATACAAAGTGTCTATGAAAAGTCAAAGGCTTACTGTCCTAAAATAACATTCTAATATACATGCTTATGCAAAAAGACAACATGCTCTAAGATCCAGAATCCTGCATGCATACATGGAGCATGTCTAGAGCAAAAATCCGAAACTCCTCACCTAATAGGCACGGCAAGTAATCTAATGCCTGGGAGGAAGATGGCGTGGAAGAATCCGCGCAGCCTATATATGTAAATAGAGAAAGGAAAGGAGGGGTGAGTTTTGATACCAAAATCAGTGAGTGAGTCCTCACCTAGAACCCCCTCCCATAGAGCATTAAAGGGCATGTATAAAATCACAATGATATAAATACCGTTCAACCAATCAGTATAGTTATAAGAATGTAATTATATGCAAGGGTACTAAAACACTGTATCATGTAAAATACTTCAACAATATCTCAATAAGAAACAGTAATACCGCTCTGGTTATGCATAGCATAACAATATCTCTGGTCACATCTGGGCGTTACGTATCGCCGTCCCCAGTGTGACAATAATGGGTCCTGACTAGGTCCCTTCTTTGAATACTCTGGCCCTGGGCTACTTGGTACCAAGGTTAGCGGATTAACTGCCGCTAACACACAACCTGTTCTCTATAGCTACTGCTCAGTCAATCAAAGAATCCAGTATCATTTCCAAACTTTGAAAACAATGGCATCTACCCTGGGGTTCAAACTCAATCAAGTAAAATCCATGATTCTACAAATCAGATCACCATTGTAATAGCTCAATAAGTTATGTTCTCACATTCCAACTTCATCAAAAGTACCTTTCATCCACATGGAGTTATAAAAACATGTTTTCATGATAAAACCTATGGTTCAAGATATAGAACACAATAGAATTCTTACAACTTCTAAGAAAACCTCTAAAGTTCATTGTTTAGGCTATATTTCGATGAAAATAACTTTAATGCATGAAATAGAGATTGCAGATGTGAACCCACTCACCTGGAGTGGCAGAAATTGAAGGCTCAACATGACAGGGTTCCTTGGAGTGGAGATGGCACCAGTATCTATCATAGGAGTGATAGAACATTTGATTAATCTCTAGAATCACTAAAAAACCTTAAGTTTATCTCTAACATGGAGGAAAAGCTCCCTTTACCCTCATAGGCACAGAAACCCCTCTAAGACAAGGAAGAGCTGAAGAAAATAGAGCAAGATTGAGAGAACTACATACCTTAAAGCCTTAGGATTGAAGGATTGAAGTTAGAATTGAAAGATAATGGAAGAAAATGGGGTTGGAAATGAAGTTTGGGGGTGAAAGAAAGAGAGAAAGTGAAGGTTCTGGAGGTTGGGGGAGAAATGCGTTCTGGTGTTCTGGACCAGAAATGACGTTTTTATGCTTGCTGTTCACGCCTGGGCGGTCATATGACCGCCTAGGCGATCCCCGCCCATCTACGCACCGATTTACTCTCTTTCCGCCTGGGCGGTCACATGACCGCCTGGGCAGTCTCAAAGCTCCAACCGACTTACTCTGTTAATCGCCTAGGCGGTCATAGGACCACCTGGGCGGTCTCAGAAGCTCTAGATGCTTCAATACTGGTATGTATTAGACGTACTATCTCACTACTCACTTATTTACAAAGTTAATCATTTATTTTAGTTTCCATTAACTTTAAAACATAAATGTAAATAAGAAACACCCCCCATTTGGATTCAAATAAAATATCAAAAAAATCAAAACCCCAACAAACCAAAATCTAATTTTTGGGTTTTAGTTCAAATTCAGGAATTTCAACAATTTATAAACTTTTGGGCTAAAAATGAAATGTTTAGAGGTTTGGAAAATTCGTTAAAATCACTCTTCAATTTGTCTACCTCCAAAGAACAATTACCGGGACTTTTGATCCAGGAAAATGGTTCTACTATATAGCCCTCCAAGGACGTGTAAGGTCCAGACTTAGTGAAATTCAGACTCGTATTGACCGCTCAGGGTAACTAGCACCCCTCTTTAATTCAAAAAATTTTCTAACCCTTTTTATTTAACCTAGGGTATTACAGATCTCTTGTTTGATGGCTTGTTGTAGCATGTTGTGTAATTCATAACTATTTGGGTAAATGGGGAACACGAGACAGGTATTTAGAGAATAGAAGGATAAGGATCCGTCTAACATCGAAACTACGAATGATAATGTAAATGTAGATGTGAATTCCAATAAGGACAATACAACAAGATTGACTGATGAAGATGCAAGGGAAATGGCAAGGCATCGTAATCAAATTACAAATTGGATGTGCTAAAAGAAAATCATGCATTGCTTATAAATGGATTTATAAATATAAATTGACATCAAGTTGTATTAAGACTTTATTTATTAAGTATGTATGGAAAATATTATCTATAAAACATAATAGTTAAAAATTTGTCATTTATAGTAATGTAAGTTGCCAAATAGTTTTTTATTTTATTAGTTTTAAAAGTTATTTTTTAAAAAAATTATCCAAACAGATTTTTTATTTTTTATCATTATAAAACTGTTTTTGAAATTAAATTATCAAACAGGCTTTTTGTTTTTTGTTTTTAAAAATTGAACTTAAATTTGTTTTATAAAACAGTTTTAAAAAATTTAAAAACAAAAACACTTCCAAACAATAGTAAAGTTTTCTAAATTGTCTATTTTCTAATCTAAACTTTGTGTAGCTTTGGGAGAATGCTCTCATGCTCCCCCTTTTGTTACTTTTGTTTGAAA
The DNA here is from genome assembly GCA_030441495.1 of Dalbergia oliveri. Classification (NCBI taxonomy): domain Eukaryota; kingdom Viridiplantae; phylum Streptophyta; class Magnoliopsida; order Fabales; family Fabaceae; genus Dalbergia; species Dalbergia oliveri. Next base: position 10,098,096 of record JAMLFY010000001.1, read on the forward strand.
AAGAGTTTAACCTTCATGCCCTAAATTAAACTTTCGTTATTAATATAAAATAAGAATTTTTTTTCAAAATGAAAAAGATTAGGTAGGGAAGTCTAAGGGTGTGTTTGCTTTGCTTTTTCAGTTTTCAGTTTTTAATTTTCAGTTTTCTAGATTTGTAAAGGAAAAACTAAAAAACTGAAAATGAAATTTAAGTTTTCAGTTTTTCAGTTTTTCCTTCATAAATTTGGAAACTGAAAATTGAAACTGAAAGCAAAGCAAACGCACCCTAAATGCCTATTTAGTTTTAGTTTTCAATTTTCAATTTTCTAGTTCTCAGGAATTTATGAAGGAAAACTAAAAACTAAAAATAAAAACTGAAACTGAATTTTGTAGTTTAAACTTTTTAGTATTTTTTCACAAAATCTAAAAACTATAAAACTGAAAATGAAAATTGAAAACTAGAAACTAAAACCAAGTAGACTCTTAGTAGGACTTGAAGTGGAAAACGATACATCCTCTTCCCAAGAGAGCTTTCCACATTCGAACCCCAACATTGTAGATAAAGCTCGCATAAGACTCAACTCACTTCTATTGAGTTGTATTTTTCTTTTCTTATTTTTTTTTGAAACTACATTCATCCTTGTATTAGAGACAATTCTGCTCAAGTTGAGTAGCACTAGCACAACAAAACTCTCTCTCATGAGTTTTAAAACACATGCATTTCCAAGGTTTGAACTTAGACCTCTAAGCTAGTACAAAATTTAATTTTAATGCATTGCTAAGGTAAAAAAAAAAGTTTTATATTGATATCCAATCATATATTGTCCTATTTGTAAAATATTGACTCAATCAACCATTATCTGGTGTTTGTTGCGTTTTTGGTAATATCTATCACAATGTGATAGGTGCAACAATTTTAATTCCAAATCTCAATTCAGGGAAGGGAATCACTTATTCCTGAGAATCAAGACTAAGTTTGTGTGAAGTGTTCAAGAAATTAGAAGTAACAACAAGAAAGTGAAGTTTCAAAGAACATACAACTGGAAAGAAAAATGCATAAAAATGATGAATTAAATTATAAAAATTTTGACAAAGAAAACAAACTGTGTTAACTAAAAATAAAATGAAATAACTCCTACTCATAAACTAAAGTTGCTTGCTCCATATTTGCTAGGTGACTTAGAGACTGAAATCTAGTGTATGAGTGTCGAATTACCTGCATTACAACTAAGCCTAAGGCTCTTATTTATTAACAAATTCTATCCTAAAAGCTTGCTAACAACCTACAAATTCTTAACTTTGATTGGTCCATCATGCTTGCTTCTCTTTTCGTTCACTTACTCTCTAAGGACTTACAGACCCACAATCACACCAGATTCCTTGCCTACTTTTTAGAGATATTTTCCTGTTTTCTTAAAGCCTCAGGACTTAACCTTTTTAGGTCTTGTTTTGACATATCTTACTATCTTATTCATGGCCTTTTCTCCCATTGTCTCTTACTTACATTTCGACATTGTGTTTCCTTACGCCTTTACTTCTCTACTATTAAAGAAACACGTGTCTCTTAATTTACCTTAACACCCAACAAATGTTCTCAAACTCTTGCCTTTGTTGAAATTTTCTAATTGAGATAAACAAGAGTTTCTTCTAATTTTCGGTATTTGATTCAACACGCGCACACTTCTTAGCCACATCACCTAAGAATTTAATGCCACTCACATCTATACAGTTTCTACCATCATTATTTTTGGTTTTCAAAACTTGAAAAAGTTTTCCACTTTCTCTAAAATTACCTTAACCGTTTGATCTCACCTACTTAAATTTAAACAGTTAGGGATTACTTGATTTTCCTCCATATTGAACCTATAAATTCTCTTCCTCTTCTTCTCCCTTCTTTTTGTAACCTCTTAACTCTTACACTTCTCTATTTCAATTTCTTAACTCTTGAACTTACTTCCCTGTGCTTTCCTTACCTATTTACTTATGATTTCTAGGATAGAATTGTAGGAAGTGAGGATTGCATAACTGGAGGGAATGACATAGAGGTCCTTTCCCAACTTGTTTGCATTGTTTGCTATGAGATTGTTTGTGTTTGCATAGTTTGCAGGATATGCATGTTGTAAAGTTATAAAGGGAGACACTCTAAAATGGTTTTTAGGATTATATGAATTATATGTAATCATTAAAATGTAACTCCTTAAATATATCTATTATGTTGTTGACCTTTAATAATGTCTATGATTGTTGAATGCACTAAATTATTTGATGACAGAAGTTCCTAATTTAACTGGAGATGCTGTCAAAATTTTGTGAAATTTTTGTTAGGGAAATAAAATTAAAAGTAATTGAATTAAAAAAATTTAAAGATAAATTGAATGTGTTTGAAAGTAATGATTTGATATTTTTAAAATATTATAAGGTTTAGGGTTACTCACATGCACAATATTTTCTTCAAACTAGTTATGGATGTATGATAACTTACATCCTATTAAACCGAAAATCTATAATAGTGTTAGAGAATTTGTGAAAGTAGCTTGTCAAACAATAGCTTAATTGATGAGGCAAAAGTTAGGTGTCCATGTAATAAGTGCAAAGTAGGGGTTTATTTGTAGAAGTGGGGGGAGGTTATACCTGACTATTAGATTTGGACCTAGCATGGGGAGGTTGCCAATGCAAGGAATCAGGTAGGTATATTTTACACTAGAAGTAGTTCTGGTGGGGTCCACGTAGCTTAGCACGATGTAGGTAATGTGTCGTGGGAGGATAATTTGTGTAGACATTAAGAGATAATTTTTAATGTTGCTAGTCCTAAATTTGCTACTCATTATTCTCGGAGGTTTTATACTCTGCTAAGGCTGCAAATCAACCTTTATGGGAGGATTATGCGCACTCAAGTTGTCATTAGCAGTTTGGATGTTGAGTATTAAGTCTGAAGGGAACCAAAGCCAAAGTTCCTTTGATCAGTGGACTACATTGATCACTAAGCTAAGTCTGAATCCTGACGCAATTTCAAAAATTTTTAATCAATCTAAAAGATTAATTAGTTTCTAAACTTAGGTTGGAGAAAATAAAGATTGACAACTATTTAAAAGGCTGCATGCTTTATTACAAAGATGATATTGCATTAACTGAGTATAAGTTCTGCCAAGAGCCTAGGTTTAAACCTAAGAGAGGTGGAAGTAAGAGGTGTAAGGATATGCCTAAAAAAAAATGCATTATCTGCCCTTAATCCCTAAGCTCAAGAGACTCAAAGCATAAATGAGCTTGGCTTCTCATATGAGGTAGCACAGTGAAAATCATAGGGTGATGGTGTGATGACTCATCCATCGCATGGTGAAGTGTAGAAACATTTTATTTGATCAATAATATTTTGAGTTTGCCTCTGACCCTCAAAATGTTAGATTGAGACTCTATTCAAATGGATTTACCCTAAATAACCAATTTAGCAAATCTTATTTGTATTGGCCTGTAGTTGTTATGCCATACAATCTTTCTCCTAAAATGTGCATGAAATATCCTTACATGCTCTTAACATGTATAATCCCTAGCCCTAATAATCCAAAAGCTAAGATTTTTGTGCATCTTCAACCCCTAATTGATAACTTGAATGAGTTGTGGTGCGAGGATATTCTTACTTATTACATTTCAACATAACAAAATTTCATCATGAAGGCATCATTGATTTAGACCATTAATGACATTCCAGCTTATGGAATGTTGTCTAGATGGATGACACAAGGTAAATTAGCATGCCCAAATTGCATGTGGATGCTAAGGCATTCACTTTAAAGCACGAGGAAAGAACTCTTAGTTTGATTGTCATAGAAGGTTCTTTGATTATCATAGGTGGGTCATAGACACAGGACCCTAGATGGGAGGCTATTCGTTCTAGATGGTAGGCCGCTCGAACCTTAAGGTAGACTACTTTGCCAAATTAGGTTGGACGATAAAGACAAGCAAATTTAAATATGCTTTTTATTACATATTCTAATTTTAGATTGTGTTTGGTGTTTAAAATATTGCCATTGCATTTAATTTAACTCATCTATGTAACAATTTTTATCCTTTTCCTAAGGGTCACCACGAATTATGGAAGTTATACAAAGCAAGTATAGCCATACGTGGCCCACTTGGACATCCAGAGAGATATCAAAAAGATATGTTAGGGGTAGTGGAAGGTAATGCTATAATTTATTCGATTATGTTAAAATCATGTTTATATTATCTATATGCTCATGATTATTTATATGTTGTGAGTTTTGTATATGCATAGGTGCTTTTACATCCCAAGCATGAAGCTATCAAGAGGGCTTGAAAGATTATGTCCTCTAAGCGATTACCGGACATATTCCACGATGTTGGCAAAGGGCACATGAGCATCTCTTGGCTAAATGACGCCATCTTTCGTGAGCTACAACGCCACTGGGCATCTAACCCAACCTTCAAGGAAAGGTCCGAGAAGAGGAGGACAAACGGGCCTCACTGAAGACGGGTCACTACACACTGGTGGTGAGCACCAGGAGGGACCCGAAAGCATTTGGTAAAAGTTTAATCTTTTTACATTTAATATATTATTAATTTGCTACATTTGAATTGTTTTAAATAGTATGTTATTATGATTATAATGAACATTTTGTCCAGGCTAAGGAGTTAAAACACCATACAAACTAGGGGGAGCTTCAGAGAGACTCACACTAGAAAAGGTGAGAACGGGGAGACAAGAGAGGTGTGGGTTGACACGCGCTTTGAGATGACATATATAAGTCTAAATTCGGACCTTATAGTATTTAATTTTTATTACTTTTTCATTTATGTTATAATCATTACTTACTACGTGTTTTATCTTTTTTTTCTATGTAGCATGAATATACAAAGTTGTGGGAGCATTCACATACCGGACTAGACTCAAGTGGCGAGGCTAGGCCAACATTGATATCCTCCTCTAAATGAGAAGGATATTTAGGCCAAGTAGTTGGCAATCTTTACAAGGGTTGCATGTATGGGATGGGTACTTTCCTAACAATAGGTCCCCATCCTCTCCACTAGGTCATGCTAGGATGGTGCCCTGCGGAGCTTGTGCATACCTTCAACCAAGAGCTCAGGCGGGCATAACTTATTTAGCAACAGGTGGAGTAGTAAGCACAGCTTCTCCAACAGCTCTAGGGTAGGGGCGGGCAAGCAGCAATGGAGGAAGACCTTAGAGAGATCCAACAATGAAGTTGTTTATGGAGCGACATTAGCAAAAGGCAAAGGAAGAAAAAGGTAAATTCAAGAGAATGCAGCCCTCATGATCCTCTGGCAAAAAGCTCCCTAAGATGCCACTCCCATCCATTACTAAGGGCGACTCGTCTGATGGTGGTCACGACTTCTACGAGTCGGACGATGCTGACCCTAACGAGGAGGACTTTAGCTAGTCTTTTTTTAGCTTTTTTTAAAATTTCATTTTGGATATTTTTTATGTTTATCGCACTTTGAATTTATTTTAATATGATAATTTGTTTATTTACTTCATTGCTTTGATTATTTTATTATCATTTCATTAATTCCTTATTTAATATCATTTTAATTGATAATTAAATTATTATTTAAATAAAAAATAAATGAATAAATGTCAATCATTTGGATAGTTTATATAAATGAATCACACATGGCAATGTAATCGGCTCCAAAAAATGTTAACGATAGGCAAACCCGTTGAAAATAACTGATTTTTTTTAAAAAATAAAATAAAACGTTGCAAACCCGTCAGTAAACCTGTGTGTAACTAGGTAAGAAAAATATTTTTTTATTTCCATAATCTTCGTACAAATAAAAAAATCTATCGATAATATTATTTCTCTGACGACCTCATAAAGCCTTTAATATAATTGTCCTGGCTAGTTGTTATTTTTTAACTTATCGGTATGATTGTGGCACTTACCGATCGATACCATAACCCGTCGTAATATTCTACCAACAAGCCAAAAATCGATGACTCGTACCCGTCGATAAGACTGTTGATAATAATCAAATCAGCCGATAAACCCATCAGGATCCCATGCATTTCTTGTAGTGCATACTAAGAGATATAAGACTTTAATAATTTAAAGATCAAATTTTTGCAATCTTAGAATCAAATGTTCATGAAAGTCCAGCTTTTTTTTGCTACCCTAATTACTCAATGGACCTATGGAATGGTCCAACCAAAAATGCCTTAGAACTAAACATTAAAACTGCTAGAAACATAGTTGATCCTAGAGTTACCTATCTAGATATAATTTATAAAATATATTATAAAATATCAAAAGTAGACTACAATTTTAAGGCATTAAGATCATCTCCCAAAAATGACACCCTTGCTTAGGGTTTAGGATTTAGTTTTGTAACTTGTTTTCTAAATAAGCTATTAGTAGTTCTTTATACTCATCTTGATCTACAGTATGGGTGGAGGAAGAAGATAGGTTAGAAGTAGGGTTTCTTAAGCTACCATAATGGTCTTACCTCTAGATAATTTGCTGATGGTTCTAATACGACTAGCCATATTTGGTTAAAGACTAATTTGATAAGATTAGAGCTTTTCCTTCTTGGCTCCGGAACACCTCTCCTAGGCTTACTAATAGATTTATCATGCTTACAACAGTTCCCCTAAGGATTATCTCTTTTCAAATAAAATTAATTTTTAACAAATATAAACTATTCTTATAAAACTACTAGATACCAAAACTTGAGGCTCTGATACCAAAAGAGGCAAAAGCATAAGCACAGAAACAAGAAATACAAATTGTGTTTTGAAGAAATAAAAGATAAGAAAGTACAAAATTGCAAATAGACATTATAAAGATAGAAAACTTACAAAAGTATATATATACATATATATATATATATATATATATATATATATATATATATATATATATATGTGTGTGTGTGTGTGGGGGGGTGGGTGGGGACCGTTTACACCTAAGTCTTGCACACTTACACCTGCAATAACTCTTCATAGAAATTAAATTTAATTGATCTGACTATTAAATTATGTGATATTATTTTAATGATCAAGCATACCAAATTTCAGAAAAATTAGATAACAATAGGCATGTATTTTAATGATTGATATTTACTAGTACTTTTAAAAACATATTTTTCATCAAAAAAAGTGGCATGATGAAGTATCAAATTATTTTGACACTATGAAATTTGATATATTTTATCTACTAAATAAGAACTTTAATTCAAAGGTTGAATTGATGAAATTTTATAAAAAGTTATTGATGGGTGTAAGTACACTAAGACTTACACTTGGTGTAAACAATCCTCAGTCATTATATATAAATGACTCAAGTAAAAGGGTGGTTTATTGTGAGAGTGAGAGAAACAAATCTAGGCCGTTGGATCTTACATGAATGGTCAAGATTAAAATATAAAATCATATGATATTTTTATTAAATGATCACGTGATTATTAATTATTATTAGTAACTTTCAATCATAACTATCCGTACGCCTAGATTTGCTCCTCTTAATCTCATAACAAACTACTCCTATCACTAAATATACATTAGGAGTGGTCTATTTTAAAGTGAGAGAAATTTGAACGTATAACTATACATGACTAGTCAGGATTAAAAGTTAATAATGATCACATGATCATTTAAAAGTTTTATATCATTCAAAAGATCCAACGATCCTGATTTAATCCTATCACTCTCACAATAAACCACTCCTCTCACTTGAGTTATTCCCTAGATTAATAATACTTTAAAGAATTTAATTTTAATATATTGCTTGTTCAAAAGTATTTTACATAGATATCCAATCATGTATTATTGTATAAGCAAAAAATATTTGACTCAATTGTCCATTATTTTAAAATTCTTATTAATAGAAATATGTGATTGAATTATAGGGTAATATAAAACTCTTTTACACTAACCGTGTATCAAAAATCTCTATTTTAAAGCCATAAGTGCCTAGTTATGAATTTTAAATCTTGTGGAATTATTTCATACTTTTAAAATGAGGAATTGTATACTACTTTCTGAAAAGAATTTCAATCTTTCAATAGGATTATCTCTCTATAAGAATTAGTGATTAATATTAAGACATGTTATTTTTTCAATATATATATATATATATATATATATATAGATACACTTCGAAATAGTGGGGTTATGGCCAGATGATAATCATTTATTAACAAAAGGTATTGATACTCTTAAAGTTATTAAAGAACTATCCTATTACTTAAACTGCAATATGTTGGTAAATGCACCTCTAACTTAGGCTTCTTAAGTTCTTTTTAATTTTTAGGGTTTATTTAATAAGCGCTCTAAGGCATTAGGAAAGGTAATTTTACATTGAAAAGATAAAAATTTATTTGATTTCAGAAAATAATTCTTTATTTTATTTTTTGTTTTTATTTTGTTTACTATTTTTTGGGGTTTTTTTGATAAAAAGTGAAAATTGAAAATTTTGATCTTTAATTTTTATTTCATATTTTTATTATTTATTTCAGAAAATCCTAAAAGAAAGAAAATATATTGAAAATAGAAAATAGAATAAAAAATAAAAATAAAAATCTAATAGACTTTAACTCCAAACTTAACTCTGCAGTTTTATACCACTTATGACATAAATATACAACCAATAAAATAGAAGGATATAAGTAAAGTCCTTGTAACAAATTTGAAAGTATTGGATGAAAATAGATTACAAAGCTTATTTAGCTTGTAGAATTCTTTATATCCCACATTTATCATGCAATTATTCATAATAACACCTTCATGATTTTGCAATAGAATTCTTAATCCCTTCTTAGATCTCTCTCTTGATAAGGCTACATACAATTGCCTATCAGAGAATACTGACCTAGGTAGATATAATCCTACATATGAAAGTTTAGCCTTGGGAGTTGTTGATTGTCCTAGCAGATGATACAATTAAAGGAGGTTGCATCTATAAATAGAACAACCATTCTATATATTTAAGCCCGACAAAGCAAATAAGTAAACATAGATATCACATAACAATGATAAGTAAATAAGTACAATTGACATAATTAAAAGTCCATTGTTCATAATTAATAATTTTCAGGAAAAAAAAACTTGAACTCAAACTCCCCATTTTTATTTTTCTTGAGGAGATATAAATCCTATGTGTATAGGGAGCTAGAATAGTCCAAATAGCAGCCAGCACATAGCCGTATGTGTCACAAGATTATTGTTCGTAATCCAACTTGCACAATGCCAAAACGCCAAAATATAAAAAGAAAAAAATAATTGTTCCGAATGCTAATCATAATTGAACAATGCAAAAAACTGAAAGAAAGAAAAAAAAACATTAGATTAACATAGGGACCAATTGTTCATTTTTTTTATAATACTGTATATGAAATTGTATCACTCTCTACTTCTCTTACACATGCTCCGTCTCTTACTTTGTCTTATATTCATTGTTCATTTAATTTTGAAAATGAATGTTGTTATGGAATTAGTTCATTTGCAACCAAACTAGTTAGGGCATTCATTATTGGACAAAAGAAAAAAAATACTAGTTATGGCATTGTCATTTCACGCTCACTACAAGAATTGCACAGAATACTGATGGGTTTTCTGAGGGTAAGTATTTTCCCAATGGGTAAGGGCCATTGGTTACTCACAGTCAATGGATATAGACGGGTAATTAAACTTGTCAGTAATTTTTAATGGGTTTATGATGGATATAAAAAGGAAAATCAATTGGTACAATTAGATTAAAAATGTTACAAAGGGTGTCAGATAATTAATATTACCAATGGTTACTTAAAAATAATAATTTTTTTATTAATTTTTACCGAGTTAACGAAGTTTTGATATATTTTTAAATTATTTAATTTGAAAATATAATTAATTACCGATGGTTCTCCCATCGGTAAAATTTTAATGAATTTTTTTTAAATGGTTGATGTCATCGCAATTTATAGCTCACCTATATAAACTATGGATCATATTTAATTATATTTATTTGTTTATATAATAATTTAATTACCAATTAAAGTTATATTAAGTAAAAAAATAATGAAATAATAATAAAATAAACAAACTAATATAATAAGTAGAGAATGGGGATATCCTAGGGTAATATCACATCCCATATATACGACCCTTGTATGGGCTCCAACCACCTAGGTCAGACATCCTCCTCGTTTAGAGGAGGAGGAATATCATTTGGACAAGCCTTAGTCATTTGGGTCTAATGTGGGTCTGTGCTTGCTCCCAAAGGTCTATAAACTCTCACGCTACAAAGGAAAAAAGATAAAATACATTGTAAGTAATAATTATGACATAAATGAAAAAAGTAATAAAAATTAAGTAAAAAAATGTTTGAATTGAAACTTACATAAGTGGCCTCGGAGTGAAGATCTACTCAAACCTCTCTAGACTCCCTTCGCGCCTCACGCTTTTTGTTATGGGTCTCCTAGAAGAGCTCCTCAGGTTGAAGGCGGTTAACTCTCGACTACACAGATATGCACAATAAAGTCATAAAAACATAGTATTTGCTACAATTCAAATATAGTAAATTAACATTTAATAATATATTAAATGTAGAAAGGCTAAATATTTACCATACGCTTATGGGTGCCCTCTGGGTGCTTAACCCACCATATGCAGTGACTCGCCTTTTGTAAGGCTTAGTTTGTATACCCGTTGTTTGACCTATCCTTGAAGGTCGGTCGCAAGCCCAATGGCACCAAGCTCACTGAGGGTGGCATCATTCAGCCATGGGCAGTTCATATACCCTTGCGGACATCGCGAACATATCTCGCAAGTGCTTGGAGGATATAATCAGAGTGCTTTAAACAGGAAGCTCCTAATTATACACTCTGACTTCAAAATAGGAACCTCTTTTGTATTTAAAAAATAACAAATATTTATGTCTCAAATAAGAACGCTCTGTAAATTTCTTCCAACTGTTTGGAATTTAAAGATCAAATGTAATTAATGTTTTTTGTGGACGTCAAATTATTTCTTTAATATTATTTCCCTAACAAAAGTTTTACAAAATTTTGACGGCATCTCCCCTTAAATTAGGAGCTTCCATCATCATAAATTTCAGTGCATTGTTGAATTCATAGAACTCCTAACATTTTAAAGACGTCAAATTATTACTCTTAAACCTATCAATTGTTTTTTAACGTTTTCTAATACAATTACTTTTAATATTATAATATTATTTCCCTAATAAAAGTTTCACAAATTTCAACGGTATCTCCCTTAAATTAGGAGCTTCCTTCATAAGATATTTCAGTGCATTATTGAATTCATAGAACTCTTAATATTTTAAAGACGTCAAATTATCAAATTATCACTTTAAAACCCATCAATCGCTTTTTAAAGTTTTTCAATACAATTACTTTTAATATTATTTTCCTAACCAAAGTTTCACAAAATTTCGATAGCATCTCCCTTTAAATTAGGAGTTTTCATCATAATATATTTCAATCAATTCAACAATAATAGATATTATTAAAGATCAACAACAGAATAGACATAGTTAAATAGTTACATCTTAATAATCACATACAATTCACATAATCCTAAAAACCATTCTATTGTATATCCCCTTATAACTCCACAACATGCATCCTGCAATATCTCTAAACACAAAGAATCCAAGCAAATAATTCAAACAAGTCGGGGAATGACCTCTACGCCATTCCCCAGTCATGCAATCCCAATTTTCTATAACTCTGTCATAGAAAATATAAGTTTCTATCCTACGTACATATTAAACTATATAAATACCAAGGATTTCAATACTAACCTCTAATGCAGTATAACAAATAATCCAAAAGCTCCTTGCGACAACCAAATCCAATCCTGAAAATCCAACATGAACAAATATTTAATTTGACACATTTGTTAACATTTGATATATAAAAATTACAAAATAAAATAAGAAAAAGATCAAAAACTACTCTCAATGTCCACTATGGCGGTCAATAAGTCAATGCTAGGGTCCACGCAACATCTACATTAACAAAATAATAACAATAATTACTTTCCAATGCATAAAGAAACAACACTATAGGTACTCACAAATGAAAGGAAAAACTAAACCAAATCAAAAAACTAAACCGATTAAAATGTTCACCAACATACGAGGATTGCCACGGTGGTCTTTGTTTCACAAATGGAGCTTGGACGGTGGCGAACGACGGCAATGCGGAGGGAGAGGGAGTGAAGATGAGAGAGAGTTTTGTGAGAAATGGGGAAGAAGAAGCACATGGGCGAAACATATCCACGGGTTATGGATATACCCTTCGGTAACTTTAAGTGAAACGTTCATTTCACATTTCAGTAATTCCTGACGGGTCTATGGGAATACCAAGGGTTGAGTGCCAATGTGCAAAATTTTCAAAAACCCATCGGTAAATTTAAAAAAAAATTGAAAAGACCCATCAATAATTAAAGATAAAGATAGATAAAAAATAAAATATTAATGGCCTGTTAGTAAAATTGTCGATAATTTAAAGGCAATAATAAATAAAATTAAAATATAAATAACCCGTTGGTAATTTAAAAGCAAAAACAAATAAAATTAAAACGTTAACCACCAGTTGGTAAATACCTTGTGCCACGTGGGCCACGTCACGTTAACCACTCATCGGTAAAAAATTCTCGCCCGCTTAACCTTTCCTGTTTAACTTAAGGTTTAGGTGGGTTAAGGTAACTGCCCTTCTCGCGGGCTAAGTCTTTGTTTTTTTTAAGAAATGTTGAAGTTCACAGATGAGAAAATTGTTTCTGCCATTGATTTGTGAAAAATGAAAATGAAGTAAAGTTGGTTACATCGTGGAGAGTTATAGTATATATAGCATACATCAAGTGGTAACTAAACAACTAGGATCTAACTAAATCCGTTGCAAGTTCTAACTAATTCCTTGTTGAGCTGGGTTTGCTTTGCTCTCCCTAACACTCCTCTCAAACTTAGAGGTGGTAAGGCATAGACTCTGAGTTTGGAACCATGTAAGGAAAGGTGTGGAGGAGACTGATTTGGTGAGCACATCAGCAACCTGTTCTTGGGAGGTATGTGACTAACATGAATTTGTTTCTTGAGAGCATTTTCTCTAACAAAGTGAAGGTCAAGCTCAAAGTGTTTAGACCTTTGATGCAAAATTGGATTTGCTATCATCATGACAACACTAAGATTGTCACAATAGATTGTTGGAATTGAGTTGTAGGTTGCTGTATTTCAAGTGTGAGAGATTTTAACCAAGAGATTTCAACTACAATAGTAGCTAGACTCCTATACTAGCCTCAGTATTGGACTGTAAGACAAAGGGCTCTTGGATGCCCAGGATATAAGATTACCCCAATAGAAGATGCAAAAAATAGTTGTAGAGCATTTATCATCTGATTGGATGCCCAATCAGCATCACAAAAAGCATAAAGATTGAGATTATTGGAGGGTAGGATGGTAAGGCCATATGACTTGGTACCTTGAAGGTATCTCAGTATGCGTTTCACTGTATTCCAATGACTTGTAAAGGGATGGTGCATAAATTGACACACTTTGTTGACAGAAACAATATGAGGTTTGGTAATTGTGACATATTTTAATGCACCTACAATGGACCTATATAGAGAGGGGTCTTTAAATGAATTCAGTCTCATCTTTGGACAATTTGAGGCCTGAAATCATTGGAGTGGGTGAGAGGTTACAATATGCCATTTTGGCCTTTTGAAGAAGATCTGAGATGTATTTGGATTGATAGAGGTGCATTCCACCTTGTGTTAAGGAAATAATGTTGTCCTAGATCTTTGAGGGAGAAGACGCATTAAGTGCAGAAATAAGGGACTAAATTGGTCTCAGAGCTCCCTGTGATGATTACATCATCAACATAGACAAGCACATACAATGTGTGCTGAGGGGTAATTTGTATGAAGAGAGAAAGGTCACATTTTTGTAGAGGAGAACCCTAAGGAACGAGGGTCATTTGTAGCTTTTCAAACTAAGCACGGGAGCTTAGAGCTTGTTTGAGGCCATAGAGTGTTTTGTTGAACTTGCAGGCGGTGTGGATTATTGGTGATAAAGTCTTCAAGGTGAGTCATGTACACAGACTCTTGAACGTCACCATTAAGAAATGCATTGTTGAAATATGCCTAGTGTAGGGGCCAACCTTTGGAGATGGCAATGGTAAGGACAACTCTTCCAGTTGTGGGTTTCACAAATGAGCTAAAGGTTTCATGAAAATCAAACCCTTCTTATTGATGAAATCCTTTTGCAACAAATCTTGTTTTGTACTTGTTGAGGGAACCATTAGGATCGTATTTTACTCAGAAGACCCACTTGTAGCCAATTTGTTCTCTATCATGTAGTAGAGGGACAAGAGACCAAGTGTTGTTTTTAAGGAGGGCTTGGTATTCTTCTTCCATAGCTTTAAGCCATAGGGGATATAGGAGTGCCTTTTTGACATAGCTAGGTTCTTGAGTTGCTGAGAGCCTTAAGCTTTACAATGCCATTCTTGGCTCTTGTGACCATGGAAGGGTTGTTGGAGATAAGAGCTAGACCAATAGGTTAAGGAGTTTGTAGGATTAAGTGCGGTAAAGGTAGTACACGGTAGTAGTTGCATCTATTCCAACATCTTCATTAGAAAAGATTGTAGCAACAAGCAGTACAAGCTCCATGAATTGTAGCAGGGGGGTTGCAATTGAAAATAAACTCAAGAGTTTTGGAATAAATAGTAGTAGAGGAAGTGAAAGGCAATTGATGATGTTTTGCAAGACAACATGATTCACAAATATTAGAGATTTTATTTGAATCAAATTGTATTTCCAGAACTTTAAAACTTAATGCACAACCTTGCTAGAGGGATGCCCTAGTCTAATATTCCATAAATGAAAAGAACTAGGTTCAATAGTTGTAGTATTATAGGAAGGAGTCTTTCCTATAGGGAATAATTCCTAATAATTGAGCACAAGTTAGGGAAAGAATACAATCCATCTTTTTCAATGCCTTGGAGAAATGTCTCCTGAGTAGCCTGAGATTTAACAAGGCAGCTATTAGTATGGAATTGAAAATAAACATTGTTTTCTTTACAAAAACGAGAGACATGAGTTAAGTTTTTAGTAAGACTAGGGACATGTAGCAACTTGTGAAGTGAGAATAAGTATTAAAGGAAGGGAAAACAAAGTTGAATGTCCATTATGCATAATATTCATACCTGTGCCGTTGCCTACACGCACTATTTCATGTCCTTCATAGCTTGATTTCATACTTCAGATTAGAGGAGTCCGAGTGAGATGGTGTGAGGCTCAGAGTCAGATACAGAGTGGATCATAAACCGTTTGTGGTGTAGTGATTATGGCTCAAGACGGAGCGGCTCCTGTGGAAATTAGAGTTGCTAGATAAGCTTGTGGTGAAGGCTCCTAAGCTTGCTAATTGTTGAAATTTGAAGCTGGTCCAGGAAGTATAGGTTGAAAGTTTGGATTGAATCGATGATAACACTCCATAACTAAGTGACCAAATTGATAACACAACTGACATTGTAGTTTGTTACCAAATTGACTGAGTCTACCCCAAATCTTCTATATTGTGCTCTTCCACGAGTGAAATTGAAGTCTTCCTCAATTTGGGAAGGCTGAAGCGTAACCACGACAAGGCTCGTAAGTGGACTAGATTTGCATGAACTAAGTGAGAGGTGAAAGACAATTCTAGATCTAAGCAATGTGTCTTTTCTATACGAGCTTCAATTGCCATGAGCAATGCTTCCATTTCTTCAACGGAGTATGAATCGAGCCTTGATAAAATCAAAGCAATAAGCGGATTGTAATCCGATGGAAGTCCATCAAGAATAGCTTCAATAATTTCTTCAGTGCAAAGAGGAGCTCTAATAGTGACAAGTTAATCTGCCGTCTTCTTGAGTCCAAGGTGATAGGAACTCATGGACACACTTTTCTTGATGCTTCAAAGGTGAGTTTCAGCTGTGAAATCCTAGCTCGTGTCTCTGACGTGAAAATCGCTCCAATTTTTCCCAAATTTGGTAAGAGAAAACATAGCCAACCATTTGCACACGGTCGGCTCATGAGAGTTGAAGCACATTATCTTGTTGTTCCTATTCAGAGAAGGTAGGATTCACTTTACTTGTTCTACATCATTGGTGATGAGATACATTGGAGGAATTAGATTTTGTTGAAGGTGCGATTGAAGCTTTTGACCTTTAATCATCGCAATTGCTTCTTCCTCCATAGGAGGAAGTTATCTTCTTTAATTGTAAGAAATTGGGAAGTTGAACTTCTTCGAGGAAAACACAAGTGAAGACGCGGTGGAAGAGGTTGGTGATTTCACCATGGAAGGAGCTTGATGGAAAAAGCGAGCGCGAGAGGAAGTGAGTGCGAGAGATAAAAAAAAAAAGCCCTACTATACCATGTTGAAGTTCACCAAGTTCACCAAATGAGAGAAATTGTTTTTGCCATTGATTTGTGAAAAATGAAAATGAAGTAAAGTTGGTCACATCATGGAGAGTTATAGTATATATAGCATACATCAAGTGGTAACTAAATAGCTAGGATCTAACTAAATCCATTCCAGTTCTAACTTAATTCCTTGGTTAGACTGGCTTTGATTTGCTCTCCTAACAAGAAAAAATTCATAATTTATTGGAAACAAAAAGTAAGAAATGTGTGACAAAAAAAAGTAAGAAATGTGTATAATCAACAAGGATAACTGTATAGTTGACACAATTCATTCAAAGTTAAAACTTAAAAATAAAATAGTATCATAACTCACAAATAGCACTATTAATAATAACATTTTTTAGTCAAAATTGGTACATGACTATTATGGATCTTGAAAAATTGGGTATACATCAATAAAAAAAATATTTTTTGAAAATTTTTTTTTAAAAAAAAAATTATCAAAACATTACAATGTAGTTTTTTGGGAATTTTTTTTATTTTTTGGAGGTTGGCAAAAATGAACTACTTGACAAATTTAGCCCATTTAATTTTGGGCGAGCGTTTCGCGGACGGGTCAAGGATTGAACCTACTAACTATCAAACCTTATCCTATGGTTTCTTTATCCTATTCAGACTTATAATATGATGGATCAAACAAGGCATTAACGTTATATATCATTATTTAATCAACAAAATGTTAAGTAAAAGTAAGATTAGAAAGATTAACTTGAAGCTATTTTAAATGTAAGGACTAAATTCGTCAAGTTTAAAGTTAAACTAAATGAGTATTAACACTTTGAAAATAAAAGACTTTGAATGAATAACAATATCAATACATCAAAATTAAAATTGGAAATTATTATCATTTTTTAAACTAAAAGGTTAAACTCTTAGATTATTATCATTTCTCAAAATTAAAAGGAGCAAACTGCAAAAATAGAAAAAGGAAATAAAAGAAAGAAGTAAAGATGGAGAGGCTCCCTTTAGCAATATCCCAAATGTCAGTATTACAGAGTAGAGATTTTTCTCATTAGGTCAGAAAATTCCCGAAAATCACACTCTTTCTATACGGCGCGTTTTGATCCTATGCTTTCTACCTCATTCGTGAGATACCACACTCCACTGCAAACCCTAAATTTTCTTCTCTGAAGTCCAAGAAGGGGAAGAAGGTAGGGGCAAAAAGAACCAAGAAATGGAGGAAGGTGAGGGAGGGTACGGCGAGAGCGGGGATCCCATGGATCAGTTCCACCGCAACGAAGCTATATCCGCCGTCGCCGATGAGGGTTTCTGGGCGAGGAAGACGACGACTACGAGGACCTTTACAACGACGTCAACGTCGGCGAAGGATTCCTCCAATCACTGCGCAAAAACGACGATCTGGGCTTCCGAAACGACGACGCGGTTCAGGACAACAAGAAGCCCCACCAAGATGCACCCGCCGTTTCGATTCCCGGTGTCGGCGGCGGCAGTGCTAGTGAGGGTCCTGGTAGTGGGGCTGTGGATGGGGGTTCTAGGGTTTCAGGGTTTCAGAATCAGGGGTTTAGAGGGACCGATTTGGGTGCGAAAGGGGTTGGTGGATCTGGCATTAGGGTTGAGTTGGGACAGCCATCTGGGAAAATGAGTGAGATCGAGGGGCAGATTGGCAACGGTGGTGCTGCGGTGCAGGGAATTGGGCGGCAGCAGCCGCAGCAGCAGCAGC
Organism: Dalbergia oliveri; assembly: GCA_030441495.1. Lineage (NCBI taxonomy): Eukaryota > Viridiplantae > Streptophyta > Magnoliopsida > Fabales > Fabaceae > Dalbergia > Dalbergia oliveri. The sequence goes on from JAMLFY010000001.1 coordinate 10,116,185, forward strand.
AGCCTCATGGTGGGGTTGTTGGCTCTGTGGGGAATGAGGGTTTGGTGAGGCAAGGTGGTGCTGTTGGTGGAGTTGGAGCTGGAGTTGGTGGTGCAGATGTTAATAGAGTTGGTGGGAATGGTGTTGGGAACAGTGTGATTGCTGTTACAAGTGTTAACACTGTGGGAGCTGGAGCTGGAGCTGGAGCTGGAGCTGGAGCTGGAGCTGGAGCTGGGGCTGCCGTTGGCGGTGGCGGCAGTGGTGGTGGTGCCCCTGGTGGGGGTACCATATTGTTTGTGGGTGATTTGCATTGGTGGACTACTGATGCTGAGCTGGAGGCTGAGCTTTGCAAGTATGGGCCTGTGAAGGAGGTGAAGTTTTTCGATGAGAAGGCGAGTGGGAAGTCCAAAGGGTATTGCCAGGTTGAGTTTTGTGATCCTTCTGCTGCCACTGCCTGTAAGGAAGGGATGAATGGGCACTTGTTTAATGGCAGGCCGTGTGTTGTTGCTTATGCATCACCTTTTACTGTTAAGAAAATGGGAGAGGCTCAGATGAATAGGAATCAGCAGATGACCCAATCCGCGGCTCCCCAGGGAAGGAGGGGGCCTGCTGATGCAGGGGCTAAGCCTGGTGGGAGTAATATCGCGACTGGCGGTAACTACCAAGGTGGGGATGGCAATAGAGGGTATGGGAGAGGTAACTGGGGAAGAGGGAATAATCCTGGGATGGGTAATAGAGGGCCTGTTAATCCTATGAGGAATAGGGGCGGGGGGATGGGTGGTAGAGGTATAATGGGAAATGGTGGGAATGGATTTGGACAGGGTATGGGTGCTACTCCGCCTATGATGCATCCTCAGTCAATGATGAATCAGGGTTTTGATCCTGCATTTGGTGGTCCCATGGGTAGAATGGGCAGCTATGGAGGCTTTCCTGGTGCTCCAGCACCTCCATTCTGGGCATTTTGCCTTCATTCCCTGGCGTTGGAGGTGTTGGTTTGCCTGGAGTAGCACCTCATGTTAATCCTGCCTTTTTCGGAAGAGGGATGCCTGTTAATGGTATGGGGATGATGCCCGGATCCGGTATGGATGGGCCTAATATGGGAATGTGGTCGGATCCGAATATGGGTGGATGGGGTGGTGAAGACCATGGTGGTGGCAGGGCTGGAGAGTCGAGTTATGGGGAGGAAGCTGCATCTGACCATCAGTATGGTGAGGCGAGTCATGATAGAACTGGTTGGCCTAATGCTATGAGGGAGAAAGATAGAGGATCGGAACGGGATTGGTCTGGTTCTTCTGAGCGAAGGTATAGGGATGATAGGGATCAAGGATATGAGAGAGATGCACCTAGGGAAAAAGATGTGGGCCATGACAATGAATGGTCTGAAAAAAGGCATCGTGATGATAGAGAAATGGGTCGAGAACGGTCTCGTGACCGCGATCGGGAACGTTCTCGAGACCGTGAAAGGGATCGTGAGCGTGACAGGTACAGGGAAGATAGGGACAGATATGCGGATCATCATAGGTACAGAGACCGGGAAGCAGACCATGACGATGAGCGGGAAGGGGACGATCATCCAGGCATAGCAAATCACGATTATCACAAGAGGAGGAACACCATTCTAGGCCAAGAGATGCTGATTATGGAAAGAGGAGGCGGCTTACGTCTGAGTAACTTTGTTAGTTACTTAGTATTTGGCTGAATACTTTCCATTTGAGAAAGGAAAGAACAGTTACTTGAATGTCAGGATATGTCATGATTAGTTGGATTCTCTGGTATAGTTGTGCTCCTCTGGTCCAGAAGTTGTTAAGTAGCTGTTTCATTTCAGTCTTTTGTCCAAGTTACTTCTTGTAAGGAGAATGGTTTAGTTCTTCTGTGGGAAAGGTTAGTTTTAAGACTGCAATTGTCCATCTGCTTGTGTTATTGTTGTGTGACACCTTCCTGCTGCCTGCTGTGCTTATTATGATGAATACTACTGACTGTTCTTTGGAGTTTTTAGCAAGTAGATTTGTAGGGTTTACACAATTCTAACTTCTGACCATTGGGATGAGCCGCATGTTTTGTTTAGTCAAGCCTAAACATAGATTCAAATAATTTACAGAAGCTCAGGAAACCTAGTATAGTCATAAGATGACCAGGCTTGTGATCAAGTTTCTCCACCATTCTTAATAGCTCTATTTGGCATGTGATCTCCAGTCTGTGGCTGCATTACTTTCCTGTCTCCCTCTGCTATTTGCCTTGTTTGATGTGGAGTGAATGTGATTGTTTTTCCTTATTTGTTGAACATCTTCGGGTCAAGGCCTGGTGGATGTTTGACTGTTGATTTCTGGATGAAATGGAATCCGAAATGACTGTGTCATCTGCTACAGACTTTACAGTTCTCAAAAGTTTTCTTTCTCTAACTAAGAAAAACTATTGGAATTCATGATCTGGAGTCAGCTGTGCATATAATCCATTTATGTGCATCTAGTAACAAGTTTGCCAGACAATTCATTACATTTGTTGTCCCTTTCCACTTCCCCTTTTATTGAAGTGTAACAGTGTAAACATAATATTTTAATGTGGTAGATTTGCACTTGTTAAATATGTTAGCACATGAAGGTCATATATTCACAATGGATGTATTTATCTGTGGTTCCATATAGTCATATATTAATGGCTACGTTTCTTGTTAGTAGAAGAAATTATTATGATTCTGTGGTATCCATATTATATAATTATGTTCCCTTCCCCTCTTTTTTCTCTTCTTTCCCCATGTCCTTCTCTTCTCGCCCGCAGAACTGATTAGTTTTCTTGGGTGATGTTTAACTGAATTGGAATAATCTTCTTTTATCCCTTTAAAAAAAAAAAACTTAATTGGGATGGTATTATTTTTCCTATTATTTGAATTATACCCTCTATTGCTTCTTTGTGGTAATCAGTGAATGCCTGGCGTTTGTGTTATGTAGGGACAATTGTTTTGAGAAAGGAAATTGCTCATTCAAACTCTGGGTTGCTTTGGGATCAAGTGCCTTCAACATTGGAGATCCAAGTCATGACAATCCTATTCATACATTGAAAAGTGGAACTTTTGCTATGAAGTTGTTAGCTTTTGATTTGCATTTATGTTTTAGTAATTAGCACATCATTAAACCATCGATTGTTGATGTAATGGGTTTAATTTGCTGAAGTCTGAAATATGGCAGACTGTTTAGAACTTAATGTTTGAATGATGTACTAGGATTTAGCAGAGGATGTTGATAATGTGTCGTTTCTGATTGGCTCCCTGTTGTATCATTTTTTTCCCCACATTTTGTTTTTGATGTTTTATCCCTAACATTTTGTTAGTATAGTGGTTGAGCATGCAGCTATTGCGTATGATGTAGAGAGCTAACCATTCAATTACTGTAATCATTACCTTTTATGTTTGCTCACTGATTACTGTAATCATCCAAAGCTGGAGAATTGTATATCACGTTCCCATGTATATAATGATATTTATTTTACTGACAAATGTCCAACCCATCCCCAGTTTTGTTTTATGGTCTAGTGTTGTTTACTGGTCAAACGCAATCCAAATGTTGAGAATTTGGGGGCTTTATTATGTTGAGGTTCTCTTCTCTCTGTTGAGGTTTGCTTTTTAAGTAAAGTGAAGAATGCCTAAATTTTCACTCTTCACAGAAATATGGTTTATTAACAAAAATCCACTTATTGTTTTACTTCTTTTTCCTTCCACTTTTTATTACTTCCAAAAACAAGGGTTGAATATGCTCTAGAAGCCATTAAAATGAAATTGGTTACTGCCCCTATTTTTTCTTCTCTCTTTGAGGCTTCTTTACAATAAAATTTATAAAATAATAAGAATTTGTTATTTTTTTGTCTGCTTTGTCTTCCTAATCTTTTCCTAGTTGTACTTCCAAAAATATAGATTGTATTCGATATGGAAACCATTGAATAGGGTCAGTTTTTGCTTGTACTTGTTGGTATACCATTTCTTCTGTGCATCACTGGTAATTTTGGCTGAAGGAATCTGTGGATCCAGATGATCTGCAGGGGATCCAATACCTGCTAAACATGCTCATAGAGAACCTTTCTTTTTTTCAATGCTATGCTCATACAGAACTTATTTATATATGAATGTGTTGGTGTGTAGGAGTAGTATCATTGTGTGGTTTTAAGTAGCAAATTCAAGTTATCAATACTTGCTAATTTTATTTATTTACTTGATTTGATCAATGGATTTTGTTTAGTTGATTCGTAAACAATTATGAAGTATATGTTCTGCATGATTGTGTTATTTATGTTCCTTGTGGATATTTTCTGTCTCCCATGTAAATTGTGAGATTGAAATTTGAACATGTTTGTGGGTTGACTTTGTTACAGCTATACATGTTTTGGCTGGAAATTGCTAGACAATTATTTTTTTTTCCAGAATTTTGTATCCAGAATTATGTGTCATGATTGTTAGCCTTTAGATGAATTAATGATTAGACCACTATATTTTATCCATAATCATCATATTTTTTTTGTCAAAGATTTTGTATGTATTTTTTTGGATTGTAGCGTTATTCCTTGGCTTCCGTGCCCTCTAGTATTGTGAGGGAAGACGGGCTTAAACTTTAAAATGAACTAGTAAATACTGGTGAGCTGCATGCCAACCATGGAATCTTGAACTTCATGGGTACAGAAAAATGGGATTGAGGAAAGAATGGATGAACCCTTCGTCATTAACGAACTACTACTATAAAGCTAGTTATGAATATGCAACAATGCTTGGGAATGATTCGTAATTGGTTGTCTTGTATTGCCATGCCCTTCTAGGAAGTATATTATAATCTGTTCATTGGCAATCATTACAAGCCACTCCAGAATCCCTCGGTATCCTCTTGGGGCAAACTAAATCAAATTGTCATCTAGTTGAACGGACTACCTTCAATTGAATTAAATAAAAATAAAATAAAAATTGAATTGAATTGAATTATAAATCAAATATCATGTTTGAAATTATTTTTTTGTGGCATAATAGACCATGTGTGCTATAAGGCAGTTTCTTCCTCCTTCACCCATGCATGCATTAGCTTATCAGATTAGCCAGCTGGCTTACCCCTCTATATGCACTGTGCAGCAAGTTGCTTCACATTGTTGTGCTTGTTCTTCATTTGTGTTCCTTCATTCAAGATCTGCAGAGCCACTCCATTGGTGTTCAATCATGTTAATCCATCCAGAAAATTTTGGTAGTGAGAACAAAAGTATGGGCAGTGAGAACAAAAATAATATATAAATTTAACTAAAACTTTTACATAATTTTTTTCTTAGTACAAGGTCAATCTAATAAAATATTGAGGACTATACATATAGGGAATGTATCTAGTGAGATGAGTGGTTTTATATGATAGTGAGAGGATTAAATTTAGATTGTATAATTATATATGGATGGTTAAGATTGAAAGTCATTAAAAGGTCATATGATCACCTAAAAAAGCCACATGACTTAATCGTTAGGATTAATGGGAATCAACAAGTCCAATTTACTTCATGCTCATATAAAATTATTCATATCACTTGATCCTCTCATATACATATATATATATATATATATATATATATATATATATATATATATATATATATATACCCTCATGTCCACCAAGTGGATCCCGCATAACATACCTATGGGAAAACTTTTCTTATGATAGAAGACGACTTTACTCTTAGGACAAGATAACACATGAAATCGATACGAACTACGGGTGACAGGTGATTCACACCAGTTGCTTAGTGTTTTAACTGTCTGAACCAGATACACTAACACGTAAAAAGCGCAAAAGATGTTGAGCAAAGTGATCTATAGACTATAGTATCGGCCAGCTCAGCACAAAAAGCAAGGTTGGACACTTCAGACACGTTTAGATGGTTATCGATTCTTATCAGATGGCCAAAAAATACAAGTAGTTTTGTTATTGGTGGGCTGAAACTAGACACCTAACTCAATCACCAATCATATAATTTTTCAATTTATTTTTAAGGTATGTTTGGTTAGGGGTAAAAATTGAGTGTAAATTTTTATGGATGAGTTCCATGTATAAAATCACACATGAACATTATTCACAAAAAATTTACCCACATTTTTACTCCCAACTAAGCATAAATATTAAAGTTTTACACTGAAACTTCTTTACATGTCGTCTTAACTAAACATTTTTTTTTGTTAGAGTCAAATTATATTGATGTAAACTAGCTCTTACATCATTGAATAATTCTTTTAATATTTTTTTTCATAAAAAATAACATTTTATTGATGTAATTTTTATAAAACTTATTGTTGGATTATAAGTTTACATCTTATACATCATGTTTATAAAATCTCAAATTACCCTAAAATTGTTTCATATAATTTCAGTGTATGTTAATTAAAAAAAAAAGCTCCAAACCATAAACATTTAACTCTATATGTTTAAAATTGTGTTGAATAAGGACTATATAATTACATTATTATTGATGCCTAATTTTTTTGGAAATTAGCATGAATAATATTATGATGTGTATTATAATTCAATGATTGGATTGAAAAAATGAAAAATTATCAAGCAATGTAATTTGATTCTAACCCCTTTTTATATATTCATCTTGTGAGCAAATATTACACTACCATTAGTTGTCATAAAGATACAATCTTTTAAAAAATACTAATTACTTTTTGAAAAATAATTAGACAATTAGAATTTTGATCTAGAATGATATAACATGATTGTTAGGCACTTTATTTCATTAAATAACCATCATAATTTCCTTCAAAGATTCTGTTAATATATTTTTTTGAATGTGTAGCACTAATCTTATCCTTGTATCTCAACCCAAAATTTTCAGCCAAACTAATTTAGATCCTAATCAAATTAATTTAATTTAAAATCATTGAATTTTTTTAAAATTGACTGATAATATAAACTATTTTTACACTTTAATTAAAACATTTCATTTACATGACTTTTTAAGTAATAAATTAAAAAATCAACTATTATAAATGATATGACAATACATGACAAGATATGTAAAAAACTTACATTGTCAATGAATAAAAATTAAATCCTTAAATTAATCTAATTCATTTATTTCTTATATTCTAATCACATCAATCCATTTATATGCTCACCCTCTTATCTACCCTTCCACTTGATAAAGACCACTATTTGAATCGCAGCATATCAGCCAGCCTCACTTTCTTTTACTAAAATCAGAGGAAATTAACTGAAGTCCATATTAAAAATAAATAAATAAATAAAAATATGACCAGTCAGGCATAAATAGCAAAAGTAGTTAAGACAACAAATTTAAAACGTTTAGCACTTAAAGAGGGCATATTTGAAAACAAAAAATGAATAGTGGGCAAATTTATTTTCCCTTCTCAATATTTTACTCAGAGCTCATTTATAAATATTACGTCTCATTTTTACTCATACTAAACACACCCTAATGCGTTTTCAGCAGGTAATTCTTTTCAAACAACCTGGGGGATTCTAATTAGGTAAGCCAGGCTCAAGGCAGAGGCACACAAGTAGGACAAGATTAATCTCAACTAACTAAAGCCAGCCATGATATTGACATTGTAGCAAAGCATACATAATGGAATTTATTAGAGCAGACCAGAAGACACGTCAGGAGGCATAGGGATACTCCTGGATGTACTACTATTGCAGGGGTCGCCTGCTGCAAGAGAGAGGTGTGGCCATGACATAAATCAAATGATATAGAACAAAATCTAAGGATTAGAAAGATAAAAGACTTGATAACCCGACAAAAGTAAAAGTTATCATGCACAGAAAGGTGACGACTTTAAAAGTCAAAATGTTTATTAAACTACACAGATTGTTGAAGCTAGTATAGGTCAGTTTATATTCACGGATAGTAAACCCCTACAAATTCTTTCATGTGTACACAAGAAGCTGCACACTGGCAGCAACCAAAAGCCTCCATTAAATTTTGACAAATACTAGCTTGTCCTCTTCAGATTGAATGGATGCCAAGTTACAGCCACTTTCACTCAGCAAAGTGTACATAAGCACCACTGGGGTCAAAGTATACATTGCTAAACCTATCTCCAAGTAGTCATATCTAATTCTCACTCAGGTTTCAACCTCCTGGCCAGTAGGTTGGGTTTCATCTTTATCAGCATCCTCTTCTTCGTCGTCTTCATCGGCTTCATCAGCTAGCTTTGTCAGCTCCTCCTGAATCATGACCTTTATGGATGCTTTTCTTGGGGTGAGATCCATATCAAATTGTTTAGCTGAAATTGATGGAAGAATTTGTTAGGCACCTACAGTTTATTTTATTTTCTTATTTTCATAAATTGTAAAATTCCATCATTTCCTTCCTATCTTTGTATTTGTACATAATGAGACTCCACAGCAAATTTTAAGTCCTTAAAATTAAATATCCGCAATCATTCAAGGGAAATCTCCTGTCGTTAACCAAAATTCAAAAGCCACAAGCAAAAGCAGAATTAGCTCTTAAAGGCATAAAAGTTGCACTATCTGATAGTTGCAACTGTAATTTTTTTTTTTGGGGAAAAAAAGAAGAAATACTATTAATATTGGAAAAAAGTAAAAAGGAATGTTACTTACCAAGTTGCTTCAGAATGTCAGTAAATGTGGCCTGCAAAAAAAAAATGACTTTTAATTTCGGTAGACATAAATCTTCAGTTGATACTAGATAAAAATTGACTTTTTCATGGACACAAGATAAAGTGCAACAATGAATGACAAAGCTGGATAATCTAGCAATGGCAATGAAAATTGCGAAAGTCAATATTATTAGCGTGTTTGGTTCTGTGTTTATAGAATTGATTCTAGGTAGAATTGATTTCATCATAATTGATTTAGTCATAATTGATTTTAAAGTAAAGTGATTCTGCTGCACATTCCAGCCTACCAAGAGGAATGAACTGCACACATTTAAACATCCATCTTGTTAATTTTAAGATACCATGCCAATAACCAAAGCATCAATACCCATACCTTTTGTTATTCTATATATGTAAATTGGTGGGAAGTTAAAATCTGAATTTGGTTGTTCTATTAACACCGATAGAGAAAATGGCAACACAACTTAACCTAGGTTTTGTATCAAGCTGTCAAGGAAGATTTGGACAGCACCTCCGTCAAGAAACATACATTATGAAGTAGAATTATAAAGCTAAAAATAGTTTAGCATTGCTTTCTCTGCATATAAAATATAAAAAAATCAACCAGCAGATACTTAAATTTCAATTCCAACATCTTACCGTATTGAAGTCAACTTCTTTAAGAATTTCACATATTGCATCGCGCAACTGATCATCAGTGGGCTCAACTTCTCTTTCTTCTTGCCCTTTCCTTTACCAACCTTTTCTGTTCAATACAACAAAGAGATGTTTCGTAAGTACAAGGGTAAAGACTAAACAAAACACTAATCATCAGTTTTATAAATTAAAAACACCTATTCAAGCTATTAGAAAAGAATAAATACATATGTTAACTGATAACATCTTAATTTTTTTGATAGAAGTACACGTTAACTAATAACATCTTAATGTTTATTTTGAAGTAAAAATTAATATTTTTTCACTAGAACAAAACACGTGGTCTACAATTTTAGATGAAATATGGACTACAGGGAAGAAGAATTCGTTATCTCTACCAGCTTTCTCTTTGGGAGCAGACTTAGTCGGAGGAGTTGACATTTTCTGCTTTCCACCTTTTTCATTTTGCTTCTTTCTTGAAAAGACCTTTGGACTTCCATCAGTATCATCATCAAACTGGGTGCGGGTAGATGATTTCTTAGGTGTTCTCTTGGGGGTGACCGCAATTTTTTGGTAACTGTAATTTTCTCGGTTTTACTTTTTGCAGAAGATTCTTTCTTTGTGGATGATACTTTTGAAGTTTTCTTCCTTTTTTTATCATCTTCAGACTCGCCTCCAGAATCAATTTTCTCCTCACTTTCAGATTTCTCCGGTGTATCATCCTCAAATTTGTCAGGAATACCATTATCATTTTCCTCCTCATTTTCTTTGTCTTTCTCTTCGTCCTCTGACTCATTTTCTGTGTCAGTTGTACTCTTTCTCTCGTCACCCAGCAAAGAATCTTCATTTTTCTTCTGACTCTGAATAATATGCCAAAAAGTTAAGTAAACCAAATAATTAAGCAAAAGATCCCAATAAAAAAAGAAACTAGAATTGCACATATATCACTTATGTTGATAAGGATAAAAGGGGGAAAAAGAGAGAGAAGGAACTATGAATAATATGCAATTAGACTGACATGAAATGTAAAATAGTACAAAGCAATAACAACAATTTATGCCTGATTACTAGGTCAAGTACTAGAGTAGAACTATTAGTATAAGGCCAACACAACAATACTACTAGCAACCTAACAAAACCCCCCAACATAATAAGAATCATAATAATCTAACAACTTTTAAAGTAATGGTAGCATATGCTCACCACAAGTCCAATAGTCATTTATTATACGTGGAAAAGCTATAAGCTGCTCAAACATTTATCATTAAAGTTAACAAATGATGTCAAAGATATGTAAATATGATGGAATTCAGTCCAATTTTTTCTCAACAACAACTACAAAAAGGAATGGCATTAATAATGAACCACTAATACGCAAACAAATTAATAATACAATTTGTATACTTATGTATAACTAAACAGCACAATAGGAAGCACAAAGTCCGCGTGTTTGACACACATGGGACACTGACACCTCCATGCTGGTGGACGCTAGTCCGACATGCGCCCATTTTTATTTCTTATTTTTTTGTGGACATTTTTTTCATTTCTTTATGGACCAACTTAAGAAACATCAAAATCAATCAAACCCAAGTTTAGTTTGACAAAAAGAAAAGGTTACAAAATAAGAAAAAAGGGAAAAAAAAAAATAGAATACAAGGGCTTAGAAATAGGAAGTGCAAATAACATACATCAAGAATGCTCTATGTTTCTTGAGAGGAATTTAGGAAGAAATGAAAATTGATAGTTTGAAATAACATCTATAAATATCCGAAAGTATTGTATATCTTGACTTCATATATAAATACATATAATACTATGAATTGTGAATTTTTCATATTTGTGTGTGCGCCGTGTCTGTGCCTGTGTTGTGTCTGTGTCCGTATCAATATCTGTATTCTGTGCTTTGTACTGAATTATGGGATGAGATCAATTAGCATTCAACTGCAAAAGAATGACTCAATGGTAACAAGAATTGCAATGCAGAGTGCCAAACAAGCAGAAGCGAGACAAGCATACTTAGTCAGAAGGCATGCAAGACGGATATCCTACCATAAGACTTAACTTTGGAATTCTAATTCACCAACTGGAGTTTGTTGCTTAAATCACATTTCACATTCCTGCAGTTAAAGGAATGAGGTAGTACCTTAGCAGCACGTCTTGAAGTTGTTGCCCCAGATTTTGATGAACCTCGTCTCACAACACGCTTACGCTTTTTTCCCTTACTTGACTAATAACAGGAAATAGACAAATAACATGAATACGTTGAACCAAAAACAAAGTCTCTTGGTAAAACAAAGTTAACTAAAAATCATGAGGGAACAATTTTTAAAACACAAAAGAAGATGTAGTAAACCTTCTCTTTTCGGCAATTAGCACAGCTGTGGTTGCATGAGGAGCAACCAAAAAGTCTATCAGCTTAGAAACTATATCTTCCTGCATATGAAGAAGTTTATTAGCAGGAGAAACCAGAAAGATGCTAAGTTACCAATCACAAGGTTTCCATTTTGTGGAATCGACATATACGGAGGTGTATTATGATTATTATTCACAGAGAGCAGATACCAAGATCTTCATAATGCATACACCTATTGAAGCACAAACACATAGGATTACCATCCTCATATTCACAAGATTTAATTTACAGTGAAAATGTTCAAATCTTGAAAAGAAATCAAATGATTAGAAAAACAGAAGTTTTGACAGAAAATCCACTTCCTGTTAGACATCAACAAACCTTTCTTGTTGTTGCCTTGGCAAATGTTATGTCAAGCATATCGCAGAATTCCAGTAGCTTCTCTTTATTACACTTGTCAAATTTTTCTTTAACTTTGATCATATGCTTTTCCTGCAGTAACAATACTTGGATTATAGAAGCTTTGGTGGACAAGGACTTCAGGCAGAAAAGGAAGAGCTAGGTAAAAGAACTGACTAGATCAATAAAACCCTACAGCTGCAATATATGACACAGTTGGATGTTCGAAGTATTGATTTTTTGTACTTTTTAGAGGTAATAATTACCTCATTGTCATGCCACACAAAACCAGAAAACCTTGATATATTACTCTTTATCTGAACTGCCTGCAAAAGAGAAAAAACAGAATTACATGGAAGCATAATTACCTTGAGTGAGGCCTCTCACTTCCATAATCCCAAACATCCCAGCTAAGTTTAGCTTTTAACAGTCTTAGCATGCAATATGCTATATTCTGATTTTGCAGAGATGGCATAATACCAAAAACCAAAGAAATTCAAAAGTAGGGTGTAAAACAGGACATACCTTCCCTCTCCTTCCAAAGAGGATTGTATGGAGCAATTTGAAAGTATCATCAGTCTTCCTTCTAGATAATTTAAAAGCCACTACAGCAGAAAATGCAAGAGTCATACAGTTATTCACTGTTCTGAAGGAGCAGAAACATGCATCCACAACTTAACTTATTCTGTTACTGCTGAATTATGGTTACTCTCGCAGTCCATTATTTTCTCCCATTACCTCAACTGCTAAAGATTTCATATACCAAATTTACAACCAATCTATGGTCTCATTAAATAACATGAACCAACTATAATTATTTTAAACTAATATGCCATAAAACTGATAAAAGTGAAAGGAAAGGGGCTAGAATATTCCAAGTTTTTGCCACTATTATTGTCATTGAAGATTTGTAGGTATAGTAAGCGGGAAAAGGAAGATGCACTCAAAATATTTCATTTTATCAGAAAATGAAACAAACATAAAGCTTTTTATATAAGTGTTTAAAATTGAAAAAGAATTCCTGCAGCTAGTTAATAAGACAAGAAATTAGTGCAAGCTAATAGACATGTCACCATCATCATCAAAATAACTGGTTATAAGTCTGAATATTAATCAATTTGTGCAAATCTGCTGGGTGGGAGCTCCCCAATATTTGGAAGCAAACGCTTTTAAGCATTGAGCCTAGGTTCACATAATCATTAAAGGGCCACGATACAGCTATGTAATCGTAATCTTCAATTGACCATTTCCACACATCACATGTGCATTCTTGACCATAATAGAGAAAAAAAATATACATATATAGGGTGAGCCTTAAAGCAACGGTAAGGTTGTTGCCTTGTGACCAAGAGGCCATGGGTTCAAATCCTGGAAACAGCCTTCCACAAAACAGGAGTAAGGCTGCATACATCTACCCTCCCCAAACCTCACCAGGTGGGAGCCTCCTACATTGAGCCACCCTATATATATATATATATATGGGTTTGGTCAAAATCCCAGCAAGAATTTGGAATGCTTGTGCAAGGACATTATGCACTGGATTAATATCTGCTAGTTAGAGTATATACAGAAGGGAATTCATAAACCATAATTGAAAGAGTATTCATTATTCAAACAAAGGAAAGCACCATACCATTGGGTATATCTTTTAAAGGTGTACCACGACCCTGCAATTTGTAAGGAAAACTGTAAGCAAACTAAGTTATAAAAAAATACACAATTAAAATGACAACATCATCAACCTAGTCTTTTCCAATAAGGGGGATCAGCTACACGGATCAAAAGATACCAAAATAAAACACACGATTAAGGCTATGTATTTTATATATGAAACTGAAAAAGAACACCTTTTCGATGTGAAATTCTTTGGTTGCATCTTTGTCGATTGATGCTACCAACCTCTCAACTGATTTCCTTTCTCGGACAGGGCGATCAATAGTAGGAGTCCTTGGCTCTGTCTTCTTCAGTTCCTTCCTTTTATCTGTCACCTTCTCCCCACTGATCTTCCCTGTCCTCCGCTTTTTCAATCCTTTCTCATCCTTCCTATCTTTTGGCTTATCTTCTTTTGACTTATCAATGTCATCTTCATCCTCCTCCTTCTCCTCCTCCATCTCAGCTTCAGTTTTCTCCTTTTTGCTGTTCTCCTCCATGTCTTTAGTGCTACCATCGACTTCCATTGCATCCACTTCTGGTTTCTCAGCTTCAACTTTTTCCTTTTCTTCCCTACTCTCCCTAATTTTCTTAACCACAGTGTCTGCATCCATTTTCTCATTCTGAAGTCCACAGTCATCTTTCTTATCCTCTAAAACTTCCTTCAGACCATCAACTTCCTTGTCCCCCTTTCCTTCTTTGACACCAGCAACTTCCTTATCCTCCTTTATTTCTTCCACACCATTAACTCCCTTATCCCCTTTTACTTCTGTGCCAACATCTTTCTTGTCCTCTTTTTCTTCTTCCACACAACCAACCTTTTTATCCCCTTCAGCCTCTTCCACACCATCAGCTTTCTTCTCTTCATCAATTTCTTTTATGCTATCTCCTTTCAACTGTTTGACTCTATTATTCTCCAAGACCTTTCCTCCATCAGTTTCCAAATCCTTCTTTTCTGTCACTTCATCTACAATCTTCTCTGGTATGCTCTTGCCATTTGAGTCCGCCTGGGACACTTCATTCACTGATTCTTCCTCACCCATTCCAATCTTATCTTATTTACAGTGGTAATTCTACAAAATTACTTCATAAATACTCTTTCCACTGCACTCTGTTAAAGTGGATAACTACCTGGGAAAGAAAATCATTTAATATAAATATGTCAAACATCAAAATACAAAGAAAAGAGATAGATAATAAAATGAAAAAAAAAAAGATGAGAAATGCTGAATGACATTAATCTATGAATAAGTTTCATATAGATTTTTTTTTTTTAATTGCAAGTTAGATTTAAGTGGGAAACGGTTGTCTCAGTTGGCACGTCATCTGTAAGCTTGACTCATGTAAAATCATTTGTGATAATATAGCACTCCTCAAAATAGATTTTTTCAACAAAACATTGTTAAGCTTCCATAATTAGCAGTGGCATATTGTATAAAAATGTCTTTTTGGTTATAAATTATAATGTAAGGGCATTCTAATCAGGCAACAATTTCAAAGTATAACCATAGTTGATCCAAATAAAATTCTGTTTTTGCACCAACCAACAAATTAAGGGATTTTCCACGGAAAGATCAGGCATTGTAACGGCCAAGCTTCTGTAGCATTGGATGATGGACCACTTTTCACTTTTTTAATGGTAACATTCACAGTCCAAAAACTTTTGAATTTGAAGTTCATCTATCGGTTATTGGCCCCAGCATTTAGTAGAAATATCCAAAAATAAAAAATAAAAAAGAGTACATTTACTCCATGATAATCAATTGCAATGAATGCATAAAATTTGACCCACATCTAAACCAACAAAAGAGTGCAATTTCACAACCCAAAAAAAAAAAGTCAACATGATAAACAGCACTATCTACCTGGGGAAGTGAAATAATTAAGCACCTAAAAAAAAAAAAACTCAACTTTGAATATTCATTCGCACCAACTCCTTAGAAAAATCACAAAAACAAAGTCACCAATGAATAATAAGCCTACTCATGCAATTTCAGACAAAATTCTCAACAATACAGCAACACATTCCTCTTCAGAAACCAACTTCTAAACATCAAAATCATCTCAATTACACCCTGAGCATAACCTCTGATCTCAAATTTAACCCTTTTTTTCCCTTGACCAATTCAAAGCCCTAAATTCCTTACCCCAGATTCCCCCCACCCAACACAACAATTCAATCAAGAATATATGTAAGACACAAACTTTTTTTCACAGCAACAAAAAAAGGGGCCAAAACGGTGCATAATAAGGGAATTGAAGAGTTGAAACTTACAGATTCCGAGCTTCGAAGAGAACAGCACACAGCTTCGAAGAGAACAGAACAGAACACTGTCAGTAACTAAAACAAAAGTGAAGGTGGCGTTAATTCAGACAATATATAGTTCGGACTTCAAATGCGGATTTAAAATGCAGTTAATTGCCATGTAGGATATTTGAGCCGCTGAAATTCGGATCCGGCGGGTCAGATGGGGTATTCGTGGCGTACGTACAAGATCAACGGTCTGGATTTGGAATTCCTTGGGTCGTGTACGTCATGTAGTATTTTTTTTTTTTCATTTTAATCATAAGGATATGTTTGATTATGATATATTTGATTAGAAGGTGGAAATGATTTAAATTTTTCATGATAAAATTTTATATATAAAATAATATATAAAATTTAATTATGAAAATTTATTATTATTTTTATTTTTTAATCAAATATAACTTTAAAGGTAAAAATGAGACTGAAATTTTCGTGGATAACCTCTTTAAGTAGACAAATGTGTTTAGATAAGACTTTAAAAAAATTCACCTTTTTTAAAAAACAATTCTTATATTTAGATAACTTTTAAAAAAAAATCAGAATCTTAAAATGATTTTTTTTTAAGTTAAAGGAGTAAATTAGGAAAATAAATGTATTTTCAATTTTTTCAATTATATATAAATGGGACATTTGTATGAGAATTTTTAAGTGAAAAAAAATCAATTTTGTATATTTAGATAATTTTAAGAAAAATAATTAGCAAAAAAAATCAATTTTTTAGTTTTTTTCATATAAACAAAAGAGTGGCTTCTAAAAAAAATCCATCAATTTTTTAACTTCTTCAATTATATATAAAATTTAATTTCATAATCACTTTTTAAAAATGATTAATTAGAATGCATTGAAGAAGTAAAAAAGTTTTACACATTATCCAATCATTTAATGACACATAGTAAATATGGTCACTTTCCACCCACTATTTGAAAAGTCTTACAAAATGAGAGTTTTGGCTAGATGATAATATAAAACTCTTTTCACTGTCAATGTATCAAAATTAAACTCTTTTAAAAAAATTGAAACAAATGCACCATAAATAAATAAAACCTTAGTTAATGTAGCATAAAAACCTTACTTTGTCATCACAATGTTAAAAAACAACACCAAAAGAATGGGAATTTCTTAAGATAAGACTTTCAACTATGTGTAAGACAAATAAAGAAATAGAAGTAAAACTAAAGTAAAAAAAATCATAATTTTGGTAAGGTATGCATGACATACTCTACATGGCATATTTTATTTATGATATAATAACTAATTATGTTAATATAACGTTATTGTAGTTGTATTTTCATAAATAAGGCTAAACCAACCATAGTTCAAATATTTTAAAACCATTCATTTTTCCTTAGAATTTTTTAAATTCTCATTTTTAATTTCTTTATTTTTTTTATTTCTAATGGTTTCAGATTAGGGGAGTAATGTTGAATGGAAGGTAGCTGTTAGGAACTTGTGGACTTCTGTTTAATTAATGTGTGATTTTCTATTGCAAATTTTAAAGATATTCAGTTTGTAACTAATGACATTAAGTACTTATTCCAGAACCTTTTGCTTGTAATCTTTTTCCTTAATGTTAACTGTTATGCTTCATGTGTAAATTCATGTTATTAGCTTCTGTATGAACGGTATTACTTTGGTGTTAGAGCCCATTCTCAAGCTATTATAGGAGTTATATATAGGTGGAGTCTATTTTCATCTCCATGTCATGGCATTAGTTTTTCTCTACATGCCTTATAGTATTCTCGGCACTAAATATATAATATTGAGCTGACCAACTCAATATTGGGTTGTCTATGCATTTGTAGGACTATATGGCATCAGGAGATTAAGGAATCCTAGAGGAGTAGAGTGCACCAAATGACACTTTATTAGGGATGATGGGGGCCATGATGAGTCTAGCTAAACTCAAGGCCCATACATAATCAAATATAATGATTTTTCAATAAATGCAAGAAACTCGATATAGGAACAACAACCATGATGGTGAAAGTAGTGGAAACTTTATTGGGGAGCACTTGTTACTAATCACAATTACCAAGGGGTATTGAGTTTAGGAAAGCCTCACCACCTTCATTCCATGGGGACTATGACTTTTTTGCTGAAAAATGGGTCATGCAACTATAAAAGATTTTGAGTGTTTTAGGGTGTAGATGTACAAAATGTGGTATTTGCCACCTATATGTTAGAAAGGGAAGCGGAATATTGGTGGAGGAGTACTGTCATGACTCGGCTTAGGCACGTGAAAATCTCATTCTCACATAAGCCTCGTGACTTGTATCATTTCTATATGCACAAAAAGGTCCATATTATGGTTCTATTCTTTTTATATATCAATCTCCTTCGACATCATAACAAAGTAAGTGAAATCTCATAGTTCATCTCAAAATGCAAGACTAGATTATCACAGAATGTGCATAAAGTCCCTTTTTATACAAAGTGCTGTGAAAAGTAAAATATGTTATACAGTCCAAGATAACATTCTAAGATACAAAAACTATGCAAAAGGGCAACATGCTCTATGATCCCGAAAACCTCCTGCATAACATTGGAGCACGTCTAGAGCAAAAATACCAGACTCCTCACCTAATGAGAGTGACAACTGAAATCTAATCCTGGGAGAAAGATGGCTGAACTACCCTAACGTTAAGTATTCTCTAAAAATTCAGAAGAAACATAGGGGTGAGTTTTGTATTCAAAACTTAATGAGTAAGTCACCTAACCCCTTCCATAGAACATTAAAGGGCATGAGAAAATCACAATGATA
This sequence comes from Dalbergia oliveri, assembly GCA_030441495.1. NCBI lineage: Eukaryota > Viridiplantae > Streptophyta > Magnoliopsida > Fabales > Fabaceae > Dalbergia > Dalbergia oliveri. The sequence continues at coordinate 10,134,888 of JAMLFY010000001.1, forward strand.
TAAATACTGAATCAATTAATATAGTTATAGGAATGTAAGTATATGTAAGAGTACTAAAACACTTTATCCTGAAAACACTCCAACAGTATCTCAATAGAGAAACAATAATCTCTACTCTTATGGGCATAACAATATTCTGGTACATCTGGGCATTAGATCGGGGCCCAGTGTGGCAATAATGGGTACCTAACTAGGTTCCTTCTGAATACTCTAGCCCTAGGCTACTTGGTACCAAGGTTAGCGGATTAACCTAACACATAGCCTTTCTCTATAGCTATTGTTTCAACAAGAGAATAAGTATCATTTCCAAACTTTGAAGACAACGGCATCTTCCCTAGGGTTTAAACTCAATCAAGAAAAATCCATGATTCCATAAATCAGGTTATCATTGTAATAGTTCAACAACTCATGTTCTCACATTCAGCTTCATCAAAAATACCTTTCATCAACAATGGTCCCATGGATTAAAACATATTTTCATGTTAAAACCTGTAGTTCAAAATATAGAACACAGAGAGTTCTCACAACTTCTAAGAAAACCTCTAAAGTTCATTGTTTAGGCTATATTTAGATGAAAATAATTTTAATGCATGGAATAGAGATTACAATGGGAACCCACTCACCTGGAGTGGCAGAAGTTGAAGGCTCAGTGCTGACAGGGTTTCTTGGAGTGGAGATAGCACCGGTATCTATCATAGGAATGATAGAACCTTTGATTAGTCTCTAGAATCACCAAAAAAAACCTTAAGTTTATCTCTAACATAGAGGAAGAGCTCCCTACCCTTATAGGCATAGAAACCACTTTAAGACAAGAAGGAACTGAAGAAAATAGAGCAAAAACTGAGAAAATTACATACCTTAAGGCCTTAGGAATGAAAAGAGTGAAGCTAAAATTAAAGGAAATGGGTGAAAATGGGTTGAGAGGTGAAGGTTCTCGAGCTTTGGAGGTGAAGGGTTGTGTTTTTGAGTTCTGGAACCCGAAATGAGATTTTTATGCTCTCTTGACGCCTGGGCGGTCACCTGCCGCCTTAATGCACCAACCTACTTCTAACCGGGTCTCCAGAACCTCCAACATGCTATGCATTGGACGTGTTATCTCATTGCTCACTTATTTTAAGTTAATCAATTTTAAGTTAATCATTTATTTTACTTCCATTAACTTTAAAACATAAATGTAAATAAGGAAACACCCATTTGGATTCAAATAAAATATCTAAAAAATCAAAATCCCCATCAATCAAAACCCAATTTTTGGATTTTAGTTCAAATTCGGGGATTCCAAGATTTTATAAACTTTTAGATTAAGAACGAAGTGTCTAGAGGTTCCATAAAATTCATTAAAAATCACTCTTCAATTTATCTATCTCCAAAGAACAATTACCGGACTTTTGATCCCAAGGAAATGGTTCTATTATATAGCCCTCCAAAGGCGTGTAGGGTCCAGACTTGGTGAAATTTAGGACCCATATGGACCGATTAGGGTAATTGGCACCCTCTTTAATTTGGAAAAAAAATTCTAACCCTTTTTATTTAACCTAGGGTATTACAAGTACCAAAAGTTTGTTAGGGTCTAGTAGAATCAAAATTACTTGGGATATATTCTTGATCACTTTCTTTGATAAATATTTTCCTAATAATATTGAGGATGAGAAAGAAGATGAGTTTGTACATCTCAAGCAGAGAAGTATGACCATAGGTTAGTATGTGGCAAGATTCGATGAGCTTTCTAAATTTTCTTCTTATCTGAAAATTAACACGGATAGGCATTGGAAGGCAACAAAATTTTAGTTGGGTCTAAGGCCTGAGATTAGAGATAAGGTGTCCACCGTAGATATTAAAGACTATACCACTCTAGTCAATAAATGTAAGATAGGAAAAGAGCCATCAAGATTTGGAATTGGAGAAAGAAAGGCAAAATTTTCTCAAAAGAAAGAGGATGATGGAGGCTCAAAAGAAAAATAATTTTAAGAATGGAATGAACTTGGGTTAAAGGAAACAATTTCCAACGAGAACCTTTACCTGCATGCAATAAATGTGGAAAATCTCATGGATCAAAACCTTGCCTTTTTGGACAAATGTTTGCTACCGATGTGGGAAGCTAAGACATTATGTTAAGGATGCGCCAATGGGAAACCATTGAAAAATCTTGTGCCAAGACCACAAACTAAAGGGAGAGTATTTACTTTTAGTGGAGAAGAGGCAACTTATTCTCCTAACATGATCAAAGGTACATGCCTATAAAAAATTATCTATTAATTGCATTGTTTGACTTAGGAACTACGTATTCCTTTATATCTATTGACTGTGGAGAAATTAAAATTGTCTTTATCTTAGTTGCGTTTTGATCTGTTAGTTTCTACTCTCATAAAAGAAAAAGTTTCTACCTCTCATGCCTATTTGAACTGTCCCATTTTAGTTAAAGGAAAACTTTTTATTATTGATCTTGTTTGTTTACCTTTGTCTGGTGTTGATATTAGAATTGGAATGGATTGGATGTCTTCTAATAGCATCCTTCTAGATTGTTCAAAAAACTTGTTTATTTTTCCAATGAACCAACCAAGAAACAAAAATCCTCTGACATCATTTTCCGAATGCCACTCAAGTAGAGAAGTATCTTTTAGAAGAAGTTCAAGGGGTTCTCCTGTTCTCTAAATTTTAAGGTTAAACAAGATATAAACAACATACCTTTAGAAGAAAATTTCCATAAGTGTTTCCTAAGAATATAGTGAATCTACCACCCAAAAGAGAGGTTAAGCTTTCCATTGATTTAATACCAAGGACCTCGATCCTTTGTACCCTATGGAATGTCGCCTCTAGAGCTTAATGAACTTAAGAAACAAATTGAGGATTTATTGTCCAAAGGATTCATTGGACCTAGTATATTACTATGGGGTGCAGAGTTTTGCTAGTCAAGGTTAGTCCTTGCACATGCCTCTAATGATAGTAAAAGAGCATAAGTTGTTAGAGGAATTTAGGGATTTGAAAATTTCAATGCTTACATGCTAATGAAAATAGAATATGATTTGAATGACCAAGTAAGAAATGCCCAAGACAGTGATGGGTTTCTAAAGTCCCTTAAGAGCAAGATTCAAGTAGAACAACTTGAGCATTTCCAACTTGATGAAAAGGGAGATATCATGTATGAAGGAAGGTTATGTGTGCCTAATAATGAAGAATTGAGGAACAGATTTTGGCCAAGGCACATTATAGTAAATTCACCATGCATCTAGGAACAACAAAGATGTATTAACACCTCAATAAGTTGTTTTGGTGGAATGACATAAAAATAGACATAGTTAAGTTTGTAGCTAAGTGTCTTACTTGTCAAAAGGTTAAGATAGAGCAAAAAAAACTTGTAAGATTATTACAACCTCTAGATATACCTGAGTGAAATGGGATAGCATATTAATGGATTTTGTTGTGGGATTACTAAGAATTCCTTCAGGCTATGATGCTTCATGGATAATTGTTAATAGATTAACCAAGTCTATCCATATCCTACCAATAAAGATTAGTTGGCCATTATATAGGTTGGTTCAGAGCTATATCCAGGAAATTGTAAGATTACACATTACACCAGCTAGCATTGTCTCAAATAGAGATCCTAAATTTACCTCAAAGCTTTGGGTAGCCTTACAAGATGCCTTAAGTACTAAGCTTCATTTAGTACTCTACCACCCTCAAACAGATGGTCAAATAGAGAGAACAATCCAAACATTGGAGGACATGTTTGGAGCCTGTGTGCTAGAGCTTGGAGGAAGTTGGATACTTATCTACCATTAATAGAGTTTGCCTACAACAATAGTTACCATTTAAGTATAGGCATGACACCATTTGAGACTCTATATGGTAGAAAGTGCAAGTCACCCTTGTGTTAGTTTGAAGTGGGAGAAAATAGTTTGCTAGGACCTGACATAGTGTACCAAACCACAAAGAAGATCAAGTTCATTAGAGAAAAGCTACTCATTGCACAAAGTAGGCAAAAAAGTTATGCTAATAAAAGAAGGAGACCTTTAGAATTTAAAGAAGTGGACTATGTCTTCCTTAGAGTCACTCCTACTATTGGAGTTGGTAGAGCTCTTAAATCCAAAAAGTTAAGCCCAAAATTTATTGGTCCATTCCAAATTCTTAAAAGGAGGACAAGTTGCATATCAAATCACACCTCCATCCAATTTTTCAAATCTTCATAATGTCTTTCATGTTTCTCAGCTTAGAAAGTACTATTTTGACCTTTCACATATAATAGAATATAAGATAATGCAAATAAGAGATGATTTCACATATGAAACTAGTTCAATGCAAATCATAAATAGATCTGTCAAAAACTTAAGAGGAAAAGAAATTCCTTTAGTCAAAGTGCTTTGGAAATGGTTATCACTTGAAGAGGCAACATGGGAACTAGAAGATGAGATTAAGAAGACCTACCCAAAATTATACCAACAGGTTAGTGAATTTTGGAGGCAAAATACTTAAAAGAAGGGGAGAATTATAGCATCCCCTTTTTCATAAAATGATATGTGTAATAGCGATTTTAATTCATATATCTAATGTAAATATTTTAATTGTCTAACTTGATAATTTTGTATCAATATCTATTTTAACTAATAGATCATAAAGTTAAAATGTAGATAATTAACGTTTAAGATATGACTATAAATTAGTAAAGACAAGCTCAAAATATTATACCAAGTTATGAGTAATATTTATTAGGAAAATAAGAAATGGTGTTAACAATTACGTGTACAATTTTACACTAAAAGATTAAAAAATAAATAAATAAATGGACATGGTTAGATAGTGCATTTCCACATCGCCAACTTACCACAATGTAATAAATGAAATGGTACTTTTCTAAGCCTATATATTGTTGGGTTACGGTGCTTTGACAAAAAGAAAAAAAAATATATAGTGTGTGTTGTTTGTGTTAATAAAGAGAGAATATGTGAAAAAGAAAAGAGAGAAAGAGTTAACGTGGAGGAGGGGGAAAAAAGAAAAGGAAAAAAGGAGAGAGAATGAGGAAGAGTAGAGAAAAGTTTAGTGTGTACTAATAGTTTTCATCTCTATAATAAAAAATAGTTTTCATCTCTAAAATAATTTAAAGGTAGAAAATGAATTTATTTTATACAAAATAAAACCATGACTATATTTATTATTATTACTTGTTTTACATACTATTAGTTTATATTAAAGTTGATCACTATTATTTACTATTGTCATCTTATTTTACTATTCCTTTATATTTATAGATGATTATGAATATGAATATTGATCAAAATAATATTAGCCACTTAATTAAAAAAAAGTTTCTCTTCCTCCTCATCGATCCTATCAGTTTACTGCGCTTTGGTTTCTTCTTTTTATTTGATCATTTAATTATAAAGATTCTTTTCTTTCCTTACTTATAGTGCAACTACACGCTCTGATTTCTTCTTTTTATTTTTCTATTTCTTTATATATATGTTGTTCAAATCAAGTTAGTTCATGTTTTTCTTTATTTATGTTGTTATTGGTTCAAGTTATTTTATTATTCTTCTATTTTAAAATTTTATCATATTGTTTATATGATATTATATTAATTAGAGTTGTTAATATTTATAGAAATCTTCTATAAGGGACCTAATTTCAAGGTAAAATATAATTAAATCTAATACCACGAATAAGTAAAGGTGATCTTACATTGATTTGGAATATTAAATTAATTATGATTTTATGATGACAAAGGCCAACTCATGGACCTTGATGGAATGTTAAAAGAGAATTTAGTAATAATTATCTTAATCTTGGTCCCTTTTAAAATTAATATTTAGATTGACAACTCTATAATTTCGATAAAGATATTACTTTATTATTTGGTCAAGTTTATATTATTCTAATGCAGTTTATTTATTTTAAGTTTATGCATTAATTTGTATTGTGTGCACTTTATTCAGTTTATGTTATTGGTTAAGCATTTCATACTCATTGTGAATTTATGTATAATGACAAGTAAAGTAAAATGAAGACATAAAAAAAAAATTTGTCACTAACCAGGTGAAGGCAGAGGAATAGATATAAAATTCTTTTATATTACCTGCCTTAGTTAGTGTGACATAAAAACCTTACTTTGTCGTCACAATGTTAAAGAACAACACCAAAAGAAGGGGAATTCCCTAAGATAAGGTTTTCGACTATGTGCAAGACAAGTAGAGAAGTGGAAGTAAAACTAAAGTAAATAAATCATAATTGTGGTAAGATATGCATGACATACTCTACATGGAATATTTTATTTATGATATGATAATTGATTATATTCATATAATGTTATTGTAGCCTTGTGTATTTTTCGTAGACACGGCTAAAACCAACTATAGTTCAAATATTTTAAAATCATTCATTTTCTATTGAGAATTTTTTTAAATTCTCATTTTTCTTTATTTTTTATTTCGAGTGGTTTCAAGCTGAATGGAGGTAGTCTTAGGAACTTATGGACTTCTGTTTAATTAATGTGTGATTTTCTATTGCAAATTTAGAAATATTCAATTTATAATTAATGACATTAAGTACTCATGACATAATCTTTTGTTTGTAATCTTTTTATTTAATGTTAACCATTATGCTTCATATGTAAATTCATATTATTAGCTTATGTATAAATGGGTGTTATATTAACTCCTCATGTAAGTATCCTTTATCTCAATATCTGTCATATGACTCTTTGTCCACTAAACACAAACAATTTTCCATTGCCATTTCTGCTATCCATGAACTATAAATATATGATGAGGCTACTTCTCATGATTGTTGGAGGAATGCTATTAACCCTGAACTTTTTGCTCTTGAGTCCAACAAGACATGGGTGCTTCTCTTCCTATTGGAAAGAAGGCTATTAGATGCAAATGAATTTTTAAGGTCAAGTTCAAACAAGATGGTAGCATAAGGAGACACAAGACTAGGATAGTGGCAAAGGAGTTCACTTAAACTCTTGGTTTTGATTACTTTGACACATTCAACCCTGTAGTGAAAATGACCACAATGAGGTTATTATTATCCATTGCTCCAGCAAAACGTGACATCTTCATCAGCTAGATGTAAACTCCTTCCTCAGATTACGTGAAGTTTATATGAAGTCCCTTAGCTGCAAACCTAAACTAGGGCTGGTTTGTAAGCTACAAAAGTCTCTCTATGGTTTGAATCAGGATAGTGGAATGTGAAATTGACATCATTTCTAGTTGATTCTGGTTTTGCCCAATCAAAATCTGACTACAACCTATTTACTAATTAAATCAACTACTAAGGGTTTCACAACCATATTTGTCTATGTGGATGATTTGGTATTAGCTAGTAGTGACCTTAAAGAAATAACACAAATGAAGCAGGATCTAGATGACAAGTTCAACATCAAGGATCATGGCAATTTGAAATATTTATTTGGCATGGAGATTGCTTCCAGTAAGAAGGGCATCTCCTTGCACCAAAGAAATACACCCTTGATCTCATCAAAGGCTACTTGGCGCAAAGCCAATCTCTACACCAATGGTCTACACACTCAAATTGTGCAAGTTTTCAGGTGCTTTACTCTCAGATAATGGTGAATATAGAAGATTAATTGATCGTTTATTGTATTTGACTAACACAAGACCTGATATTAGTTATGCAATGGGCAAACTTAGTCAATATCTTGATTGTCCCACAAATACTTATTACAAAGTTGCAATTCATGTGCTTTGACATCTCAAGTCTTCCCATGCCTTTGGTATATTATTTTCTCCTGATTTAGATTTATAGCTGATTGGTTTTTCTAACTCTAATTGAGGCTCCTAATCTGATACTCAATGCTCCATATCCGGCTATTTTTTTTCTTGGCTCTTCACTTATTTCATGGAAAAGAAAGAAATAGACCATTATTGCTCGATCTTCCTAGAAGTTGAATATCGCTCTCTTGCCCAAGCACGCTGTGAAGGACAATGGTTGATCTATCTTCTTCATTATTTTAGGTTTCTACCTACCAAGGCTTTCCATTTTACTATGATAACCAATCGCGTTACACATAACAACAAATCCTATCTTCCATGAGAAGACCAAACATCCAGAGATTGACCTGCATTGTCAGGGACAAAGTTCAATCTAGAGTCAAAGTTACTGCCCATTTCAACCCCTCTCCAAGTGGTTGATGTCTTAACCAAGCCTTTAGCTCCATGACCATTCTCATAGTGTTATGCCAAGCTAGGCTTGATTGATTTCCATAAGCCTATTTTGAGAGGGTGTCATGTGATAATTATCTCATTGGTCAAAGTAGTTAGTTAGTTTTAACTTTCAGTTTTCTATTATAGTTTGTTAGTGGTTCAAGCTAGATAAGTGTATATCAACCACACTACTTTACTGGTTTTCGATGAGATTCACCATAACCATAATAATCATAATAATGTGCATTCAGCCACCTTCTAGCACTCTTTTCCTCAATATTTTCTCTCCAATTTCTTCTTGCTCCTGAGCTTGCTCTCGACTTCATCTTCGTTGAGCTTTTCTTCAACCCCTCAAGTTGATAACATTTCACAAAACCATATATCAGTTAATGGGTAGCCAAACCAAGAAGAACATTAAGATTGCTAAAAAATAAGGAATAAACTAAAAGGAAATTTAAATAACAAAAAGGGCACAAATTAGTTCCCTAAGAATCCATCTCCCTAACATCTTTGAAAGTTTAAAAAGACATGGAAAAGTGCAAAAGGTGCAGATTCAATGGTTTTCTACCTTTTTATTCATAATCTATAAAAAAAAAGTAAAAGATGAAGTTGGATGGAATAATAAAAAAATAAAGTTGTTTACAACTCCATTTCTATTTTCCTTTTCCTTCAAAAATAATCTTCACGCTAGCATCATAACACAAAAAGTGGTCTATTAATGCTGACTCCCTTCCTTTCTTATGTGAAAGCATAACAACTTTGGCATTGTTACATGATTTTACCGTTAAAGTGCTAACTTCTCTCATTAATTTGCAACAAAATAGCCACTTTACTGAGTATCTTCCACCTAAAATCCTCAATATCTTTTTTTTTTAAATTTTACAAATCCAATTAATGAAATCATTTTATTCTGCAAATTAATTCATTTTAGTGAGTATCATTGCCAATAAAATCAAATAATATCAATAACTCACTAATCAAGATATTTTTATTAATTTCTCCTAAAATTTAATCAAGAATAGCTCAATATTAAGAATGATGAGGACCTAATAACTTGGACAAATATAAATTTTGCACTATCATTGTATTTAAATTAAATTCAAAAATAATTATAAAGATATTCCATATAATAATGGTATAGAAATTTCATACACACACACACACACACACACACACACACACACACACACACATAATGATGGTATATAAATAATGGTATAGAGTAATGTTTAACCCACTTGAAAATAGTATTATAAAGATGTCTTCATGTGCTAAACCTGGGATAGTTTTTATTGTGGGATCTCGGCATCATAGATATCATATATCAATTAAAACTAAAAGAGACCACTTACAAAAACAAATGCAATATTTTATCATTGTGCCTTATTAAAAACCTCATTGGTAAAACCCAGTGGGAGAAAACCTAAGGTAAGAATAGAGTACGCATGATATTCAATAATGAAATGAAAATGCATACTTATAGTGAAACATAAGTGACAAGTAAGTTGAATGGTAAACAAAAAATCCAACAATGAAAACTCTTAGGTTAATAGTATTCCAAGATCTTGGTACTTCGGTTTGGTCCATTGTTGCTTAACTTGTACTCCCCTTTGCCAAGAACCCCGTTGCTGGTAAAGCCCCATCCAATTGGTGCAAGTTTCTCTTGTCTTGGCATCTTATATCCTATATCACCCATCTAAGGACGAGACTTCAAATTGTTGGGGAAAAATGTCACTTTCCTTTCCTTAAGAATCACCCTATTGAGAAATAAAAGTAGGAATTACAACATAATAATTAACATATAAAATTTCAAAATTAGAGAAAAATCACGCTCGCTATCAAACAACAACTACAGAATTACATTTGTGAAAATTTTACAGTACATAGACTTCTCTCTCATATATCCCATGACCTCAGTACATCCACATTCTCCAAAGCAAGTAGCTAAATTATATTTTTCAACACTCTAAGACAAGAGTACAAAGAAAAAAAAGAAAGTCAAAATACAAGTTTAAAGTGTTTGACTAGTGCAAGTTGAAACAAAGAACTTGGCTATATATATATATATATATATAGCCATGACAACCCTCTTCACTTGCAATTTTGGGTGATGTAGAACTTGTTCCAAGAAGCTTTCCTTTCCCCTTTCCTTTATGGTAATGTGAGACTTCTTCCAAGATGTTTTATTTCAATTAAAACCAACAATTTTCACTTTGATTAAAATTAGAACATCTCCAACGTCCATTGTTTACACCAATAATCTCTTTCTATCATTGTCTACACTGACAACCATAGTTCAAAATAGTTGTCCTACTCCACCATAAAATTATTCTCACTCAGAATGAGCAATTCCAAGAATTTCAGCTTGGTACATATCGAAACCTTGTTGAAAATTTATGGTGCAACTTCTATGTTGGCTCTCTCGAAAGTTCTTCAATAGTTGACATAATCCTACCTCACACCTTGTATAATTGCCAACCAATACTCGTGTACAACTATGGATCCACTAGCAACATTTATATAATACCACCACACACCTTGCATAAACTCTAATCAATGCCCATGTTCAATTATGGACCTACTAGCAACAACTTATTTTTTTCCCTTTGTAACTCTAATTGTATCACGATATCCTTGACTTGTATTTGCCATGAGCCAAAATCAATTCTTTAGTCAATTTCTCTATTAAACCATACACTAAAATAGTGTGTGTCAACTGTAAAGCTGTGCACTAGAAAGGTTCTAGGAAAGAAGTGGGTCACAATGGGACAGTTAAGTACCAAGTCCTTTCTATTTAGAATCTTTCCAAAACCACACTAGTATAATATTGCACTTTCTTCTAGCAACCAAAGATAATTTTCAACCAAGTACCATACTTCTTTTCTGATGTAGAAAATTAGATAATGCTACAACCACAAAGCATAATAAGAAAGCATCCTCCGAGCTATTAACTCTGATACCACTTGTTGGAGGAAAAATGTCACTTTCCCCTCCTTAAGAATCATTCTAAACATAGAAAAATAAAAAAAGAATCACAAAATAATAATTAAAGTGAAAACTCCAAACTATGGAGAAAATCACATCCACTGCCAAATGACAACCAGAGAATAATATTATGTGAAAATTTTATAGCACATAGATTTCTCTCTCACACACCCTATGACCCCAGTACACTCACATTACCCAAAGCAAGTACCTAAGCTACATCTGGCAACACTTTGAGACAAGAGTATAGAGAAAAGAAGAAAGTTATATGTAAGCTTAAAGTGTTTCCAATTGGTACAAGTTGAAACAAAGAACTTGGCTCGTATATATATAGCCTTTGCAACCTTATTCACTTGAAATTCTAGGCAATGTGAGACTTTGTCCAAAAAGCTTGTTTCTCCCCATTCATTCTTGAGTGATGTGAGACTATTTCCAAGATATTTTATTTTAATCAAAATCAAGCCAATGTCAAATTACCCTAAAACTCCTGAATTGTATCTTCTAGCAACTACCGCTTTAACGTTGTCTCCTAGATATGCCCAATTTCAATATCATCATCTAAAAGATTAGTTTCCTCAGCAAGTTGGACATCATTGCTTGCTTATGAGAAAAGTGATTTTCAAGGACTCAACTCAACTAGCTCAACTAGGATCATGGCTTCTATCCCAAATACCATACAAAATGGGCCCTCCAATGTTGTAGATCAAGGTGTTGTTTGGTAAGACTAGATGATGCTTTTCAGCTTGTTGGCCCATCACCCTTCATGTCACTAAGTCACTTCTTGAAAGCATTGATTATGACTTTGTTACTGTCTTTACCTACTCATTCTCTTGAGGGTGCCCGACTAAAGTGAAGTGGTGTTTGACCTTATAGTTAGCGAAGAATCCCTAGAACTTCTTGTCCATAAATTGTGAAACTTTGAAACACCAAACCTCGTGAAAATATTTTTTCATGTGAACTTTCTGCATTGGGCTACTATAATCGTGGAGAGGGGCACTGCCTCAATCCAATAAGAGATAAATAATCAGTTGCCACAATAAGAAACCATACTTACCCTAGGACCATGGGAAATATCCCAGTAGGTCGATTCCTCATATAGGAAAGGAAAAGGTGCGACAATTGCTATCATCTCTTTCACGAGGGTGAGGTGGAGATTTCCATGCTCTTGACACCTCTTGCAATGCCTTACAAATTCTACCTAGTCATTATGGTCAGTTAGTAATACCTTGCTCTTAGTATCTTTAAGCCTAAGCTTTCCCTACAGGGTGATGCCGATAGCCTCCTTTATGTACCTCTTTTATCACCTTAATCACTTGCTTTTCAAGCAAACATTTTAGCAGAGGTTGCAAGATTCCCTTCTTGTACAATCTTCCTTCAATCAATGAAAAATTTACAGCTTCATATACTAGCTTTTTTGACTCGACTCCTTGTCGAGTAACTCCTTTTCTATATATAGCTTATCAAAAAGGTCATCTAGCTTACCTCTTAACTAACTTCTTCGATGCAATGGGATTTCGAGATAGAGGGTGCTCTCAATATCTCTTCAATTAAACTTTTGTTGTTTGTACTACGCTTCATGCTAGCCAATTGTTACAGGCAAATCTGCCCTAACATTCTGATCACGAGGAACAAGGTTGATCCTAAAGGGCGAAAATGTAGAGAGCAAGTTCCTCACGATCTCTAAATACATTTGTAGCGAGGCATCCTAAGCTTGAAACGTCCCCAAAACTTGGGAGATTAAGACCTAGGAGTCACTATACACCGTAAGTTTTAGACTCTAACATCCTTTGCTAATTGCAAATTAGCAATCATGACTTCATACTCTACTTGGCTATTTGATACAAAGAACTCAAACTTAACAGATAAATTGAATTGAACTTGGTCATCTCTCAGGATGACTTGACTCCACTTCCCTTAATGTTAGCGCTTCATCAATGAAAAAGGTCCATCTCGCTAGTAGGGAAGGTGAGTCCTCCTCAACTAACTCCACCATAAAATTTGTTAGGGCTTGAGCTTTAATGGCACTTCTTAGTTCATACCTGATATCAAATTTTGAAAGTTCCAAGGACAAATGTGCCATTCTCCCTGCCATGTCAAGCTTGTATAACACTTGTCTAATTGGTTGGTTCGTGTGCATAACTATTGTGTGAGCTTGAAAATATTGCCTCAAACATTGGGCTATAATAACTAATGTGTAGGCTAGCTTTTCTAATTTGCGATATCGAACCTTGGCTTCATTTAATGTTTTACTTACAAAATATACCGGCTTTTGTGTGCAAGCTTCCTCTACCACTAGCACCTTAGCCAGCGCTTTGCTAGCTATCGCTAGAAACAAAAAGAGTTGTTTCTCATTTCCGATTTGCTCAACATCCCTACAGGGGGCATAAAATGGTCTTGAAGGCACAAAAAGCTTGCTCGCACTTTGTTAACCGATCAAAGTTATTCTTTCTTATTTTGAGGAGCTCGTATAATGGGACAACCTTTAAGGTCAAGACTGCCAAGAACCGCAACAACACAGCTAGACATCCCATCAACTCGGACTTCTTTAACGGAAGTTGGACTTTACATTTCAAGTATTGATCTACACTTATCGAGGTTGGCCTTGATCCTCTGATGTGTGAGCCTAAAATCTAAAAATTTTCCAGCTTTAGTGACAAAGGTCCATTTTTGTGAGTTGAGCCTCATATTATTCTTCCTTAAACAATAAAAAACAATGCCTAAGTCTAAAATTAACGGATACCTCCATAGTCTTCACGGCATGTCATCTATATATACTTTCATAAAGGTACCGAGATGATATGCAAACACTTCGCATCAATGCTAGTACGTTGCTCTGGCATTCTTTAGTCCAAACAACATAACCTTGTAGCAGCTAGCCGTGGGAGTGATGAATGTGGATTATTCTTCATCCTCTGGGCTAATTGATACCCACAAGCTACATCCACTAAACCATCAATGCTTGGGAAGTAACATATATATTTTTTTGTTATTATATAACATCTAAAATTAAACTGAATTTTATAAGTTATTGTTATCTTTCATTGTAATTAACTGTATTTTTTAAATATTATAAATTACAACTAAAATATTAAATAGATTTTAATTAAACAATACATTCCATTGACTTTTTTTTCTCTTGAAAAATACGCTACATGTGTGTTTCTTTGATTTTTCCTGTTCGTTACAAAGGTAATGAAAAGACATTTTTATCGTAATTTTCTGAATTTTTAAATTAAGCTGACCTTTTTTTTTTATTATTATGTTTCTTTCAAATTGTTTGCTGTAATCCATTATTGTATAGTCAACAAAATGGCAATTTTGTAACTTACTATTATATTTTATTATATGAATTTAAAAATAAAAATGAAACACAAGCTAATCTAAATCTAAATCTATATCTACATGATGTGACAAACCAATAAAGCAAAATCACTGGCTGGTTGACTTCTTGTTTTTTGGTTTTTCTTTTTCGCCACACGGGGAGTGAAAAGACATTTTCGTCTTCTCAGAAGTTTTTTTAAGTAGACCATTTCTTTAAGAAGTTTGTTAGATTAAAATTTGGAATTGGCTGTCAAAAGGACATTAATTTGATGTTTCAAAGAGATTTGTAATACTATCAACTAGCACTGCACCCCGTGCTTTGCACGGCTGCAACATGCGTTTATATATATATATATATATATAAATATTTAAAAGCTAATTTTAATATAGCTTGAAAGTAGATTTTTTCTTTTCACTTTAATTCCCTAACTATTTTTCTATTTGTTTTGGTATCCTAATTAATGTTTTGTTCATTTTGGTGATCTAATTCTTCACTTTTAAGTTAAAAATATCTCCCAATCTAAGTACCTTAGCTAGTTTTGTCAATCTGTTAAGCCTTTTAGCCTTTTTAACGAACGTGTAATCTATAACTTGGAAGTATCATACATGGGATTGCTTTATTAGATTTTGTAACACCAGGATACATGCATTTTCACTTAATGATGACGATTGAGAGGACCAAAATGAAAAAAAGAGTAAATATTGACTTAAGTATGTCTTTGGTCTCTTAAAAAATAAATAAATTTTAGTTTTGGTACTTGAAATTTTTTTTATTTAATTTCAATCCAACCATTTATAAAACTGTTTAGT
The DNA here is from genome assembly GCA_030441495.1 of Dalbergia oliveri. NCBI lineage: Eukaryota > Viridiplantae > Streptophyta > Magnoliopsida > Fabales > Fabaceae > Dalbergia > Dalbergia oliveri. The sequence continues at coordinate 10,150,166 of JAMLFY010000001.1, forward strand.
TTAATCCATATCATATATGATTGTTAGCTGTCTTGAAAGATTGAATGACCAAATCCTCCAATAGTAAAATCAACATTTAACATATACAATTGAACAATATGGAACAAAACCAGGCTATTTTAAAAATATTTAGGCCGAATATAACAAAAAAGTGCCCAGGTACCAAAATAAAATTTCACTTATATTTTTTATTGACCAAATAGATATTTGAACCTTAGGGGACTAAAAAATGAAAAATTACTTAGGGGATAAAAATATCAATTTTGCCAAAAAAGAATAGAGGAGGGCCAATAAACATTTCAAATAAAAATAACGTGATATTGTAAAAATAGAATGCGCAAATCAAGATTTAATTAGGCTTATGGATGAAGCGATTGTGTCCCTAAACTATATTATTTAATGATTTCATTTACTGATCTGAATCTTTAGAATTTAAGTTTCCATGATGTAATGATATTTTATTTATGAAGTACAACCTCAAATTAATCCTTATAAAATATTGTAGGATATCAATTTAGTTTTTGAGAGAGTTGTGATACTAATTTGATTTTTGAAGGATTTGTAATATTAATTTAATCCTTCAAATGATCAATATTTATTTTAAGTTACTCTAAAAGATTAAAAAAAAATTAAACTAATTTGAAATGAATTTTAATCCAATGACCAAATTGATTTAAATTTTTTTTAGAGGATTAAATTAATATCTCACAATATTTTTAAGGACCAAATTCATATCACAAATATTTCAAGGACCAAATTGATATCCTATAACAAAGGTGTTTGAATTATAGCAATATAATATAAACTAAATACTAACGACAATAGATATTTTCTTAAAAAAAATTTATCCATAAAGTATGTTTGCTATCATGTTATCTTCACAACATTTCTGTTGATAACATGTTATCTCCAAGTGACAAAATATTAACATACAAACATTAAAATTGTAGGAAGAAAAAGAAACATAATTTTTTTAAAAAAAAAATTAAACCTCAAATACAACTTTTTTAAATATAAATTAACATAAAATTTAATCAATTATTCAAACAAGTTATTCCGTTAGGTGAATTACAAAAAGGATTTGCCTATTAGAAAGAATTCAATTTTAAAATTGAAATTACACAAACTAAAACATCACCTAACGCTATAATTGTGTAAAGTCCAAGATTGGACGTGCATAGCCTTACTGTGTTTCAATGAGCCTAATTTGTGGGATTTTTGAGTTTGTTTTATTTTAAGTGTCATTAGTGGGCCTTTTTGTCCAGCCAAGATTCATGAAAAATTGAATCCTTTCATTGTAAATCTGTTAATTGAATAATTTGCCACGTGTACAATCAGCTTCTCTCTACCTCTCTCCCTTGTGTTTTCTCTCTCTTTCAATCCTTCCCTCTCTTTCACAATTACAACCACAAGTAGCGGACTCCTCCGCCAGCGTCCACTTCCCGACGACAGCCAACATAGCACTTTCCCCACCCCCAAATTCAGCCCTTCCCTTCAAATCCCAAAAAGAAAAAAAAAAAAAAAAAAACTCCATTTTTTCTTCCTCCTCCTCCTCCTCCGGCGAGTCCCACATGTCCACCACCAAGACCTTCCTCTCAGCCGCCGCCGCCGCCATCGCCACCACCAGAATGATCATCCGCTCGGTGGCCCACGACATCATCCGTAGCGAGCTCCACAACTACGCCGCTGCTGGAATTCGCTCCTACCTCACCATAATCACCGACGAGTTTGATGGCCTCGCCAATAATCGAAGAAGCTTCGATTAGGTGCTTCTTCTTTTCCTCTTCAATTTCAATCGTCTTTTCTCGATCTTCTTTCCATTTTAGGGTTTCCACGCTACGAATTTGTTTACGGGCTTCTTGCTGCAAAATTATTTGGGGGGTTTTCTTGCTATGAATTTAGTTAGGGATTTCTTGGTACAAAGTTATTTAGGGTTCTCTTGGTACTTTTTTTTTTATTAATTGTGGTACAGTTCTTGGCACAAATTTGTTTAGGGATTTCTTTTATTTGGTACATTTTCTCATAGTTTTATGTTCTTAACCCTTTTTTAATATATTTCGAGTCCCATTTTGCGTTGTAGTCTTGTGACGTTAAAGATGTGTCTGTGTTGAGCGTTTACCAGATTTTGTATTATTAGTATAAAGCACTGAAATGACAAAAAATGTGTTCATCCATAAAAATCCCTTTTAGATTTCTCTCAATATCTTGTATAGCCTAAGATAGTGAGGTAAAACATAAATTTGATGGCTTAGCGTAAAAATTGTTCTAAACCAACTGGAAAACGTGGCCACTTTGTAGTAGTTTAGGTCGAGGAAGTGGAACTGATAAAATGTGGATTGAATCTAATGCAGCTCACCAAAATTTGAATGAGTCAATAATTTGAACTGCATCAGCTCCTAGAGAATCCTATATATTATGATTGTTTCTTTGTCTATTATAACTACTTTTTTTAATGTAGCATCATTTTGCAATTTGTACGTTCCTGAATTATAAGAGAAAACTACTCTATATGTATCAGTACTAATTGAAGTTACTTTTGAATCATAACCAGATGAAATTATATCCATTATTTTCTTTTATACGTGTCAGTATTATATCCATTATTTCCTTCAGAGAAATTACTTTTGATCATGTTATTATTTAAGCTTTTCATAAAATATTAAAAATGTCTAGTAGTTGGAAAGCATAACCAAACGTAGGAGACAACTATATTGACTTGCACCATTAACACGTTTTCACTACTTGAATCAAAAGAGTATCTGGGTGATAAAAGAGAGTAAAATGAAGCAAAATAGACTAGAAGAAAGGATTGTTAAGAGAGAGGTATTTGCATGTCTTCTAGCGATTCTTCTCTGGATGGTATATGGTAATAGAAAACGAACTTTCTATTACCACTGTCCCAATTTCAATGGAAAACAGACACGAACACAGAGATGCAGAGAGCCTCCAGTATCATAGTAGTTGCTCTGTTCTTTCATTTTTTGCCCTCTTTTTTCTTTTCCTTTATTTTTTTGTCATAAAGAGTTGCAGCTACGTACATTCCACTAGCTACGCACACTCCACAAATTGTAGTGCTCAAGATATTGCCAATTCTCCCTCACTTGATGCTGCCTGTAGGAAGATAGACAGTTTGGCTGAAAAATGGAACTTGACTCGACATTGGTATTGATGATCACCAAAGCTTGGTCAGCTGCCAAGGAGTCAAACATGGTGAAAGATGAGGTAAAATGATGATGGCCTCAACAATTTCCTATGAAACTATGTGCTATATATATCTATTTAACTTTATGAACTTGGAGGCTGAGAAAATTTGGATGATTATCACAACTAAAATAGTTTCTTTAGGTTGCACTGTGCTTGCAGGGTAGGGGAAGGACCAAGTGGATAGTATAGGTAGTTTGTTGTTTTTACTTCTTTTTTCCTATAGTAAGATTGGGAGTCTGGAGCAGTATAGTTATCTAGATTATGACAAAATGTATGCCAGTATGTGAATTAATTAATTTCCTTATCTTTGATTTGTCTTTTCTTCTTTTTAAAAGGAGAGATTGCATCTTTTAGTAAATATAACAAGCAAATATTGTCATCATACCAGTTTCATCTTTCTTATTAATTAGTGTAATCATAGGGTTTTGGGGATGAGGATCAAGGTTCTCCTAATACTAAAAAGATCATAGGTGGAGGACTTTATTTATGTCATAATATTGCACGATGTATGGCCGCTACATGGAAAAAACATACCTAATTAAGAGCCTTAAAATATAATCTAATACTGCTGTTTCTTCAATAGTTCATATTCTGTGTATAACTGTGCCCCTAAGATGTTTTTAATATCATACCAATTTTTAATTTTAATCTCTTTTTAAAGAGTCTTTATCACTCTATTCAATTGATTACCTTAAAGTTCCAATGTATTCATTTGCTTGATAGTAGGCCATATTGTGGTACCACTTTTGGGAGATGCTTTTCTTTTCGAGAGCCTGTCAATTCACTCCAAAGCCCTACTCTAATGGTAAATCTCTGGAGATGCTTTTCTTCAATTATTTATTGGTTTGTTTATTATACTTAGTAAATTATGTCTATGATCATATTTCTGGAGAATATTCTCTCAAGGCCTTGGTGTCCAAATGAATGATATTGCAATATTTATGGATTTCCATGTGGCTGAGTTTAGTCTATTTGTTAAGTTAGGACTTAGGAGTACTTTGTCTTTAAGAATTATGCCTTGGATTGGAATTTAGAATCACATGATATAAAGTTGGAAGCTATGTGTGTGGTTAAAAGGATGGTGTGGGGGATTTCCTTTAAATCCTGACTCACTGATTTTCAACCCACAAAAGTTGTTTGAGGATGGATATTGAACCCTAATGACTGATTATTATTAAGTTACTAATAAAAAAATCTGTTGAAAGTTGTTGAGTGGGCTAGGTGGACAAGGACATACAGTAAATTTCTCAAGGAATGACTGCATAACTACTTTTGTTTGTTTCTTTATATGTGTTTCATCTTTATCATATGTGCCTCTTTGTATCAGTTTTTAATGCATGTTGTTATGGAAACCACTTTTCACATGCTCTAAGCTGGGTTAGTGGCTGAAATATAAGACATTGGTTCTAAATGTATAAATAAAATTATTGGTGCTTTTCTTATTTTAGTTGCAAATTAAACTTACTTTAAAGGGATAAATGCATTTTATCCCCTAAATTTTAGTTTATATGCAATTTATACCTTGACTTTTCAAAATATGTATTGCGATACCCTAAACTTTCCAAACTATGAAAAAAACCCTCAAGTATAATTTTAGCAACTAATAAATATGAGATTTATGTTCACTTAACCTCCCTGATATTTCTAATTTATGCAACCCGACACCTTATCCGTGAATACTATGTGCAATTAATCTCCTGATTTTTTTATTGAGTGCAACTCGACATGTTGTCATGACTTAAATTTTTGGGGGGGTTTTTTTTGCACAATTTGAAAAGTTTGGGTGTCACAATGCACTTTTGAAAAGTAGGGGGTTTTTGCACAGATTGGAAAGTGTAGGTGTCGTAATGCACATTTTGAAAAGTCGAGGTTTAAATTGCACATGACCTAAAATTTATGAGGTAAAATGTATTTAACCCTATTTTTAATTTCATTTGCTGTATGTTGTGAGGTAAAGGTACTAATGCATCAATTTAGATAATAATGCATTTTAAATCTATGCTCAGTTTAGATACTAATGCCTGTGCTATCAGTTTAGATACTAATGCATTTGTGATGTAGAACATTGAAACCATTCCATATAGAGGATATTGCTTTAGTCCACCATGTGCATTGAGTGTATAATGCATTTAAAGTACAAATCTTAAGCAATCATCACCGGTTTAAATAAATATGCGGCTTATTTATCTTTCACATACCATTTAATTATTATTTTGTTTGCATTGAAACTATCAGGTTGATCCTATTTTTTTCATTCCTGATGTACCCTCTTTCAAAAGATGCTATGATGCATGACAGCAAAATCAACTTTGGTGGTGGATTGCTTAGAACGGGAATGTGAATTTTCTTTCCTATGCTGAGAAGCGTAGTTAGAGGTCTTTGGTGCACCTCTAAATCTTAGTATTGAAATACCATTCATAGGAAATATGATGGAAGGTATGGCGACATATTTGTGGTTATCTACCTTTATATTTTTATTTCTCTGGAAGTCTAATTGAGATTTATTGTAATTGTTGTCAAGCAAACTCTCAAACACATTTTTCACTCTTTGCTTTTGTGAACCTTCAATAACATTTTCAGGAAGTTAATGGACACTCAATGGAATCACAAGTTCAAAGCTATCGAGATAAGGTTAGATAGATGAGTTGGTTCTCAAGCTAATCAAAATTGTTTCCTTTAATTTAATATTTTGCTAATTCATATGAATGACTGTTTAGGTATGAACATCATCTCATAGATATGTTATAGTCTTATGGTAAATCTGTAAGAGAAGATTGGAAAACAGAGTTGCCAAGCACAGGAGTATCAGTTCTTGAGAAAATGAGGCAAGAAAAGAAAAGTTGCAACTTAGCAAGGCAAATGCTTTGTACAATGTGCATTAGTTATTTTGGCAACATATAAATGTTAAACTCTGATTATTTGTGAAAAACTCATGCCAATAATTTTTCTTAACACTACATTGAGTATCAAAAATATGATCGTTAAGTGATTTCATCTTATCTCAAACATTGTCAAAACCTTAGAGCCTTAAAACCTTGGAGGCTCTTTCATGTTCCTAACATTGGCAATTAAACTTGAAATTAACCTGTTATATTTCATTCCACATTAACATCATTCTCCAACCATAGTGGAGAATGATTTTGATTGTGTACTGAAATTGAGAAAGGGTGGGGGATGAATGAGTTATACAAGTAAATGTAGACCTCACTCCTTAGGCTGAGGAGTCCAGTTTCAGCGGTTAGCATAATTTTCAGCTCATAGTTTTGTTTGTTTGCATTACTTGGGTACTTTAGTAGAAATATGTTGGGAAGGATGCTCATTAGTGGCTGTGTCTTATTAGTATGAAGTATGAAGATTACATACACCCTCATAATATGGGTGTGGAAAAAAAAATAAAAGGCTTATATACATACACAACCTATATGAAAGGCTTCTTTCTCATGCCAGGACTTAGTCTTCCTTCTAACCATGCTATTTTAATCCTTTCATTTCATATCACTGAATTCTGGAAATTTTGAATACCATGACAAACACTGTTCAATGTTCTGATGAGATAAATAAGGTACATTGAAATACAAGGTATATTTTATATGTTTAAATTAAAAAGAAATGGGGTTGCATTTGTATAATTCATATTCTTTTGATTATCATGTGCAGGATTGTATCTCAATCATGGGAAACGCTGAGAAAGGGTGGATCTCAAAACCTTCGGATTTGTCACCTAATGATTTCACTCTTTTATCTTCTAAGATGAAGAAGGTCATCAAAGAGTGACAGTAGAATATGTGGAAGCTATTATTGAAATAGTTTGTTATTAGTTGTTAGGAATTTTGTTTGTGGTCTGAGATTTGATACTGCTGATTTTTTGAACTTTTAGTTTCAGTTTGTGGTCCATTTTCTAAATTAAATGTAATGCTCTGCTTTATAATAGTTTTATGAGAACTGAATTTATTTATTTATTTTTTTTGGCAGAGAACCTTCAAATATTAATAAGGAATGTGTTTATATGAATGTTGCCCTATACATGATCCAAATCTAAGTTCCTTTTCTATTTTTTTTAACTGCCGACAATTCTTAAACTGAATTGGTGCCAAGTACAAGCACATGTTCAGACTTGATCAAGGTAGTAATAGACTAGCCTTTACTCTTTGTGCACATCAGAATCAGTTAATGATTCGATGGGACGGGATGATAATTTTTTATTATGATTTTGCAGATTTGTTTGTCTGGATTAAGTGAATAATCTATTTTTTTTAAAAGCACCAACGCACAAGACTGGATTGCAAAACTTCCTCAGCTATGGTCTGTGACATGATGACTTCACTTTGTCTTCTACCAATATGAAGGATGTACTCATATAAGCTAAGGATTGAAACTTTTGGAAACATTCAAATTTTGGAGGAAGGTCATCAAAGAAGATTGAGATGAGATGTGCTAGCTAATTTTGAAAAAATTCTGTTACTATTTAGTAGGATTTCAGTTAGTGAATTAAGTGTAATGCTCTATTTTATAGTAGTTTTATGAGCATTGTGTGTAATCTTTTTTTTTCGGTAGCAGAGAACCTTAAAATCTTAAGGATCTATTTATTTTTAATGTTATCTTTTTCTAATACAACCGAGACAAATGTAAGTACTTTTATTTTTCTCATTGCCAATTATTAAATTGAATTGGTACCCAGTACAACCACATGTTCAAACTTGAAAAAGGTAGTATTAGATATTTTCTTTACTTTTTGTGCATGTGAGATTGATATAATGATTTCTTGGGAAAGATTGTGAATTTTTCATTGTGATTTGCACATTTATTTGTCTAAATCTGTGAATAGTCTTTTATTTCTAAAGCACTTCCTGGCTTAAATTATATTGCAAAACTATCTTTGGTGTCACATGGTCAACTGACTTGCTTTCTACCAATATGAAGGATCCGCTCATATAAACTAAGAAATGAAGTTTCTGGAAAATCAAATGTTGGAAAATAAAATGTTGTCTTTATACCTGCTACAATTACTCTATGCATGCTGACAGAAGTTATTAATCATTTAGTGTATTCTTCAACATTTCTGTTTCAGTTCAGCTACTAATTTACTTTTCTATAGACTTAAATTTTTACTTATGCTGAAGTTTTTAAAATTTTGTGACAAGTTGTTGTAACAGCAATTATATATGCAAAAACATAAAAGTTTCTAATTTTTTTAGTATTTTATTTCATTATGCATTTTGTGTAAAGTTAATAAGATTACTACCATTGTTATTTACTGTTTGTCAATAGCGTCTTAATTGTTCAGATGTTCTGATCTTATATTGTATAGATAGCTTGTTTTCTGTTAGAATGCAAATTCCATTCAAATGAGAAAGAGACTAAGAATTTTGACAAAAAAAAAAGGAAGGGACCAAGAACGCATAATATCAATTTGGTTCACGTATATAATATGTTATTATGATAATTGTTAGTCTAATCATTTCTCTCACATTTGCATTCCCATGTGGAGAATGCATCATGGGAATATTTGGTGTCTCAGTCTAGGTTTCTATTTTGAGACTTTGGTTACCCTCTTTAGATGTACGGATCAAGGAGTAGAATTCTGGAGTTATTCGGTGAATTGTGCTCGTAATGTTATCGATTACTTTCTTTCTCTTGGAACTGTACTTTTAAGCCTCTTTATTTTTTTCTTCTGTTGTAGAAGGGTTGATCAATTATCAAGGATAAAAAAGAAGATAGGTAAACTAAATGCACTCTTATATTTTGGTTATTTTTTTATTTATGAAAGCCATTTATTTATTAAAACAATGTACAAATTATCAAAGGCAAATCCTTGAAGACCTCCCCCGCCCACTTCTCTTTTTTTGGACGTGCAAACCCTTGAAGACTGCTTAAAAAGCTGCAACTCAATTAGCATCAAGTACCTTTTAAGGATTACTTGATCTCATAACGGAATTCCACCCACCTATTGCTTTGCTTAGAAAGCATTACAGCTAAAACTAAAATATAAAACTAATCACTGCACTATATCACAATTTTTTTTAATTGAGCGTGATCAATGAACAAATTGAAATTATATATAACCCAAAAGAAAGTTCGATCATCCAGTACTCCAAGCCAGCTTCCCTCTGATTTAGTTAATTTCGTCTAGAATCACAAGTAGTGCTACGATAAAAGCATAGTCAGCGTTGGTTTCCACGGAATTTCACCCAACTATTGCTTTGCTTAAAATACATTACAGCTAAACTAAAATTTAGAACTAATCACAACACTATATCACAATTTTGTTTTCAATTGAACGTGATCTATGAGAATTGAAATTGTATATAACCCAAAAGAAAGTTCAATCATTCAGCACTCCAAGCCAGCTTCCCTCTTATTTAGTTAATTTCGTCCAGAATCGCAAGTAGTGCTGCGATAAAAGCATAGTCAACGTTGGCTTCCACTCGGACAATGAGCTTGTTTATATCAACGGCATTGTTGTGCTTATCTATCTGCAACTCCACAATATAGCATTGTCAAAGAATTTGAATTTAAGGGAAAAATGTATATTGTTAACAATAATCAACTAATGCTAACTAAATACTAGCTAGAACCAAAATCTTTTTCTTCCCTTTGTGGAAATTACATATCCAACCCAAATATTAATTATTAATAATAATAAAAATGCTCACCATAGCAATGTTGGTAGATGGAGCGGCAATACAAGTAAAAGATGGGTCGAACAAATTTCCTTCCACCTTGAAGTCCCAATCAATTTCTTCAGTATTATTAGCTAAGAACACATGGAATTCACTCCGTGAAATTATGTTTGGTCGCTTTACAGTAAACAGCAAATCGTTTTGCTCCTTGCTTTCACCCATAAAAACTCGCCATCGATCATGTTGTGTTATTAGCTACATAAACAAAAGCACAAATAATTATCATTTATCACCATAATTCAAAATGTGAATCTACTTGAATGTAACTAATGTAACCAATAACCAACAAATCAACAACCAATAATATATTGGGTAAAGTGATAAGAGAGATGTTGGAGGATATAATTATAATTAGAAATTAGTTGGAGTTAATTTAGTTAGTTAAATATTAATTACCAATATATTAGTTAGATATTAGTCAATTCCGCCGTGTCCTTTCCTTTTCTTTTTTCTTTTCCATTTTCTCTCCTTTTCTCACCTACCAAACACTCTCACTTTCATTTTCTCACCTCTCTCCACATATCTCAGCCACATGATTGTTCAAAACATCTTTTCATAAAATTTTTTCTTCCAAATTCCTCCATTGTTTTCTCTTTTCTAGTTCAGATCTGTGAATATCTCCTTCATTTTGTTCATTTTTCAAAATTACAAAATCGCAAAATCACCATGGTTCTTCAGATCTGTGAGTATTTTCGTCTTTTGTTTCCGGCCGCCACTCTGCCTCAAGCCATTTGCTAGTGTTTCCAGCTCTGGTTCTTTTCCGATCTTCTCTGGTTCGCTGAGCTGGTCCTTTCTCGATCTGGCTCGGTATGGTTCGTCTTTCTCCGGCGAGGTCTCTATTTGTGTGCTCCGGTCTGCTTCAGTTTTCGTTCATGGCCTTCTGGTTGGTTCTTCTCTGGAGTTTTCTTTCTTCTTGATCTGGTTCATCACGCTCGTCTTCTCTGCTTGTCAGATCTCTAGTTTTTCTGCCATCTTCTACGGCAAGATGTGCACCGTTTGAGTTTTTCAGCATGTTCTCAGTTGCCAATCTGTTTTTCTGGTGTTGTTCTTCCTTCCATGCTTCAGATCCGCCCTCGTGTTTGTCTTCTTCACCGTCAAACTCGTCTTCCTTTCGCGATTCCAGCAGCATTGCTCCAGGTTTTGGCCGCAACGATGCTTGTGCTCAGTTTTTGTTGTTTTAGATTCAAGATCTTTTGGTTCAAGATTTACAGGTCTGTGAATCTGTTTGAAAGACAAAAAGAAGAGAGTTTGATTCTCTGTTTCTTGGTTCGTGTTCTTGTTTTGTTCAGTGACAGTTAGTATTGTCCCTCTTTGCTTCGTATCATCTGGTCTGGATTTGGTTAAGGATTGGATGATCAGATGATTAGTCAAGTTCTGGTTTATGGATTTTATTCTTCCAACTTCGTTCAATTTTTTTTTTTTTTCAGTTTCAGATTTGGATATTGGTTTAGATTGGTGGTTATCCAGTCTGTGTTTGCTGCTGAAGGTTCTGTTATTCAAGGTTGTTGATTCAGATTTCTGGTTTGTTGATTGTTGCTTCTGTTTTGGGTGATTTAGCATCACATTGTAGCTTCTGCCCTTGATGGATAAGGATTTGGTATTAGCTTCCGACCTTAAGAGGAAGTCATATGTTGACTCTACTCCTTAAACATTTGGAAGACATGGTTCATGACAATCCACCAATCATATTCACTATTTATATACTTAACCAATAAGAGACTTTATCAATGCACACTTGACTTGACATTAAAACGTATTATTAACAAAGTATGATATAATTACCTTTTTGCGTAGAGTGCAGATGGGGTTGTTGGCGGCATCAACCAAGACGCGATGGTGGTGGAGGGAGAATCGGTTAGGCCTTGAAAGGACGATGAGGGTCCTGCCGTTGATGTCTTTGACAGTGAATGGATGGGATGATGATGATGATGATCCCAATTCAATCACAAGATTGATGGGATGTGAAGCACAGTAGTGACGCCCCATTACATAGGTTGTTGGCCTCACTGGGCCTGTCAAAGTGGGCTCTCGCCTTTGCATTTTTACTTCTGCACACAGATCAAACTCAACAACAATATATAATTGAAGATAGAGAGATGATATATGAGTGTTGCGTGTGTGTATTGTTCGTGTATTAATTGTGCTATTACTAGTCAGAAACCCGTGCTACGCACGGTTTATTTAAACATAAAACTTGTTATTGTTTCTGTGTATTGTATCAAAATTTGAACATATATTTTAAAATTTTTGTGTGTGTCTGTGTCAATTTCATGTATTCTAAAGTAATGTGTACCTTTTACACAACTTTTGTTTATCATCTCAGGATTAATATCAATTAATTTTCTCCATTTTTTTCTTAACATGAAAATATTACATTGAAAAAGTACTTCTTAGAGTATGTGAATAGAAAGTAGATCATAAGGTTGTGCTTCTCTAAAATCTTTACAACTATGAAGTTTTTTTTTTTTGAAAATTAACAGTGAAAAAAATTCAGTTTACAATTTTAGGGATAAAGAAAGAAAGATCTAGCATTTGGGCTTTCCCAATTTAGATTTTCAGTAAGTAATGCATTGCGTAATATCATCAAAATAACATTGAATATGAAGTCAATTACCCAATTAATACCAAAATGAAACTTATCATCCATAAAACCCTATGCAATGCACAATATATATAACTCTTACAAATATTAAGCTATTAGCAATCTATAGTACTAAAGAAGGAAACAGAAAAAACAGAGTCTAGGAAACACAAATTTAAAACAAATTAGGCAACTAAGGACTCTCTAAAACTAACCAAAGTATGAATTCCAAATGCAAAGACTTACTGAGTAGATGAAGGACCCAAAAAATGAGGCATTCAAAAAGGCCAAATCACAGTACTATTTATTCAGAATATCAAATCTAAGATAATCTTGAAATTGTAAGACCCATGTACAATTAATCACTAAACTCTCAAATATATTGAACCAAGCAAATGATCTATAATTAAACAAATAAAAAAAAATCAAGCACTATATGATAGTGAGTTTTTGTATGTCAGTGACACTTGGCTTCTAAAAAGAAAGGTAAAGCATTATATATTATCTACTAATGGGACATTTGGCGAGTTTCTTCATTGTGCTCTACAAATGTCACTAATATATCAGGTATTTTGAAGCCACCTAGAGACTTACCTAATCAATTAGCTTTGATTTGAAAATGATAAAAAAAAAATAAGACTGAGCAATAAAGAAATGCACCTGGGACACGATTGGGCTAGAATAGTGTTGGTGTTGGTGGACAGCAAAAGATCCTCCTTATCAGGAATGCTTAACCTAATTTGTTGTGGAATGGCCAAAATAACAAAATGACCTTGCGATATGGCAAGGTAATCTCCTCTCTTACCAATTGCCAGCAAATGAGGAAACTGATTCTGTATGAGCAAGAAAAATATAATATAATTAAGTCAACTAAACAAAGAAGTTAAAGAAGATTTATATTGAGCGAAACATTTAGCACAAGTTAAAAGAATTTCAGTCAAGAAACATGACTTATGGATAAAATCACACAAACTTGGAAATTTCGGCACATGTTTTAGAAGCACAAGCTATAGCATTCAGTTTTCCACACCAAGAAACAACTGGAAGAAAAAACCCAATATAACTAAGTTTTACAAATTGACAGTCACATAATTAGTATACCATAAAAGGCCTTAAATAACACAAACAAAATTCATTGCACAAAAGGTATACAGCAGATCAAACACAAACACCAATAGATTCATAATTGCAAAATCAATTTGCACTAAATAAGCACTAAATCATGAACTTAATATTAGAATTTAAAATCTAAAGACCCAAGATTCTCTCTCTCAGCTCTTTCATCCAAACACCTTTGAATCCTTTAATAATATAAGTGCAAGCTAGCCTGAAACTTTTAAAACCATTAAAATTCTTTTTCGGATGAATATTTTCACAGGGAATGCTATCAGCTATCACTATCATGGCTAACCCAATTCTCCTATTTTAGCAATGGACATACAACCAACTGTTGAAGGCAACATATTATTAAAAGGCTTTTTCTATTTCCCTTTTTTTCTATGCTGGACAGTCTTTCCTCTTTCCAAGATAATCTCATCTTCTCTCCTCCTCAATAACAGACTATTAAAACATCCAAAATTAACAAAATCAATGAGAAAACAACAGGCACAGGCACACTAAATCAAAAATAAAGAATAAAGAATAAGACACCCAAAGGAAGTTTGCAGTTAGTTCACCTAATATATTTTTCCAGTAGTGATGTTATTGTCCCTTTGACATCAAAGAAACATTTAGAGTTTCCAAGGTCAAGGTCAATCTTCAACACAGACAAAAATGAATGAATGAAAATTGCAAACATCATATATATATATATAAGAAACCGTAAAAATATAAGAATCAAATTCACCTGGAAAAAGAAATAGAAATGATACTTGCCAAAAAAACAAAGTGGCAAAAGAATGGAAGACTAAACTTACTAACAATTTTAAGATCAAAGATAAAGATCAGCAACAGCAAACAACAATCAATGAAAATTCAAAACTCCTACTATTCATTGAAAACTGGTTTTAGGGAAGCATCCACACACCATCATCTTATTTAAAATCAAAAGAAAGCATAAATTAGCCAGCATCCAATAGAACCCAGGCATCATCATTCTTAACACGATTCAACAAATCATAATCAATGAAGAGTATAAAAAGTACACATATATTTATCACAAAATGTGTAGTTGGGTAGTTGTCGCACAATTTCCGTTTCATCGTCTCCTTCAGAAGTTACATTTCAAACAAAAAAAGCAGTTAGCAATTAGCAAAGAAGAGAACATATTAAAAAGAAAAGAACTTACATTTCAAACAAAAAACCAATTAGCAATTTCAGGGTTTCTCTGGCAAAAGAGAGGGACCAGAATGGTGAGGTTGTCAGGGATACCAAAGAAATGGGATTTTTAAGTAAACAAAAACTCAGTAAGTCCAAAACGCAAAGGAAAGGAAGGTTCTGGAGTTCTGCTACAAAGGGAACAGAGGAACAACATGCGGAGCAGTTCCCGTATGGTGAATGTTTCCGACAGAAATGATGGCGGCTAGGTGTTAAATAATACAGAACAAACTTTTTTACTTAACCCACCATAAAAGAAAAAACTTTTTTCTTACATTGAAAGTATCTGGGAAATATTCCTAGTATAGCATGATTTTGCCTTCTTTTCAGATGTACGGGAAAATGTGGATCATGAGGAGAGATGCTATATATTTACTCCTTTCTTCTCACATCATTTGTTCATTTTTTTTTAAGTATTTGCGTTGCAAAATATCAGTTCATCTCTTATATCAAAAAAATTAATTTTTTTTATTTTTAATACTACCCATAATATAATTATTTGTTTTATTTTTAAATAATATTATAATCATACAAATTTATATTTTAATAGGAGTTATATGATCTTTTTATTATTATCAAGATATATTTATTATTTTCTAGATCTATGTATTTTTTGTTTTTGGATAGAAGGAATGAAAATGAATACTGTATATTTGAAAATGTCTAATTATTCAGTTATTTGCATGGCTGTTGCACAGGAGGTTTTTTATTTAGATCAATTTCAACTAGTAATAAACCCCTCATTCCCTGTCAAAATAGGGTGTTCATAGAGGAGCTTTAATTTCAGACTCTAAAGAATAAAAACCTTCTTTATTAGTAAAATCAAATTATAAGTTCTAAAGAATCAAGAAATTATTAAGATCAATGTAAACAATGAAAAAGTGAATGCAAAAATACAACATTAAAAATTTATTACCTTAACAACAATAGAATTTACATCTTGGAATTTCATATTCAATGAGTTGCCACAAATTGGAAAACCACCAATCATGTCAAGTTAGTAAAATGCACGGAAAGAAGTAAATTTAGATATTGAAATATTATTGTTATATAAAATGATTCAAATAACATAATCATTGAATATTGAAAGATACAAAGCTCAACAGATAAAAAGGGAAGGCTAAAATCCTTGAATTGTAATAAAATTTTAGGACCAAAATGAATGTCAACAAAACTATATGAGGGTTCAAGCTGACCAAGAAATGTCAAATATTTTATCTATTGTCCTAGTGTGGAACCCATGCGAAAAGAAGTGTTTAATTTTGTGCTGATATTTAAGATATACGAAATAAGCTTCAAATAAATATTATTAAAATATGTTCGTATGAAATGTTGAAAATACATTATTGAAATAGATTTTATAAGTAACAAATAATGATAAAAAAAAACCCATCATCCCCTCCCATTTGTCTTCTTAAATAAGGAAAAATGGCTGAAAATTCATATTAAATAAAATAAAAAGTATGATATAAACAAATAATTATATAACATGTAAATCATTACTTGTAGAATGAAATTTATATGTTGAATTGTCTTGGGCCTTTGGCCCCAATAGTAAAAATATGTTTGTATATGTTTAATTAATATCACATGTTAGGTATCCATATGAATGAAAAAACATTTCATGACTAATTTTTTTGGTCATGCGAGTATCATTATCAAAAATAAGATTAATAATATGGACTTGTCTATATAAGATATAATGCCTTATAGAATTCATGATACCTTTCTTCTTGAAACTATTAAATGTGTATTGTTATTACATTTTTTCAATAAAAAAAGAAAGTAATACTTCTTATCTAGATAAAAGATTGAATCCTTATCTAAAATTTCAATGTTACAAAAATCCCTATAAAAAATTTTGAAAGAAAAACTCTTTATTCAATATTTATAAATTGAGAGGATATTTAAAAAAGTTTGAAAGTAAAAAAGATATTTGAAAGTGTGAAAGTGTAATGAAACACAAATTATTTCTATTTATAAAATTATTTTAAGATAAATTATTGCACTGTTTTACTATTTGTAAATTAATAAGATATATCAAGTCAATTAACTTTTACTTTTTTTAAAAAAAAAAAGAAAGTGAAGATAAAGGATAGAACAAATGATAATATTTTTCTTTGAAACTGCAATAATAATTTATTATTCAAACAAAATGCTATCAAAATTTATTTAAAATATACCTGTAATTTAATCTTCTATGAAAATAATATCAAAAAAATTAGCCTTTCAAGAAATAAAATGTCTACTTTGATACATCATGATTAAAATAAAACAAATTAATCACTACTAATTTTAAAAATCGATTAAATTCACCAGATAGAAATACAATTAGGGTAGTAAACGAAAAAAATAGAATAAATAAGTTCATCAAAATATTAAGGGGATACTAATTTGTCCTATTTTTTAATTTTGAGGAGTTAAGAATGTCTTTTTTATTATTATTCTTAAGGGACTAATTTTTCCTTTTTTATAGGAACAATTTGGGGCTTTACCCATTTATTTACTATTTCATAACTATTTGAATTCATATTTATCGGATTGAAGAATTAGTGAGTGCCTAAACCATATCGGGTTGAAGAACAAAGAAATATATAAAAGAAAAAGCTTTCAGAACCAAAGTTGTATAGCTAAGTCAAAGATAAAAAATGTATAAAAAAAAGTCGAAGATAAAAAGACTACATCATATCTTTTATAATAACCTTACAAAATACAAATTGAGAGTGAGATGTCATTATCCATTCTCATACTCCTTCCAATGGAAGAAAGAGGTTGCCTTCTGCCTCATTAATCCCTCAAAATTAGCATCAATCTCAACAATAGGATCAGAGAGCAGTGAAGGAGTGTGGCATCAACCACTTGTCCTAGGAGGCTGTTCAAGATCTTCCTAATAAGGGCTAGCCATTTTCTTGCAAGGCCATTGTCTTTGGTCCCCAAAATGTTACCAGCATTAAAAAGGTACAATTTGTTGAAACCTAAGACCAAGAAAATGTAAAACATTTCTCAAGCATGAATTTTCATATAACTAAAAGAGATAACCTATCATATATTCAATTATTCAGTAACTTACCTAAGCAAATAGATATCAATAGGTGGAGAGGTATGAAGCCAACCTTCAAGGCTCAACTAACTTGGAGGCCACTTCCCTACTATGTTTCAAGTAGTAGCAAAGATTCTATATCCAAAAGGAAGAAAGAACTCAATATAATAGAAGTTCTTTAATTTCAATAAGTGTGTTTGGTATTCGGGGCCGAATTCTTCTAAGGGGGAGAATGTAATACCCCACAAAAAAAGGGGGTGTAGCACCGGTGCACCCTTTAAAACTTAAATTCCCTTCTAGACAACCCCTACCCCACGATCTTCTTCTGCTTCCTTTCTTTTTTTCTTTTTCCTTCCTTTCTCCTGTGCGCTCTTTCTTGGACCTCTTCCCTTGTTCATGTCCAAAAGCCAGCAATGCATGGCGATGGGCCAACCCGCGCGATGGTGGCCCAAAGAGTGGTGACACCTACAACCCTTAAAGGGAAGCGCAACGGCGAGAGAGAGAAGGGGGTTTGGGGTGAAGGCTCTGGGGTTGTGCCACCCACCATCGCGCCATCGAGCTCCATTCAGGTGTGTCGCCTTTCCTCCTTCAGCCACCACAATCTCCCTTTCTTCCCTTGCTTGCGGGTTTCTCTCTAAGAGAGGAACATGTTGGAGCCGGATCTTGGGTTGTCTCTTCCCTCTAAACCTCTTCTTGGAGTAATAGGTAAGTATAAATATTTCTCTATTTAGATTATTGAGTCCTTTATGGGTATCAATTGTAGAATTAGGGATTTTAGGAACCTTAGTTCTTTAGATTTAGGATTTTCTATCAATTGAAGCTAATTGATGCAAATCGATGGTATTGTTAACTCTCTAAAATTTTGTTTGTCTTATTCCTAGAGTTATAGAGCAAATGGATGACTGGAAATTTTGATAGCTCGAGGAGTATTCTACGGTTCCTTGAGAACCATTGTTGTGAGTAGATAGTGTATCTACAGTTTACTTTTTGCATAGTAAATTTTAATTATGATTAAGCTATTGAAGTGTTTTATATTTTTGCTTAGTGGATGTTATTTATAAATAGTCATGGAGTTAGTAGAGAATTTATAAATTGGTATTGAAAATTGTTTATGAAATGAGGTGTAAAGGTTTTGAAGTTCTTGTATTGGGTTATAAGATATATATATATATATATATATATATATATATATATATATATATATATATGAGTTATGTCAAATTGTGGAGTTATTGTTAGACTATGATTTGGAAAACAAAATAAACAAGGAAAATAAAAGAAAAAAGTTCTTAGTGAAATGATGAAACATATTCTTTATTGATTTGGAGAACATTTAGAATTTACGTGGTTATCTCATGTTTTATTATGAGAACTGTTAAGTCTATAACTATGATATCGAAATAGGAATTATGAAATTATAAGATTGAAATTGGATTTTGTGATCGAAAATATTTGGGAGTGAACCTAAGTAGAAACGGTAGCTAACGGAGGGACGTTAGTGTGATACCTTAGTTTTAAATAAAAAGGTTAGAAAATTTTTGAACCAAGAAGGTGCCAATTACCCTTCCTGTCATTTGGGTCCTGAATTTTGCTAAGTCTGACCCTACACGCCTTTGGAGGGCTATATATTAGAGCTATTTTCTTGGGACCAAAAGTCCGGTAATTGGTCCCTAGAGAAAAATGAGTTGAAGGGGGATTTTTAACGAATTTTATGAAAACCTCAAGTATTTCATTTTTAGCCTCCAAGTTTATAAAATCGTAAGATTTTCGGAATTTGAACTAAAACCCAAAAATGAGATTTTGATTTGTTGGGATTTTGATTTTTCTAATATTTTATTTGAATCCAAATGGGGTATTTTTATATTTACATTTATGTTTTAAAGTTAATGGAAAGAAAACAAATGGTAAATAAGTGAGTAGTGGGGTAGTAAATCCAATACATACCAATTAAAGCATCTGGAGCTTCTGGAGACGCCAGTACGTCGAAAAGTGAAGTCGGTGTTGGAGCTTCTGGAACCGCCCAGGCGGTTAACAGAAAGTGAAGTCGTGTCTGGAGCTTCTGGAAACCGGGGCGGTCAACAGAGAGCATAGTCGGTCCGAAGATTTGGAGAGCCTCTGGAGACCGCCCAGGCGGTCAACAGCGAACATAAAAACCCCATTTTGGGGTCCAAAACACTCAAGAATGGTTCTCTCCTCTCCCTCACGCAAAAATATCAGTTCCTAACCCATTTTCACCCTTCAAACTCTATTTCTTCCATTTCTTCAAGTTTAATTGCGAATCTGTCATCCCTAAAGCTTAAAGGTATGTTGTTCTCTTGATTCTGCTTCTTTTTCTTCAAGTTCTTTGGAGTTAGGGGTGGTTCCCATGCTTCTCAAGGGAGAGAAGCTTTCCACCTTGCTAGAAAGGGATTCTTGTGGTTTTAGAGGTTAACCTAGAGTTCTCCTGCTTCCATGACAGATATTGCTGTCATTTCTTGTCCTAAGAGTTCTATTGGTGTGATCCCTCTCTCTCAACCCTCCAGGTGAGTGGGTTCACATCTGTGACTTCTATATTATGCATTAGAGTTATTTTCATGAAAACTATGAAGTACTACTTGATTTAGAGGATTACTATATAAGAACTTGAAGTTTACCTGTTAGATTCTATGTTCTGAACTCCTGGTTTTAAAGCATGAAACATGTTTTAGACAAAACTCATGGGACCATGCTTGTTACAATGGTTTTATATAGAATTGATGATATATGATTCTATTAGAGCCTGTTATGGATGTTTTCCTGGATTCTGAACTAGTTTACGTCTATGCTATGGTTTTATACCAGATACAAGGTTTAGAGGAAAAAGCACTAAAATGGTGATTTAGCCTCTATAATTTCAGAATATGATATTGAGTTTTCCTAGCTTATAGTTGGAACTATGTTTAACAAGTTAATAGTTTGATTTAAAGAGTTTTGATGATTGAATGATGTTTTGATAATCAATAAAAGAGATTTCGAGTATGAGTTTCCACGAGATTCAGAACAGTTGACGGCTACATACTCTGTGAAGTTTGGAATCCCAATGTCCACAAAGGGTGATTCCTTGGACATGGTTCCACCAAGTTATGCTAAGGTTAGACTTTAGAATTGAATAGACTCAAGTTTTAGAATATAACAAGTTTATTTTTAATAAGAAATGATATAGAGATTCATACATAAAAGGATTTCAAAGCATGAATCTTTGTGTGACTCAGGCGGTGGCGGATACATATTCTGTGAACTTGGAATTACCAAGTGTGATTTCATAGTCAAGGTTATGCTAAGGTTGAACTTCAAAGTTAGAGAGATTCAAAACTCTCAGTAAGTTTATGAGCCCATGAGGGGCAATCCATTCAGAGAAATACAAGCCCATGAGGGGCAATAGATTCAGAGGATTATGAGCCCACGAGGGCCTGGTTCACGAGGAACCATTGAGATCGGTCCACGAGGGACGTGGTTCACGAGGAACCATTAAGATCTCATTAGGGGGCTTTTGTTCACAAGGAATTGAGCACCCACCTTTCTGTTATTGTTTATCGTTATGATATTTCAGACTATACATTACTATTTCTCTAAAAGCTATTACATTGTGAACTTATATGATTTCAGGTATGAAAGTGAATTGAGAAAATGGTTTTGAGTTTATAAAATGATGATTTGAATATGGATATATAAAATGTACGTATACTTGATTATGTATGATTTCAAATACTATTGATATTATTATAAGTTCATGCATTGTTTCTTTGATGTCCCATGAAAAGGGGTTTCAGGTGAGGGCTCACTCAGTTTTGGTATCAAAACTCACCCCTCTCATTTCTCTCATTTTTATAGATAAGAACAAGACAATAAATTCTACATAGCCGCAGGTACAATGCCTGATTGGCAAGTTTCACCAGAGTGAAGCATTTCGATTCTATCTAGAGTGCTCCGGTCAGTGGCAGGGTTACGGACCTAGGATATGGGTCGTTGCATTTAGCATACCATGATAAACTTTAAAGTGTACTTCAATGTTATTTCGATAATATGAACAATTTTGTATTGAACAGACATTATGAGATTTCAGACATGATCATTTTGTTTTCAGAGAATAAACAATGTGTTTAGAGAAAGTGACAATTGTACTTTAAATAAACTTTTATGAACAGAACATGCATATAGAATAGGTCTCGAGGCTAATGTGAGAATGAGATTTCTCACGTGCCGGTCACGTCCCAGGTTGGTGGTAAAGTTAGCCTTGGTGCACCATGGAACTCTAGTTAGTAGGTGAAGTGCTAACCTACACATAGCTACAGCTATATCTGGACTTGTATTTAGCTATGGGCCAACTCCAGTTCAGGTGTGGTGCTAACCCGCACATGACCTTGGATCATGTTTGGACTTGTTATTGTTCTGTTTTGGATAGCTCCCTATTGGTTTTATGTGATTATATAAAGTTACATTTTTAAGAAATCTTATGTTATGGCTAGAATCATATTTTTGTGAATACGCATACATTATTATGTTATATTATTTTATGCTTGCATTTAGTAAACTACGGATATCCTATCTCTTCTAAGTTGCAAAACTCACTCCATTGTCCTTCATTTTTCTTTTTCCAGATCCAGATGCTATTATCAATTTTGTCTGGCTTAGCTGTTAATCGATTCTAAAATGGTAAGCCTTCTTGAGAAGACATTCTTTTATCATCGAAATCCTTTTAAAAATAGGATCTTTTAGTATGTCAGTTGTTCCATATGTCACATGCAGGGTCCTCAAATTGTATGATTAGTGTTATGTTTTGAGTTATGCATATATATGTGTTTGGTTATGTGAAATAAATTTTGACGAGTTGCAATAATTGATTTTATACTTGAACTTAAAAGCTGGGTTTACTTATTTTGAGCAGTGTAATTAAACCCAACTGGACGATTAAAACAGAAACTAGTGAATTGATCACTAGCCTCTTTCTCTCAATAGTTAGCAGTTCAGGTCAAACTAGCGTGAATCGGAGGAGCCACCGAACCAAATAGGTAGAAGGGTGGGCCACCACGAACGAACTAGCTTCACAGTGAACCGCGTGTTGAGGTGCACCCACGAACCATGAGCATATGATCCCTCTAGAAGTGCACTCTCCATGTGGAATAATAACCCAAAAAATGCCTCCTGAATTCGAACTTAGTACCTCCAAGAAAAGGAAGGGGCGCTCCACCACCAGGCTAGTATTGCTTTTAATATATTATGTCCCAAATTTTATATATATAGTATACTTAGCTCATTGTATACATTTATTTAATAAAATCTGGTTCAACCATTCAATCAGTGACCAACTGGTTGAACCATGACCCAGTGCTTTGGTCGAGTTGATGATTGGGTCAAGTCTAATAACTATGGTTTTGAGATTGGATGGCTTATTGAACTTGTTGGTATTATTGAAATTGGGAAATGATAGAAAGCAAAGGAGATTCTGCCCTTTTTTTGGGAATGGTTTGTAGGTAAAGGTTTGCTAGGGAACATGTTCCCTATGCACGGTCATACTTTAAGTTGGTCGTGACATATATAAATTCGTAGCATGGAAACCTTAAATTGGAAAAAAAAAAAGATCAAGAAAGAGGACTGAAATTGAAGAGGAAAGGAAGAAGTACCTAATCAAAGCTTCTTTGGTTCCTGGTGAGGTTGTCAAAGTCGTCGATGATTATGGTGAGGTGGGATGAGAAGCGGAGAGGACGGAGGATTCTGCAGGTCCTGTAGTCACGGAGCTCGCTAGGGATAAGGAAATGGGCCACCAAGCGGATGATCATTCAGGTGGTGAATAAGGTGGTGGCTGAGAGGAAAGTCTTAGTGGTGGCCAGGTGGGACTCGGTGAAGGAGAATAAAGAAGAAAAAAAGGGACTTTTTTATTTGTTTGGTTTTTTCATTTGGGGATTTGAAGGAAGGGAATGAATTTTTTTTGGGGTGCTATGGTGGCTCTGGTTTTCTAAAGAGTGTTGAGTGGTGACACCATTGCAGAGTGGCCGTTAGTAGAGGAGTGGCCCTCGCTGACAATGGCAAGCAAAGATGAAGGACAATGGCTCTTGTTGGTGGTTGTTGTAATTGTGAAATGAGGGATGGAAGGAATGAGAAGAGACAAAATGTAAGTGAGAGAGATGAAGCTGGTTATGGTAGAGAAATGGTGCACGTGGCAACTTATTCACTCAACAGATTTGCAAATAAAGAGTTTTAGTTTAGCATGAATGTTTTGCGGACAAAAGGGCCCACAAATGACACTTTAAATGAAAAAAATGTAAAAAGCCCATAAATTAGTACAAGCTCATTGAAACACAGTAAGACCACCCACGTGGAATGGAGTCCAATTTTGGACTACACTTGGTGAAAGACCCAAACTATAGAAATCTCCACGAGGTACTCTCCATTTGTTTCCACTCACTCAGTTTGCATTGTGGTTTTTTAGATTTTTTTAATTTCCAAACCTAAAAAGTGGGCCACTCAAAGTGCACAATATATACATGACAAACAAAAGAGCTTCATTTACAAAAGCCATTCATTTTAGCATATCCACGTGGCACCTCCATTAACCAACACACTTGCTGTCCTTGGAGTAGCCGGATAGCTACCACTGTTGTGGTTCCTATCACTTTATACTTTCCTCTAAAATTTAATCTTTAAGGAAAGAAAGGTGAAGACCACATCTTTGATCACTGGGAACCTCTACAGAGCTACCATAATTTTACCTGTCTTCTTCCCATTGAGACATCGCTTTGTGTGGAAGCATAAATGGCAGAGTTTCATAGGTAGCTAAGGCCAAGCCCCCTTATGTTTCTTTCTTCTCTCTCCATGTCTCTGTCTTCTTTTCCCTTTCACCTCACCACCACCCCATGGAAATTCATTCAAGCACAACAGATTCAACCAATTTCACTTCCCCTAATAATAGATCCTGTTGAATTGAAATAGGTTGATGACTTGGAGCAAACAACAACACAGAAAAAGCTACTTCAATCGGGAAAAAGTGAGCACCGACGACGATTCCAAGAATTCGAAGCTCGACAATGCCTCCATGCAAATGGATTCCTCTACTGCTATAATAACCACTCCAAAAACTTCTCTCTCTATGTATACATTATTTTTTTTTTTTTACAATGAACAAAACTAAAAAGAGAATATCAAATCCTCAGCTTATTGTGTTGTTGACTTCACGTGACTATATGCCTTACTAGCCTCATAGTATAGTTGTACAACTATTATTATGAAAATAATTAACCATAAACATTTTTTCTTTTAGTAATTAATTGGGTCAGATTAATTTGGAAATTTTCATTGCTGGAATAGTTTATGGTCATTTTCTTTTATCAGTTAACCCATAGATCCTATGTGACCCAGTCACCACCATTGCTGTTCATTCAAGTACATAGGGATCCCGCACCAAAGGACACCATCGAAGAACCCCTCACCACTTGCCCTCTACTTTGGTTGATTAGGGTTATTGTTGATGCTCACAGGGTGCCGGATACACTGGCAAAGGTTCTCTCTCTCTTTTTCCCTTAATTATTTTTTGTTTGTTTCTTTTTTTAGTGGTTGCAATTTTGAAACATGTTTTGTGTGTGTGTGTGTGTGTGTTTGTATGCACACTTACTGATGGGGTTTTCTGATGGTGGTTTGTTTCTTGCAGAGGTGGAGTGAGACTTGTAGCTTGGAGAAACCAGTTTTTTGTTGTTGGGGGCATTGTAAATGTGAATCTAAAATGGAGGTATTAAATGCGCAGAGTTTTTTTAAAGAGTGAAAAATATTGGATTTGGAAAGAAAGAAACAAACAGAAAAGATATGCAAAGTTTTCTTACTTGTGTAGATGTGTGTTGTTTTCTTGCACTAGGCCTTGATGCAAGAGGGAAACTTTAGGTAGTTACTTAAATTAAATTTTACCTTATTCCTGTTAATTCTTCGCTGTAAGCATATAGGTATATATAGATTAATGATTAAATATCGTTTCAAATTCAGTAAGCTTTTTGTTTTAGGAGTTTTTCCATTTTTAAATTTTAGTTCTGGTGTGTCGACCGGATTGAATGTTTGATAGGCTTTCCTACATCGTTGGGGCAGAGTACTAGCAAGAATATGATCATATATTTCTGGCAGTATTAAGGTATTTAATTATCATCTTCCTCAATGATGTATTCAGCTTCCTTACCTAGTAGTATTAAGGTATCAAATAAAGTGTGAAGCTCAAGTTTATATCACAAAGCAAGGCCATATGATCAGAAAATAAAAAAATGGAAAATGCCATAGAATATGCCAGCTATTTGACCTCTTTGAAATGAATGTTTGGAAGGGCCTTCACATACCAGCATCTATTATGTTTACAACAAGCTCATTTCATTCTACTTTTATTCTTAACTACATTGCTTATGCCTTTTTTCAAATGTGTTGGGGTTTAGAGATGCCAATTTGAAGTTATTTCTACACAGGATAAAAGAGAACAAAATTAAGAATGAAAAAGGACTATTGAGTTTGATAATGCACATCCTATAAATTTCCAAATTTCTTTCTTCTATTCAAGTATGAATTTAAGTGATGTGGTCCAAAATAATTATTTGCTTATGAAAGTTATCATTGATTATTTCTGTTGACCTTTGTTTCAGTATAACTCGATTCTTTTTTGTGTTAATAAATCGTTCTTTTTTTTTTTTTACTTTGACGCATATTTTTACATAATTACTTGCAAGTTGCAACTAATTGCAGCTATTGAAAGAATAAATTGATGTGCATGTTTTTACTTATTCAAAACTTAGAGTGATATAGATTTTTTCTTAAATGATCATGGTGATGTGTTGTCCCTTTTCCCTTTGCCTTTTAATTCTTCTACAAGTAAATTGAAACATAGCATAGGAAATTAATCTACACCATAGCAAGGGAATTGCCTAATTATTTAAACTATACAATCAAACTTCCTTATTATTTAGATTCTATATTTAGAATGAAATTTTCTTGTTGATGCTTTTCACCAATTTAATTCTATGTCACTTGAGATCTTTATGTTGATTGTTGAAAAGATTGTTACTTGAATTTTACTGAAATTGTATCCTTTATCATCATTAGTGAGGCTTTATTTGCTCCCTGGGCTTTTGTCCCATTTTATATTCAAGAATAATCAACAGCCTAATATAAAATAATAGTGACTATTTTTTAAGATATGAATTTTTTTTTTCATTTTATAATATTTATGTCATCTTAGAAACTTTTTGAAAACTTTACCAACATGCTCACAAGAAAAATAACACATTTTGGAGCTAACATGATGACATTTGGTTTCGCAGTTTTTGGATAATTTATTTAGTTATCAATTTTAGTTTATTAAATGAGAGAACTTATAGAGAAAACAATGAGTTAGCTATAATCCTCGAGACCCAAAAAGGGAGCAAGGGAAAAAGGGTGCACAACCACAGGCTTAGTGATTTTCTCTTAGGTTTGTCTACGAACATGGAGAATGCATGATAGTGTATAATGCATGATTTGCTGGTAGATTGCTACTAACATGTTTTTGCTTCTTTCACATACGCAATAAGAAAGGAAGGAGTGTTTATGCATGGAATATTGTCTTTAAATTATTGAATCCCTTGATTTGTTATATATATGAATGTGCCCAAAAGTGTGTACAAGATTTGTTTGCTATATTTTATTTTGTTTGCTAAGCATCTCCTTCGTAATTCCCAGTATGGCAAGCAATGATTTTCAATTGGGATACATGTTTTTGGACTTAGTTTGTTTTTGTGTGGGTCTGTTTTGTTTTTTGGTTGAGGTGTTGGAGCGCGGTAATGGCTGGTGGATGGCCTATCATGCAAACAAGATGGCAACTGAGGCAATAGAATCAGGAGCCTGGCAACGAAGCTGGAAATAGAGATGACGACGCTGCAGTAGCACAGTTCAAGCAGGTTCTTGCAAGGATGACCATGAAACTATCAAGCAGGTTCTCCTCCTCCCCATCCTCCTCCTCCTCCTCCTCCTCTTCTTCTTCTATTTTTGTTTTCGAATCTTTTATTTCTTGTTAGATTTAAGACAATTTGAAATGGTTATTGGAGATTCTCATTCATATCTTGATAACCACATAAGATCATTTGGTTTATTTCTTATTTTTCATTAGTGAAAAAAAGTAGAAGAAAGTAGGTGTTGTGCTTTTGTTCCAATTGTGATCTAAGTAAGAGGCCAACCTATTTGTTTTGTGCTGCTGGTCAGTGTTTCCTATTGTCAATACCCAAACATGTCTCTGATCCAAATCAAGGGAGTGAACACCTAAGAAAAGCTAGTGATTCTTATTTATTTGATTTGGTTTCTTTGGTTGCAATACAAGATTTTTTTATCTGTTTTAACTTTTCATGATTTATGTTCGAGACTTTCACCATGGAAACCTAGATGTGGATCCTATCCATATATATATATATATATATATATATATATATATATATATATATATATATATGCTTTTTGGTTGGAAATTGATCCTTTGGAGGTATGTTCCTATGTATATAATCTTTTTGTTTATGTATAGGAATTATTAATCTTAGTTAATGTTGTCTTCTTGATCTGTCTTTTCTGTTGATAAAATCTTCTAATGATAAAATATGAACAAGAGAAGAAAGATACAAGTTTCAGTCAAAACTAAAATGTAGCTAAGATTATAGATTTTAGTATAGTCATTATTTATTGTGTAATACCTTCATGGTTTAAACTGCACCATTTGTTGTTTTGTAAGTATATAGGAAAATAAGTATTGTTCACCTTACCATTTGGTTTACTGGCCTCTATAGATTATGCAAGGAATCCACGACCTTACTGACAAGCATTTATGCATTTGACATATAAGCTTGAAATTGAGCAAAGTATATTGCCCAGTAAACCTTTTACTTGGAATATGAGAATATGAGATAATCACTTTGAGTGTGAGTGAGAATATTAGATTGTGGTTTATCCTGGAATGTGCAAGTATACTTCTGTTTTCGTGTGGGTATTGATACTATTTTGTGGAGGTTTTACTAAAGTTTTGATGGATGCTTTCAGGATCTGCATATTGGCAAATTTTGTCAATCTGAAATTTGATTTAGTGAGGATCACAAGGTGTCAATATGCAGGAGGACCCTTAAAAAGAATTCATACTAGATTAGGATTGCATTGACTAAGGCACATTTATTGATTAAAATTCAGTGTGAGGAAGCAAGTGGTGCTTGAGTGAAATACTCATCTGCTGGTAATTTTGCCAAGTTGATGATTTCATGGACAACCCCTATGATTCTTTAATTATAAAAATAAAAAATAAAAAGGTTTTTAACTCCTTCGAAGTAAAAGCCAATTTTTACATTCAACTAACATATGTTGGACTAGCCCCATGATTTTACTGTGTAACACCCTAGTAGAACCCAACTATGCTTAAGTTTGGATTTGGATTCTATTAGTTGTCACTTTGCCTTGCGTTAATTTTCTTTTGAAATTAAATTAGAAAAATAGTGGATAATTTTTTTTTTTATAAATTACATTTTGAAAGTTTAAGCCCTAACGAGAAGTAGAATACATAACGCTTACGTAGATGATAATCAAAGTTACTTTGCTCACTTACTTAATTTAAATAAGCGGAATAAGGGATTAAATGTAGAAATATCATCACATACACTGAAATTTACTACTTAATACCATAGTGATAATTTATTACAAATAACAATATAAATTCTACTATTACTGGTCTATTCCTCATAACTAAAAATCGGAGTGCTAATTCTTGAAAGGTCTAAAATCTTCACGTGTTGCCTCCTTCCGTAGTTATAGCTCCGTTACTTTAAGTGGACTCGTCTACCTTTGGTAACGACAACGGAAAATAAATATAGGAGTGAGAAATGTAAGATTTCTCAGGAGGAGTTTCTACTTATACTAAAAGTGTTATCGTTGTCGTCCCATTCACTTCAGGTTTATTATAAAAAGGTGAACAAGTAAGGATTCAATTATCAAACTTTTCACAAACGTGATTAGCCGAAGTGTAGTTGCTTTTAAGCAACTCTTATAACAATAATAGAAATATTCATTCTACTTCATCAAGCAACACCCAAACATATCATATAAAATTAATAATGGCTAATAATAATTTAGGAGATACATGTATTTCATAATTACTCATTAACAAAATGATCATCATCTTTCTTTCATTCCATTTTTCTTTTTATTAACATATTTCTCTATCACCAACGGGATGAATGCATCAATGCCTTAGACCACCCTAAAAGGTAATGAGCTCATACCGTGGTGTCGCCACAACCTTTTTGTTTTCTTTCCATTGTCGAAATTTCAACGGTTTAGGGGTTAAACGTGAGCTTAAGTCCACTTTTCTAGACTTTACTTTTATTTTTTTTTCCATTGTTGTAATCTCAATAGTTATGCCATGAATTTAGCTGAAGTCTACTTTTCCAGACTTTCATTGCCAATTTTCTAGGCTTTACTTTTATTTTCATTTGAAAATGAATGTATGCATATCATCACGTACTCATAAATAAATCATGGACAATCATTCATTCATTCTCATCATTTCATAACTCATTACTATATATTTATATAGACAATATCTCATATATACCCTTATATCAAATAGTAGGTTTTTTATGCTAAATCGCATGTCATATTTCATCATTTGAAGTCAATAAATCAAGTACCCTAAGGTTCTTAAAAGGTTACGGAAGTCTTAGCGTTTACACATTATGGAATATTTCTTTCAATTTTTACAAATTCTAACCAAATCTTTTTCTCTTAGTTATCTTTGTACTCTTAGCATTCCCTTGATATATTAATGCAATTTAAGATATTATCCTTAGGTATTTAGAGGTTCTTTATATATTTTCAAGCTCCCTCATGAGTTTTATATACATATTTTTCCTCTTGAAGTTTTATTGCAACTTAAATCCTTAAAAACTCTTTCTCTTTATAAGACTTGAATATTCTATTTACAGTTCTGACATATTTTACAAGAAAATTTGTAACTTTCTGTATACTTATTATCTCAGCCTCCTAAAAGTAGTTTCAAATTCCTAACTCATCAAGCTTTCCATTAAGGGTAATTTTATTAACAACGCATTTATGGTTATGTCATAGTACCTACCCCTTTCTAGACCCTTTCAGCACACTATCCTGCAACTTTATTTCCTATTCTATATTTTTGTGGTGTAAAGCTTTATACATGGCATACATGGATGTGTTCCTCTGTGTGTTAGCTTTCCAATAGAGTTGAAATCAGTTCATTTGCATTTTTATAGAGTGAGTTACACCTATTTTACTACTACAAGGTCATATTTAGAGTTTCAGTCTTTGGTTTAACTTTGAAAATTTATATCTTGAACTAGAAAACTCCGTTTCAGGTGATTCTTTTTGGAGAGTGCTCTATAATGTGTCTAGTTTATGGTAAAAATATTTTTATTTTGAGATACTTCATATTTTATGAATATTGCTTTTCGAAGTGCCTACTACCAGAAATTCCAGCACCTACCATTTTCATGTCTTAAGTCACCTTTATTACATTAAGTTTCACATGCCATCTTTTTAAGTTATATTTGAGTATGATAGTATCATAAAAGTACTCAGAACAAAATGAAACATGTTGTACTATCTAAAAATATATTTTACAAATAATTATTTAAAATTTTTGACAATAACTCAAGCTTTAGGCATTTTATCTATGGGTAAGGTTAGAAGCCAACAATGCTTGAACAATTAAATATGAAGCTCCTACCTCTTATATAGGGTCTAAAAAGAGTTATTCTCTTCTTCCTTGAGTTTGAGCAAGAGTCCTTGGAGTGGATGACCCTCCTTGTATCTTGGCTATAGAACTTGAGTACTTAAGAAAATATTTTTTACTAGAGTTAAAGATTGTAACTCTTGTAAAGGCTAGTGAAAGTTTGGGCTTAGAATTTAAGTGTTTGGATGAAGTTTGGAAAGTGAAGAGAAATGTTTGGAGAAAAGAGCATAAGAAGAAATGGTAGAGAAAGAATAAAGAGAAAGAACACTTAGAGAGTTTCAAAAGCTTGAAGACTAGTAAGAGTGTATATTTTTTACAAGAGTTAGAAGATGTAACTCTTACAAAGCATGATAAGGTCTCTTTGTGGCTTAGAAAATAGAATGAATGGAAGATAGTTTGAAGACTATTTATAGTAAAATAAGAAGGAAAACACGTAATGCTTGGAGAATGATTTATGCAAGCATTTTTCCCTAATTTTGGGAATGTGAAAAGATTTCATGATTAGAATTTTTTTTTTTTGCCTAAATTTGGGGAGAAGAAAAGGATTCATGTTTTATACAAGAATATTAGCCTAATTTAGGGAAAAGAAAAGGTTCCATGTTTTATGCAAACATATTGACCTAAAATTATAATTATTAAATTAGTGGCATTGTGAAAATTTCTTAATTCAAGACAAGGGTATTATAGTTATTGGACAATGTTGGAGGCATTCTTGTAATTCTTTTTATAAAACAAGGATATCTTTGTCATTTATTATAAGATAAGGGTAGTTTTGTAATTTCTTTCACATAGTAAGGGTATTTTCATAATTTCTACTAAGTAATGACATTTTTATAATTATTTACATCTTTCTCTAGACACACTTAATTATTCTAATATTTATATTTCATGACACTTGTCTAAACTTATATTTAATCATTAATTATGATTAATTAATCTTTCTAGTTATGAACTTGGGATGTTATATTTCTCCCATTCTTATTAAAAATTTTGTCCTCAAAATTTGTTACTTGTGAACAAGTTCGAAAATTCTTTCCACATGTTTTCCTCGAGCTCCTATGTGTGCTCTTCCATTCCCTCTTGTCCCTGGGCCACTCAGACAGAGATACGAATTTGTTTCTAACCTTGGTGCCACGATCCACGATCCTCATCGATGGTAATTCAAAAGTTAAGTCATCTCTTAATTGTATTGTTTCTAGCTCAAACACATGATTGGGGTCTGACTAATACTTCCTTAATTGAGACACATGAAAGACATTATGTAGAATGGACAGATTTGGGGGTAATGCAATTTGGTAGGCGGATGGACCTATCTTTTTGAGGATTTGAAAGGGTCCTAAGAATTTAGGCTTTGCTTTTTGACTTTCATTGCATGGCCTATACTTATTGTAGGAGTAATCCGCAAGAATACATTTCCCCTTCCTGAAATTCAAGAGGCTTCCTTCTTTTGTCAGCGTAGCTCTTTTGCCTGTTTTGAGCAATGAGATCTTTTCCCTAATTCTCCTTATTTGTTTGATTGTCTCCTTTACCAAATCAGGACCCAACATACTCTGCTCACCTGGGTCACACCAACAAAGTGGTGATCGGCATTTCCTACCATATAAGGCCTCCTAGGTGTCATCCCAATGCTAGTATGGTAACTATTATTGTATGCAAACTCAATCAATGGGAGGTGTTTATCCTAACTTTTCGGCTTCTAAGACACACACCCTTAGTATATCCTCAAGGGTTTGAATTGTTCTTCTCGGTTTGAGGTGATAGGCTCAAACATAATCTTGAGCCAAATGCCCTTTGCAAGGCTCCCCATAATCTCGAATGAACCTCGGATCCCTATTTGAGACGATGGTCTTGGGTACTCCATGGTTCCTCACTATCTCTTGGATGTATAGCTTAGCTAACTTTTCCAAGGGATAGTTTACTGGATGGGTAAAAGTGAGCAGATTTGGTCAACCTATCCACGATTACCCATATAGAGTCATGTTCGATAGGTGTTCTTGGAAATCCCATCATGAAATCCATGGATATTCCTTCCCACTTCCACTCAGGATTTCGAGAGGTTGCAATACTTCAGAGGGCTTTTGATGTTCTATCTTCACTTTTTAACACACCAAACACTTTTCCACTATATCTTTCAAAGAACTAAATTAATATTTCACAACTCTTTCAAGAACTAAATTCATATCACAAATCTTTCAAAGATCAAATTAATATCCTATAACAAAGGAGTTTGAATTGTAGCAATATAATATAAACTAAATACCAACGATAATAGATATTTTCTTAAAAAAAAAATTTGTCCATAAAGTATTCTTGCTATCATGTTATCTTTACAGCATTTCTGTTGATAACATGTTATTAGTAATTGAAAAATATTAACATACAAACACTAAAATTGTAGAAAGAAAAAGAAACATAATTATTTTTTTAAAAAATCTCAAATATAACATTTTTAAATATAAATTAACATGAAGTTTAATCTAGTATTCAAACAAGTTATTCCATCAGGTGATTTACAAAAAGGATTTCCCTATTAGAAAGAATTCAATTTTAAAATTGAAATCACACAAACTAAAACATCAAAGACAAGCAAGTGACAAGAAAAGATTAGATAGGCTATTTTCAATAAAATTTCAAAAGTGAAAATTGTTGTTTAATAAGCATTTATTTGAAATAATCTTGCTCAAAAAGAAAATTATGGGAAAAATGACTTTAGTGTAGATTAAAATAGAATCCCTGAAGGCGCAAAAAGAAAAGTTTTAATAACTAATTTTAATCACTAAATTACCCAAACAATAAATCATAACATAGTATGCTTTTTTTTTGGTAATATAGTATGCTTTTTTAGAATAGAGTAATCAAATTGTCAGAAATAAAAATAATTAAAAATTGAAAAATATTATAACCAATATGTAAAATTGTAACTCTATTCAACAGGATTGTGAAAGCAAGCCTACAGTAATAATTGCTCAAAAACGCTGTTCCAGCAGTGGAAATGAGCAACTCTTTTCTTTGGTCAAAGAAATGAGCAACTCCGACCTCTCTTTTCACTTTTCAGCGCAAATCACCGGCTCGGTGTATGAGTGCTGTGGGCCATGGCTACATTGAAATTGGGAGATAAAAACATTTGAAACCCATGTGAGTAGCAGGGAGGGAGGTGTGCTAGAATGTCACAGCATAATTATAGCCGCTAGTGCGTAAATATTGTTATTTTAACATAAATGTCTAATTAAAATATATATCCTATCACTTTTGGATGTGATAAATATATGAAAAAAAATTGAATAATTATTATATTCAATGATGATAGAGTGAGTATCTCAATTGAATACTCATTTTAGATGTTAAAATAATATTTTTGATGAATCTATAGAGTATTCAGTGATAAGGCCTCCATTGGTTTTTTAATCTAGAAAATTTTGGGCTTACCATGCTATAGTTGTACTAAACAAAAAAAATAAAAAAAACCCTCTTACATTGGATACTGTATAGATGGATTTGGTTATTAAAAATATTGTTGGACATCAATTTGATTCTCAAATGAATTATAACTTTAATTTAGTTATTAAAAAATTAAAATTTATTTTAAATAAGTCCAATTTTTTTTAATTTTGCTGATTAATTTGACATAAATTTTAATTTTTGAAGGACTAAATTGATATTATAAATCTTTCAAAAACTAAATTGATATTATAACTATTTTGTTGACTAAATTAATGTCCTATAACTCTTTTAAGTATCAATTTGGAATTTAACTCTTTCTTTTATTATTTTCTTCCCAAAGTTATTTGCATCAATCCCGTAGGCCAGCAACTAAAAATTAAAATGGCAATATGAGTCTTCTTAATTGATTTTAGAATAAAATATAATCACCTCTCTTGAGAGATAATATTATTACATTTTCTTTCCTTTGATTTTTAAAACATACACTCCTCTCCCCTATAAAATTAAAATAAATTACATTTTAACCCTTTTTAAATTTTTCATTTTCTCATACTTATTATTTTATTTTTTACAAAATACCATTTTATTAATTATGCATATTAATTTTTATAAAATAAAATATATGTGGCTTATAATAATATAAAATATTGATTTATATATAATATTTTAAATTAATATTATATTAAAAAACAAATTATTGGAAGTAAAAACAATTAATAATAACAAGGATTTATAATAATTATTTTTAAACATAAAAATTATATATTTTTAACAATTAATTTTGCAATATTAATGTAAATTGTTGTTGTGACATAAGAAAATTCTCCTATAATGTTTCTTATGATTTATATATAAAAATTGATAAATATTTTTATATTTTATATATATTAATATTCCAAAATAAATAGCTGAAAAAAATGTAATTCTTTATCTTTAAAAAATGATTATTATAAATTATTGTTAATATCAATAATTTATTTTCTCAATATAGTAAAATTTCAAAAATTAAATTAAATACATACATATATATGTCAATATTTTGTCTTATTATAACTAGCATATATTTTAATTTGTAAAAATTTTTAATATATATAACAATTAGTAAAGAGTAGTTTGGTCAAAAATGAAATAGTAAATATGAAAAAAAATAGAGAATTAATAAAAAATTTGAAAATAAATTAAAGTGTGGTCTTTCTCAATTTTTGAGGAAAGGGGAGTGAATGTTTTAAAAATAGAGGAGGATGGAGTATAATAAAACCTTATGTTAAGAAAGGAGGTTGTATTTTACCCTTGATTTTAATATAACATCAAATAATTACTCATTTTGTTCTAGATGAAGAATCAAAACAAATTGAACTTCTACAAAACAAATAAAAAAATAAAAATAAAAATGAACTGATTCTAGTTGATTTAGTTTAGTTCAATTTTCAGTCCTTTGAGAAAAAAAAAAAGTTTAGATCATTTGAAATATATGTTTATTTTTTATACATGTATAACATAAAGTTTTTTAACAAAGTCGTTCGTTTAGATAATAAATTTAACACTCACTCAATTATTTTAAAATTTTTTTATATAAAATTGATTTGATTGAATGAGAGTGCTAATATATTTAGATTAAATCATATGCATATATGTCATTCAAAAATTACAAAATATTTTCATATAAAAAAATTACAAAATATTTTGTGATAAAAAAATTCAGAAATCAAAGCAAATTCAAGTCAATGCAAGGTACGTGATAGAAGTCTTGCAAGAAGAGACAAGAGACAAGTGATTGTTACTCGTTCCCATGTTCTTTGATTTTTTCTTCTTCCGCAAATTGAGTTGGCTTGTTCAACTAGACAATTTTTTTATTGAGTTTAATTTGAACCCATCACTTTTTGTCCCATCAAAATCTTTTGTTTAGATACATTTTTAACTAATAGATAAAAGTAAAAACTATTATTATTTATATAATAATACATAATTAAATAATTATATAAAAGACCTTTTAACAGTCCTTGCATGAAAATTAAATCATTCTTAATTACCAGTATTTTCTTTCCAGAGTTATTTGCATTTATAAACCATTATATGGTCATCCACCAAAGACGAAGAAAAGTAAACAGCAATTTGAGTCGCCTTGTTATGAATTAGTGAGCGCCCGCGTGGAGTCTTCATACAAGAGTTGGGACCGGAAAAAAAGAGTGACAAAAAAGTTAAAAATGGCTGAAACCGCAGCGAGCCTTGTGTTTGAGAGGTTAGAGAAGTTGCTTTGTGGAGAAGTGAAAATCTTTGAAGGTGTTCACGACGAGGTTAAGCGCTTCAAAGACGAGCTTGAAGAAAGAATTGTTGGGCACCAATTTATTTCTCGAACGATTTATGACTTTAATTTGGTTATTGAA
This sequence comes from Dalbergia oliveri, assembly GCA_030441495.1. Taxonomy (NCBI): domain Eukaryota; kingdom Viridiplantae; phylum Streptophyta; class Magnoliopsida; order Fabales; family Fabaceae; genus Dalbergia; species Dalbergia oliveri. The sequence goes on from JAMLFY010000001.1 coordinate 10,187,559, forward strand.
AAATTAAAATTTATTTTAAATAAGTCCAAATATTTTTTAATTTTTCTGACTAATTTGACATAAATTTTAGTTTTTAAAGGATTAAATTGGTATGTAAATCTTTTAAAAATTAAATTGATATTACAACTCTTTCATAGATTAAATTAATGTCCTACAATTCTTTTAAGTATCAATTTGGAATTTAACTCATTCTTTTGGTAGCATGAATCTTCTTAATCAAATTTAGAGCTAAGAAGCACTCACACACCGATTTGGTGGTGCATCATTGTGTTGGACACGTGTCATGTCCGACATCACACGCGCATGTTGGACACGCCATGCGTCGTATGCATCCAATTAAAAAATGATTTTTTGAGCTCACACAACGAACATGAGCTGGACACTACTCTAATTCACTGTGGATATAGCTTGGGCACCTATGGGTACGCCTGAGTTGGTTTCTTTATTTTTTTTCAAATTTTTAATATCAATATGAGCCCAAAATAATCCTAATTGTTTGGTTAGACTTGTGTTGTTGGATCATTTTATTTTGAAAATTCTTCATTGATCACAAAAAATAAAAAGAAGAACTAATTAGATAAAAAAAAGTATACAAGCACGACAAAAAAAAAATTCAGACTAAAAAAAGATAAAAAAAATTATACAACAAAATAAAAAATTATATATATATATATATATATATGGTGTATCTGTTAGATGTAAATGTCTATGCTTCATAGTTTTAGAGTAAAATACAATCGCCTCTCTTGAGATATAATGTTATTATATTTTCTTTCCTTTTATTTCTAAAATATACACTCTTCCTCCCCATAAAATTAAGATAAATTACATTTTAACCCATTTTTTAATTTTTGATTTATTCTTCATTTTCTCATGCTTATTTTTTTTTACCCAAAATTCCCTTTATTAATTATGCATATTAATTTTTATAAAATAAAATATATATGGCTTATAATAATATAAAAATTGATTTATATATATAATTTTAAATTACTATTATATTAAAAAACAAATTATTAGAAGTAAAAATAATTATTAATAATAATAACTTGTAATTATTATTTTTAAAAATAAAAATTATATATTTTTTAACTATTAATTTTACAATATTCATGTATATTGTTGTTGTGACATCACAAAAGTCTCTTCCTCCGCTGATCTCTTGCAGTTGATTTTGGGGATTCATATATGGAAAGAAATGATTTTGTTTACTCTTTGACATTTATGTTGTTTCTGCTGAGTAATGAAATCATTCCGGTGTTTATTTGTTGAGCGAGCGATGCCAATGTTGGTTCTGCTTTGTCATAATATTTGCTGTTGTTGTGATAATGTGATGTGAGGCTTTTTTTTACCAATAAAAAATAAAAAAATAATTATATACCCATTTATATGAGTAGTAAAATTAATTATCAATATACATTCATTTTATATTAAAAGTAATATGTTAAATAGTTTTACATATTATATAATATTAATACATAAAAAAGCATTACAAATTATTTTGAAATACACTTTTCGAGAATAACTGATGTATGTGTGTGTCAACGCTTGAGTAAGAACACGTCAAACAAAACCACGGATTGTGACTTTGAATACGTGACACAAATCCACGTATTTGTTTTTTCTTCACATTGTTATCAATACGTGAAAGTCACATGAATGTGTGTGTTTGTCTTACATTGTTAGATGTGCAAAAAACAAAGTGAGTTCAGTTGTTATTATTAAATTGTGAGTGTGAAAATGTGGAGTGATATTAAGTGTCTGTATTTAGTAATATTGTTTTTCAGCTAGGCATCAAATCGAGTTGTTTGTCCTTCACACAGTTCCACTACCACATCTATGCTAGAACATGAATGAAGAGAATAACTTTAGTGCTAGTACTCAGGAGTGTTGTCGAATTCATATATATATATATATATGTCTGTGTAAAATTCACTGCAAGTAGTATTTATTACTATATGTAATCAAAGCGAGAAGTGAGAGTTAAAAAAAAAATAGTAACTATATTTATATTTATATAACTAATTAAGACTATACTTTGAAGTTAAGATTTTTTCTAACGCTATATATAATCAGCATAGGATGTACCGTGAGAAAAAAAGAAACAATTATATTTATATTTATATAACTAATTATGACAATTATGAAGTTGTCAACTATTTTTAATAACATATATATAATTTTAATCAATTAGATAATTTAAAAATAAAAATATTTTGTCTCATCTAAAATTTTAATCAATTAAATAATTTAAAATAAAATATTTTGTCTGAACTAAAGATAAATTTAGTTTTATTTTTTAAAAAATTTTGACTCATATAATACTTACAAGGGAACTTAAATTTTCTATCTTTCAAAAAATAGATATATAATTGACTGCATATTGTATTTATTGCAATGAAAATTAAGTGAAATACTTTTATATTTATTTATTATTATATATTATAATTGGATTGTTTTTTACCATCAAATTAATGCAAAGCAATTGTAATGGCTTAACCTACTAAATTTTCGTGAAATAGTATGCTTTATCAGTGAAATATGAATAGCTCATGTCAAATACTTAAAAAAATTGAATGAGTACCTTTAAATACTTAAAATGGTTTGAATCAATGTATTTTGATGCCAAAAAATGAATTTATTATCATATACTATTATCAAAAGTCACAACTTAATCATCAAGCCACTTGGCTTGCCAATATATAATAAACATGAATTGTAACTTATATTGTTACTATTGCAACGTTAAAGCATCTTTTGAAGCCGACTTCAATACGGATGCCATGGCCAACGTAGAGTCAGAGGGAATGATGTGATCTTGCATTTGCTTGCTCGATATAGCTGGTGTTGTCTCTTTTGTGCTTAGTTATGGTTTGCTCTCTTTCTTTGTTCACTTTTATATTTTTATTTTTTATTCCACCTTAGACAATATAAATTCTTTAATAATAATATTTCTCATTCTGAAAATATATAATTTTTCAATACACATCATTTGCTCTCATTTCATTTTTTACAAATTCATGTAGAATTTTTATCATTTCAATGGAGAATTTTCTATTGCTCTGCATATAAAGGCAAAATAAGGTATGCAATTTTTCTTTTTTTTTTTTGCTTGATTTTGTATTTTATTTTTTCTCTTTCAAAATATGAATTCCTTATTCTAAAAATATCTTTTTATACACATCATTTGCTCTTATTTGGTTTTTCACCATTTTTTGTGCGCAGAATTTTCACTATTTCAATGGAGAGTTTTCTATTGGTCTATATATATTGAGTACCAAACATTCAGCTAAATCACTTTTGAATATCATTGAAGAAAACGATCTAAATGCAAAGGTACATAGTTTTTCTCTTCTTTACTTGCTTTTGTAGTTTTTTTTTTTAATTCTGAAATTATTTTATTTCATAAGATATTGACCCTTTGAAGGTGATATGCAAAAAGAAAGCTAACTACCTTTCTAAATCAAAACCATGACTATCTTAATCAAATATGCTTTCTTTTCTGTGTTTTTATTTTATTGTATGTTTTATGAAGCAAATATGATAGGAACAAATAAATAAATAAATAAATAAATAAAAGAGGAAAGAAAATATCTTCTTAATAAGACATAATAATGAAAAAAAAATTTATATTTGCATATTTTGACAATTTTAGAATTTTTTCACCTCACACAAATTGTTTATTTTATAAAAATTTTGAGACACTTACTTTAATCTAATGTTTTATATATATATATGTGTGTGTGTGTGTGTGTGTGTGTATTCCATTGGTTAATTAAATTGTCTTATTTTATTTTTTACTATAGAATTAAAAATATAGTTGATGGTTATTAAGGAAAAATTAAGCATGACGCTATAATAAAAATTACTAAATTTAGCTATATTTTTATAGTGATAATTACACTTAAAAAATAGTGATAATAATTGAGTCATAATTAATAGTAAATAAATATTTTATAATTAATTGGAATTATTAAAAAGTGTAAGCGTGCCTAAGTTGCTGCATTTTATCCATTGATACTAATATATTATGATGATACTCCTTTATAACAGGAAGATCTGAAAAGTCATTGGGAGTTTATCATTTTATTTTACATGCATTTAATATTATAATTTTTACTAATTATATTTGTAAAATATTTTTATAACCCACTAATAAGATGAACAAAAAAAAGCACTGAAAAATGTAACCAGCCACATTAATATGGTAATCATGGGAGATGAATTGATATAAACACATTTAAAATTTATAAATGCATTGATTTAAATCAACATAACAAAATGAAATAAATTGGTAGTTTACATTCAAATTAGTTAATTTTTATTGCATTTATTATACAATAATAATAAGTTAATAATTGAAGAGGTGAACATAAATTTAATAAAACCATGGAAAATTAATCGTTCTCTGTATCATTGACCAAACACATATGGTTCAAAGATCCACAATATCCAACTCTAAGTAACTTATTACATTATTACAATAAAAAAAATTTGAATAACTATTGGATTAAGAACTAAGACATATCAAAATGTTATTTATCATAATAAATTATTATCAATTCAAGAATAAAGTAGTTTTTAATGTGGGTGCAAGGAATAGAATTTTGTCCCTATTTTGCGCCAAACAGCTAGGGCAAACATATATATGCAATAAGTGCCATCTGACTTCAATTCTATTTTTTTAATGCATTTAATCGAAAATATGTCATTTATGAATTTATCATACATTCCAACAATTTTAATTGTACTATTTTATTTTTTCAAAACACAGGTTGAGTGATCCAATATGGTTACATGACAACTTAAATATATTATTAATTCATAATAATTTAATTTGATTTTTTTAGAATTTAATTTTAATGCATTGATAGTGTAAAATATTTTATACTATCAACCAATCAAAACCTTTTATTTGCATTACTTTCAAGGAGTGAGAGAAAGAGTCAATAATCATGGCTGATGTAGCAATACATGATTGGATGACTATGAAAAAACTTATATACTATTTGTGTATACAAATTAAATCTTATTTTTTCTTTAAAAATTAATTTGCTTAAATTTTAAAGCAAACAAGCAAAATACTTTTATTTTATAATCTATGATACTATAGTTCAAAGAAAGAAACATCCTAAGCATATGAAAGAATTGGATTTGTGTAACCATTTATTTAGTTGCACATGATAATATATATTAATCTTATATGTTGAATTTATAGTTTCAAAATTTAAACAATTATTACAATGATATGTTAGCTCATGATACCATAACTTTTTAAAAATATATTTTTAGATAATATAAATAAAATATCTTACTTTCAAGTTACTTGATAGTTAATGATTGAAATAAATATTCATTCTTATTTGAATAATCATATGCATTTTTTATTTAATTCGTAATTATGTATCTTATTCTATTTTTAATTAACATTTCATTTTTCTTTTAAATTTTTTAATAAAAAAATAATCATAAAAAAATATATGGACGAACCCGTGCATCGCATTGCCTATACCTGGCTATAAAGAAAATATTATCAAAGTCAGTTTGAAGAATATTGCCAAAATCTGGAAAGATAACAGTGGGATTCCTGAACTTAAATATTTATCCAATCCAACAAATTAGACAATACAAGTCTAATCGAAAAAAAATTAGTCAAAAAGAAGGATCATTGCCACTTTAAAGTTGATGTGTGAAACGAGAAAACGGAGGAAAATAAAACATACTTTAGCAACTTGTTCAATTCACTCCAAAGTGCCTTTTGACAATTTGGAAGACTGAAGGAGACTTGGATTAGACTGGACTGTGTAACAGAACAAGTTTGGACTAAACCTAAACCGTAGCATTTATCAATGTCATATAAATATGTGATTTTATTTATATACTAAACATAAGCATAGCCTATATACGTTTTTAGTATGCAGAAAAAAAAGGGTATTATATATTGTACATGTATCTAAAAACCTTTTAATTACAATTGAATAAGAGAAAATGTTACTCGCAGTGGGTATCTAAATGTTGCTGTAGGCATAAGTTAAAACATTTTCTAATGATAATGGGTATCGTCACTATTTGTTATACTGACATTAAAAAAATCATGGGTAACGACATGGCATAAATGATGGAAGTAGACGTTTATGAATATAAGTTTTTGAGGCTATATCACAGTTTTTATATTTTTGCCTATTATTTTTTGCTGTCACTATATCATAATTTTCTTGTGGGGTGATTTATATGCAAAATCAATAAATATTTTTTATATTATATATATATATATATATATATATATTAATATTTCAAAACAAACAGCTGAAAAGATATGTAATTTTTTATCTTTAAAAAATAATTATTATAAATTATTGTTAATGTCAATAATTTATTTTCTCAATATAAAAAATTTCAAAAATTAAATAATATATATATGTGTCAATATTTTGTATTATTATAACTCGCATATATTTTAATTTGTAAAAAAGTTTAATACACATAATAATTAATAAAGGATATTTTGGTCAAAAATGAAATAATAAGTATGAAAAAAATAGAGAATTAATAAAAATATGTAAAATAAATTAAAGTGTGGTCATTCTCAGTTTTTAGGGGGAGAAGAGTGTATATTTTAAAAATAGAGAAGAATAAAGTATAATATAACCTTTTCTCAAGAAAGGAGGTTGTATTGTATTTTATTCTTGATTTTAATATAATATCAAATAATTAATCAGTTTGTTCTAGACAAAAAATCAAAACACACTGAACTTCTACTCGAAAAAAAAAACTGAACTGATTCTGATTTAATTAGTTTAGTTCAATTATTCAATCCTTTGAGAAAAAAATCATTTTAAATATAAGTTTATTTTTGATAAATGTACAACATAAAGTTTTTTTTTAACAAAGTCATTCGATTACATAATAAATTTAACCCAATATAGAATTGATTTGATTGAATCAGGGTACTGATATATTTAAATTAAATCCTATACATATATGTCATTCAAAAATTACAAAAGATTTTCATATAAAAAAATTACAAAATATTTGTTTGATAAAAAAAATTCAGAAATCAAATCAAATTCAAGGCAAGATATATGATAAGTCTTGCAAAAAGAGACAAGTGGTCGTGACTTGTTCACGTGTTCTTGGATTTTTCTTCTTCCGCAAATGGTGGGTACTGAATAGACATTTTTCACCTTTCTAAAAGTTGTTTAATAAGACAAATTTTTTTTTAGAGTATTGTTATTTTAATATTTAAAAATAAATAAATATTTAAAATATTTATTTTTAAATATTATAGATGAATAAAAAAATTAAAATTATCATTATATTTAATAATAATAAAATAAATTACTCATTTTAAATAATAGGATTGGAATAACATTTTTGTTATTAATTACTAGAATTCTCTTTATAAAGTTATTTGCATTTATGAACCATTATATGGTCATACACCAAAGACGAAGAAAAGTAAACAGCAATTTGAGTCGCCTTGCTATAAATTAGTGAGCGCCCGCGTGGATTCTTCATACAACTGATACAAGAGTTGGGACCAGAAAAAAAGAGTGACAAAAAAAAAAAAAATGGCTGAAACCGCAGTGGGCCTTGTGATTGATAGGCTAGGGAAGTTGCTTCGTGCAGAAGTGGAAATCTTTGAAGGTGTTCACGACGAGGTTAAGCGCATCAAAGACGATCTTAAACTCATCAATTCTTTCTTGAAAGACGCAGACAACAAAGCAGAGGCAGCAGAAACTAACAACAGCAGCACCTCATCATCATCAAGCTTTGCGAAAACGTGGGTGGTTGAAGTGAGGGAATTGGCGTTTCGCATGGAAGACGTGGTTGACCACTACTTGCTCAAAGTGGTGGAGCGTCGCCAGAGGCATGGGGTCTTTGGTGCTGTCACAAAAGTCGCGGGGAAGCTTAAAACGGTGACGCATCGACACGATATTTCGCACGAGATTCCAGAGATTAAAGAAACGATGGACGGTCTCAGCAAAACGAGAGAAATGTTGAATTTCAAGCAATCTATGATAATAACAAACGCCAATGAAAATGAAAGGCGTTTCGATCGAAGGCTGGGGGCGCATTTTGTTGAGGAATCTCATCTGGTGGGTATCGAGCGTGACCAGAAAGTGATGACGGAGTGGCTCTTAGGTGGAGAAAGCAAGCTCTCAGTGATGGTGGTCGTTGGCCCCGGAGGAATCGGTAATAAATTTTCTTCCAACTTTTGCTCCATTAATTACTTGTAATTTATTCATTCATTTCATAGGTTTAAATAACTTGAGATAATAAATAGGTCACATGACCCAAGTTTAACGAAAAGAGAGTTCAATTTCTATATATTATTCGTGGAAATTAATTTTTTTATATTGTTTCTAATAATGTATTATTATTCTGTAGATTATCAAAAGTACTTAAATCTCATGGCCATTAATTGAAAATTCATATAAATGAGATGATGTAATTGGATGAAGTATAAAACTTTATATATATATATTATTATTAAAATTAAATTAAACTGAAATGTATGATTACCTTTTAATTTTATGGGGCACTATAAAAAAAACTCCCATTAATTAAGAATTTAATTTTTATGCACTAATAGTGTAAAAAAATTTTACATTATCTTCTAATCATGTATTGCAACATTAGTAAAAATAGTTGATCTCATATCTATTATTTGTAAAGTCATTCAAATGACATTATTTGATTGGATGACAACGTAAAATTTTTTACGCCATCATCCAATCAAAATATTTTATTTAGATGATTTTTCAAGTAGTAGAAATCAACTATTAAATCTATTAATTAATTGCTTACTTTGTCCTTCTTCTCAAGGCCTTTTTCAAGGTACTAGTTAAGAAAAAAATTTAACTAAAAAGTGAAAAATTTAAATCATTTATATATAAGATATATTAAAATATTATAAAAATTCATAAGGTTGGTAATAGGGTTTCTCCTCATGAAATTTAAGAGTATCGAATATCTTATAATTATTTATGATTAAGCTTGTGTTGTGTATCCTACTAACGAAATTTTTTAAAATATAGAAAACAAATATTCAAGGTTTTTGTTTCGTTACCAAAAGTCCGGTATCATTTTGAATTCAATAGTTGTGGTTTAATCATGAGTGTTTTAAATATTAATAAATTTAATTGATGGAATATGTGGTAAATTTATAAGTTATCTAAAAGGTACCGATACTTATGAATTTTATTGGATATTGGAGAAATTTCAAAACTCAATCTCAATAATTAAAAACAAGAAGGGTACCAGTATGCACAGTGTACTGAAGTAAAAATCAAATAAATAATCGAGATGAAATAGATAATAATGGTTGACATAGTCCCTTTATGTTTTCTATTAATGATCATGGTGATCTTTTTCTTGTAATAATAGCTGCATATAACTTGAGTTTAACTTTTGGGATTTTCATTGACACAAGATTTGCTCCACGAAGTGGGATGGATTAAGAATTTGAGAAATATTTAGTGTACCATATTTATTTACAACAATATTACACTTTTAGGGTATAGAGGCACATGAAGATAAAACATGTTGGAAACCCATGAAACCCATATATCTCTATACACTAGAGGTATAAAGTTATTGTAAATAAATGTTGTATACCAAACATTTCACTAAGAATTTATATTGATAATTAATTATAATCCTATATTGTAAAATTTTAATTGAAATTGAGTTTGACCTTGACCTACTTTTTTGTATATATATAGTACTGTCAATAAAATAATTAACATGTGAATAAGTTTAGTTAAGTATATTATTGTTAATGTAAAAGCTGTATACCATTATATGATTCTATATTTTCTTATTGATTATATGATTCTATATTAACATTTCACAAATAAGATATTGATATTTTTTAAGAAATATAACAACATATAATTAGATGTAAATATAAAACTTCTTTAAATTGACAATAAATCAGCTATGTGAATCTCACTTTAACTAGGTGTGCTAGTAATTTTTTCTTGTTTTAGTTGTTAAACTTTTTAAGAATATTGCTTTAATTAGAACTGTATGCAATATTTATTGGTATATAGCAAGAGAAATCTTAATACCTAAAGTTTTTGTTAAACTTTTTCTAGAATTATATCAAGAGTGAAGTATTTAATAATGTATACTGACAACCAGGCAATGTAAATATATATTTTTTATGGGAACATTAAACGGAAATAATTTTATTTAAAATTTTAGGTGAAAACTATCATAATTATAATTAACATTTATGTCAAAAATTTATTTTACAAATTAAAATTTAATTTCAGATTTTTATTTAAATCACTACAAGAAAACCAAGGTAAACGCCTATATCGATGGCTATTTCAAAGGTTATATTTATATCGATGTAGACGGGTATGTGGACATCGGTTTCCATGCGTCAATGAATACTACCGATGGTATAAATAATTCGTCGGTTATTTTGGATGCGTTTACCGACGGGTAATTAAATATTCACTGTCAGTACAATGATATAAAAGATGTCACCATAGGTGTCAGAACCATATTTATATCAACAGGTTTATCTAATTGTATTGATGGGTATTTAAATAAATAAAATTATTTCACTATGTATATTACAGTTTTACCTAAGTAAATTAATTGATGATTTAAAAAATATTTTATATTATCGACGAGTTACGCCCTTCTGTAATATATTTTTGTTTTTGATTTATTATTTATTTATTTAGTTATATAATTACGTAATTATCAATTAAATTGATATTAAGTAAGAAAATAATAAAATGAATAAATTAAACTGATTAAATAAAATAGTCAATTATAACAATAAAATATATATAAATTACAATAAATGTGAAAATAATTAGAATGAAATAAAAAAAGAATACTGTAAAAAGTATCTAGAATGGAAGAAAAGAAGGATAAAAACTAGCTAAACTCCTAGGCGTCGACATCGTCAACATCGTTGACGCGTCATGACATCGTGAACCATCATCGTCATCCACGCCATCAGACTGAGTGGCCCTTAGAGATGGAGAGAGTGGGATATTGGTGAATGAGATCTGTGGGAAGTCTTGTAAAGGGAGGATTCTAAAGGCAGGTCCGGAAGAAGGTCATCACATCTCCAGTGATCTTCTCCTGCATCTTTCGGAACTAAGCCTTCTCCTTCTTTGCTTTCTCCTCCTCTACTCCAATGAGAGCTTAAGCTCTCAAATCTCTTAGTTCCTCTCCATAGTTGCTCGGCCTGCTTGCTAGTCCTGAAGCCTCCGCTCTGCTCTGCTCTTCCTGCTGATCAACTGGCCTAAGCTCCTCTTTAAGGGCATGGACACGCTCCCTCAGGGCATCATCCCCAGCTGACCCAGTGGCGGAGAATGGGGATATAATCTCAGGGTAGTACCTCATCCCATATATGTGACCCTTGTAAGGGCCGCCAACCACCTAAGCCCACACATCCTCCTCATTGGGAGGAGGAAGAATGTCAACATCGGGCCAAGCCTCAGCCATTTGGGTCTTACTGTCCTGGCCTACTCCAGAGGTCTGTAAACTCACACTGCAAAGGAAAAAAGATAAAACACATTGTAAGTAATGATTATAACATAAATGAAAATAATAATAAAAATTAAGAAAAGATATGTCTTAATTTAAACTTACATAGGTCGCCTGGAGTGAGGGTGAGACCTCTCCGGGTCCCCTACTCACCCTTTGGGTATGAGTCTCAGAAATAGCTCGCCCTGTATTGGAAGGCAGCTCAAATCCCTTGCCTGCATAAATAAGTATAATAAATTCATAAAAATATAGTATTTACCACAATTCAAATATAGTAAATGTTATTATAAAATGTATAAAGGTTAAAAAATTATCAAACACTTACGGGTCCTCCTGGGTGGTCGACCCACCTGTGCGACCTGCCTTTCTATGAGGCTCGGTTTGTCTTTCCTTTAGCCAACCTATACTTGAAGGTCGAGTCGCTGGCCAGTGGCGCCAGCTTAGCCAAGGTGGTGTCGTTCACCACAGCTATTCATGTTTCCCTTACGGACATCATAAAACATATCTCGCATTCGCTTGGAGGATCTAATCCTCCAAGCCCTCTTCACTACGGGCTCATGCTCAGCTCAACGTAGAATGTTCTGCATAAACAAATTCAGCAATTAGTGATTGTATATAAACATATAATTAAATAATATAAACATATATTTTAACAAAAGCGAAGCAATCATAGAATTACCTTCCACTCCTTCCACTACTACTTCTTGACAGAGGATGTCAGTCCATATGGGCAATGATGGTTATATCGACTCTGTATAACCTTTGTGATCCTATGGTGAGTTGGATAAAAAATTATATAAATGAAATAATATAAAATAAATCAAAATTACTCAATATCATAAGCAATGTAAAATTAAATGTAATAAAAAAAATATGTTTCAACTTATCTATCTTTATCCGGCTTAATCTACCAGAGCGGTCTACCATCAGGCCCAAGTGGCTTGCCATAGCAGAGAGGCCTCCCATCGGCGTCCGTGCCTGTGACCCAATCGAGGAAGGATGAGTGATGGGATTCGGGTCTGAGTAGGGGCGGCGGGGCTAGTGGAGGGGTCGCTAATGGGAATGGGCTATGAGTGTGAATACGAGGGTAAAGGCTGGCATACCTAGGTGTGGGCATCATCCGGAAACCTGGGCTGATGGTGGACTGAGGTAGAGGTGGTGGAAGGGACGGTGGCGGAGGTGGTGGGAGGGGTGGTGGCTGATGTGGGAAGGGCGGTGGCTGAGGTGGTGATGGTGGGTAAATCGACCTTCCGAGATCGGCCTCTGTCTCTATCAGCCATACTAAAATGATTAAAAAAATAATTCACAACAAAATATTAATTAAATCAGAAAATTTCAAATAATTTCATAATAATATTGTATATAATATTGAACACCTTAGTTAATCTGAAAGTGTAGGATTGGTTTTTTCTTCACTCTATTGTTGATTACTAGGTGACTCATTAGCACTACTATCACTTATTGCATCTTTGTGATTTCTGATTGGGTGGTGACTTGTGCATTCAATTAAGCCTACTTCCCCAATAGTCAACGAAAGAGGGTTTTCAAGATTGTCTGCATTTCTGTCCTTGAAGGAGGTGGATCATCCACTCGATAAGTATCCTCAACAGTATCTTCCTCCATTTCAATCCCACCTCTTGGTTTTATCTTGTTCACAACCCTCCACTATGACCTACTTTTCCTAGGATAAGATATATAATATACTTGCCTGACATTTTGGGCTATAATAAATGGATCATAACTTCTATATCTTCTGGTGTGATTGATTTCAATGATTTTGTAATTGTTATGTTGACGTGTCCCAATTAGTTGGGTAGGGTCATACCATTCACATTTGAATATGACACATTTATTTGTGAGCTCACCTACGTACTCAAACTCAAGGATTTCCTTAACAACACCATACCAATCATATTCTTCATCCCAGTATCGCCTTTAACACAAACACCAATGTTATTAGTTTTTTTCCTTGCACCCTAATCAACTGTGTGAAACTTGTACCTATTAACATAGTACATGGACTAACTTACAACTTTATTTTTTGGGCCCCAAGCTAAATTAAACAAATGGGGACATGCCACACCATTATTTTTGTTATGAACATACATATATAAAGTTTGAAATTTCAAACTTACTTGTATACTACAAAATTAACAGATAAGAATATTTTAGGTTACATAATCTTAAACAAGCGGACTTACATGTAATCTAAACTAATCCAGAAATTGTTGAAGAGAATCTTGACCATGCGTTGCTCAAAGTATCTGTTGATATATATATATATATATATATATATATATATATATATATATATATATATATATATATATATATATATATATATAACATCACACTCACATCTACAAAAAAAAGGATTTTTGACTTACAATATGAATGGTTGCACCTCATCACAATTTATCAAAATATGTAAGTGTAGAATTCCACTCCTCGGAAGCCAGCCATCGAGGCACGCTCTTTCCAGTAGCTCGACAGGTTGATTAAATATCGACAAAGTAGGTGGAATATAACACTCCCCTCCATCGTCGTTACAACCAATCCGAGTTCTTCTAGATTGAACATGTGGCTAAAAATAAAATAAGTAGAAATTTGAAGTCTCTTTTGCTAGATAAGCTTGGCATATTGACCCTTCCACTTGAAACCTATTTTTCACGATTCTTTTAAACCCACCTATTTCCCTTTCAAATGGATACATCCACCTGTATTGAGCCGGTCCACACACTCGTGCTTTTAAGTTAGGAGTTTCAGTCATCACGTATTTCTTTTAATTAATCTTCAAAACACATTCAATTGGCTTTTAAGTTTTTTCAAATATAGTTACTTTTATTTAATCTATTATTCTTACAAAAAAATTTAACAACATTTCGACAACATCTCCCCTTAAATTAGTATCGTTACATATTTCAATCAATAAAACAATTATAAATGTTATTATAAAGATCAACAACAGAATAAATAGTGAAACGTAATTGGACAAGTGTTAAAAAATTATATGACTATCGTTGTATTGACTGAAATATATGGTGGGAAGAAATTTACAAAGTGTTCTTGTTTGGGACATGAATATTTGTTATTTTTCAAATATAAAGGAGGCTTTTATTTTAAAGTTCAGAGTGTATAACCATGGTGCTTAGAAAAAGGATTATTCAAGATATAACAAAGATCCTCTAAGATTGTGAAGTTCAAAATGATGACATTGAAAGGCTTGTAGCACCTGAGGATCATATACATTTGTTTAAGGTGCATCGCAACTTTCAAGAAACGTACATGATTCTACAATGCTATAGGCCTTTCAATGTCATCATTGTCAACTTCACAATCTTGGACAGTGTCTTCGTTATATCTTGAATAATCCTTTTCTAAAACACCATAGTTATACACTCTGACTTTAAAATAGAAGTCTCTTTTATATTTAAAAAATAACAAATATTCATGTCCAAATGAGAACGCTTTGTAAACTTCTTTCAGCTATATATTCAGTCAATACAACCATAGTCATATAATTTTAACAGCGGTCCCAAATTACTACTTCAAAACACATGAATTAGTTTTCAAACCCATTGAATTGGTTTTCTTTGTATTTTTTAATATAGGTACTTTTAATCCTTTTTTTAATCTTATTTCCTTCGCGAATTTTTTTTTAATCTTTTATCCCTAAAAAAAATTTAACAGAATTTCTAGCATCTCTCCTTAAATTTGAAGCTTCCTTCATTAGATATTTCTCTTAATTGGTCTTTGAGTTTTTTTAATACAGTTATTTTTAATCATTTATCCCTAAAAATATTTTAACAAAATTTTGACGTATCTCCCTTAAATTAGGAACTTCTGCATTCAGATTTTCAGTCAATTCAACAATTATAGATATTATTATAAAGATCAATAATAGAACAAATATAGTAAAATAGTAACATTTTCATAATTACATACAATTCACATAATCCTAAAAATCGTTCTATTGTGCATCCTCTTATAATTCCACAACATGCATCCTGAATCTCTCCAAACACAAAGAATCCTACAACAAATAATGCAAACAAGTCGGAAGGACCTTTACGCCCTTCCCCTAGTCATACAATCCCAGTTCCTATAACTCTATCCTAGAAAATATAAGTCTCTATATATCCTATATACATATTAAATCATTCAAGGATATAAATAACAAAGATTTAGTTACTAACCTCTAGAGCGTGTCAAAAAATATAAAATGTCCAAAAGCTATCGGCTTCCAATCAAATCCAATCCTGAAAATCGAATATAAAAAATTTAAATTAATAATCGCTATCACCCTAAAAAAAAACCCTACATTAACAACATAACAACCATAATTGCTTCCCAATGCAACAAAACCCATAAACAAACGAAAAAACTAAACCGATTAAAATGCTCACCAAGGGCCCTAGATCGCAATGGCGGTCTCAGAATCAAATGGAGCTCCAGTGGTGGCAAACTGCAAAAGAGTGGCGGCGTGGTTAGAAAGAGAGGAAAGTAGAGAGAGAGAGAGAGGGATTGACGGAGTGGGAAAGAAGGAGGCTCGCGGTTGAAGTACGTGGATTACCAACGGGTATCCGACGGGTACGTGTTTAATGAAATGGTGCGTTATCGTGCCAGGTAATGACTGACGGGTTTATCGACGGGCAAGCGAAAATATGAAAGGTTGCGGCAATTTCAAATAACCGTCGTACACCCATTGGTACTATTCATGAAAAAGTAAGTTAAAATTGCAAATATATTTTCGTTATTTACCTCGGTACAACCATCAGTAATATTCAAGAGAAAAATAAATTAAAATTGTAAATATATTTTCATTATTTACCAGTCAGTATACCGTTGATAATATTCAATAAAAAATAAATTAAAATTGTAAATATATTTTTGTTATGTACTTGTCAGTACACTGCAGTACTATTTATGAAAAAAATAACTTAAAATTGCAAATATATTATATATTTTCGTTATTTACCTCGGTATATCTTTCGATAATATTCATGAAAAATAAATTAAAATTGTAAATATATTTTCATTATTTACGTGTCGTATACCCGTCGATAATATTCAATAAAAAAAATTAAAATTGTAAATATATTTTTGTTATGTACTTGTCAGTACACTCGTTGGTACTATTTATAAAAAAATAAATTAAAATTGTAAATATATTTTCGTTATTTAACCTGTTGGATATTCAAGAAAAGAAATTAAAATTGTAAATACATTTTCGTTATTTACTAGTCGTATACCTCCTTAAAACGTCCTAAACTATTACCGCCAACTGCGGGAAGTTTACTGAAGTTTTCTGATGTGTTGTCAAAAATACAATTATTTTTTCCAAGCACGCTCCTACTCATCGAAATATCAGTCGGTAATTACTCGGTTCGTACCCGTTGGTAACATTCGTCGGTATCCTGCAATTTTCTAGTAGTGAATTATATATGTGATTTACAGTTAAGAAGTATGAGTATTTTCATTAAAAAGTAAAATAAGATTAAAATCATATAGTTATGGGTTACCAAAAGAAAAAAAAATCATACAGTTAGAGCTATTGAATATTTAATATATGCTTTCTTGAAGTGTATAAAATAAGGATTTAATTTCTATATACCAATAATATAAAATATTTTTATACTACTATCCAATCATATATTGACATATCAGTTATGATATAGTTGACTTTTCCATTACTTACTTAAAATGTCTTGCAAATGAAATATTTTGATTGGATGACAGTGTAAAATAATAATGTAAATTAAAATATTAATAATTCTATCAGTACATCAAAATTAAACTTATATAATAATACTATAAGTCTTGAATGTATGTGAAATTAATTGTAAATGTATCTTAAATCAATGATAAACGAATAATAACAATATTCATTTACTAAACATTACATGTAATTGTTTAAAGATTATATATCAGGCGAGAAAAGTAATTAATTATGACAGTGAGATGATTAAATTAAGCTTGTATAATCATCCATGAATGGTCAAAGATTAAGGATATGGTTGAGGAGTAAAAATGAGAGTAAATTTTATATGGATGAGTTTAATGTGTAATTTTACTCGCTCATATAGCTCATCCATGAAAGTCTACACCCCATTTTTAACCTTATTCAAACCCACTTAAAAAAATTACATAACTTTATATTTTAATCTTAACCATTTATATAAGATTTAATGGTGAGAATTTAGTTTTCCCACTCTTGATAATCAATCACTCTTCTCATTTGATTCACTTTTTTCCCTTTTTGGTGTGACTTTATTCTCTTATATATATATATATAATGGTATACAACTTTGATGCAAAAATAACATTACTCATTCGTGATCTTATCAAGGTAAAACGACAATTGTGAAGAATGTGTACACCAAGCATAAGGAGATGCAATCTTTCCAGTGTTATGCATGGATCACCGTGTCTCACCTCCAAGATGAGTTCATGCTATTAAAGGCAATTATAGAAAACATTCATGCGGAGCGCCCCAATCCCAATGCAACTGTTGCCTTAAAATCTAATGAAGAAGAATCACTCACAAGCCAAGTACGAGAACACTTAAAGGGCAAGACGTATCTTATTGTGCTTGATGATGTTCTACAATCACGTTTTTGGGGTGTCCTCAAACATGCCATGGTAGATAACAAAAAACGCAGCAGGGTAATTATCACAGCATGTGATGAAGGAGTTGCAGACTTTTGTAGAGGTGTCACTAATGCAAATGTTCTTGTACGCAAATTGAAACCTCTGTCTCGGCATGACGCCTTGGAGCTTTTTCATAGAAAGACATTCAGGAAAGAAGGGTGCCCGGAAGAGTTGAAGGCATTGTCTGAGAAGTTCGTTAAGATTTGCAATGGGGTGCCCCGTGCCATTGTGGCTATAGCTGGTCTCTTATCAACCAAGGAGAAAACTGAAACTGAATGGAGAAAGGTGCACAGTCAACTTGGCTCACTATTACAGAATGACAACCATTTTCTTGTAGTCCAACAAGTAATGTCAGAAAATTACCATGCTCTTCCTTCACACCTCAAGCGATGCCTTTTATATTTTGGTCTTTTTCCTGAGGGCTACTCAATTAGTTGCATGAGACTCGCTCGTTTGTGGGTAGCTGAGGGCTTTGTGAAGGAACAAGAGGGTGAAAATACAGAAATAATATTGGAGGAACAAGCTGAAGAGTACTTAATTGAGCTTTTCCGCAGGGGTTTGGTTCAATTTTCGAGGGTGGATTTCGATGGGAGGAGACCCAAGAGTTGCCATGTGGATCATCTCATGCACAAGTTCATAGTTAAGAAGTGCAGGGAGCAGAGTTTCTCTCAAGTCATGATGAATGATGAAATCACACGATCTAAATCCAAGTTAGATTCAGTTGGTAGGCGCTTAACAATCCTTGCAAAGAGCAATGAAAGTGTTGCTATGAGCAGTCCTGAAGAATGGAAACGGGTGCGGTCTTGTTTTGTTTTTGATGAGGCCAAAAAGTGGCCATTGACAAAAGAATTTTTCTCTAGTTTTGAACTTTTGGCTGGATTAGACTTGTGTGATGCGCGTCTTGATCTTCTTCCTGAAGAAATTGGGGAACTACTGAACTTGACATACTTGAGCTTGAGGAATACCAACATCAGGTACCTTCCAAAGTCCATCGGCAAGCTAGAGAACCTTCAGACTCTAGATCTAAAGCAAACCAAAGTGCATGAATTGCCAAAGGAAATTAAGAATCTCATCAAGCTGCGTCACCTTCTAGCATACTATATCAAGAGCCAACATTTTGGTTTGGACTCCCTACAAGGAGTGATGTTGAAGACAGAGCTTCAGAATCTAACTTCTCTGCTGAAACTGTCATTTTTGGATGCAACTAATTCTTCAAACATAATAGAGGAACTAGCAGAGTTAACGAAGCTAAGGAAACTGGGCGTTATTAAGCTTAGAAAACAAGATGGTGAAGCATTATGCAAAGCCATAGAGGGAATGACCCACCTATGTTGCCTAAGTATTGGAGCCATGGATAGTACTGAAATTCTTATGTTGCAATCTTTAATGAATCCTCCACAGTCCCTCCAGCGCCTTCACCTATATGGGCGTTTTGAAAAATTTCCTGATTGGGTGCCGAAACTTAAGAATCTTACCAAATTGTACTTGAAGTGGTCTAGTCTAGATGAAGATCCATTGCTTTATCTTAATCACTTGTCCAAATTGTTGCACCTTGAGCTTTATGAAGCTTATGGAGGTGATGAGCTGCATTTCAAGAATGCATGGTTGAGAGGCTTGAAGGTTTTGCACATAGAATCCATGCCAAAGTTGAGGACAATAAAAGTAGATGGAGGGGCACTTCCCTCTCTTGAAAAATTGAAGATAGGGAAGTGTCAAAAAATGGTGCAGGTTCCTAGGGATTTGCAGAACTTGACTAGTCTCAATGCTCTTCATCTTTATGATATGCCTGCTGAATTTATAAAGAGAATGAAGGGACCACAAGGAGAAGACTACGGGACAGTTAGCAAAATACCTTTGGTGGTTTATACCCACGAAGACTATTTTGTCACTCTTCATAATCTTGATGCCTTGAACGATGAATTCGGTGGCTGGTAAGCCCTTAAACACAAAATTTTCCTGTCTTTAGTTCATTTACTTTGGATTATTAATCACTAGTACTTAATCATCACTTGAGCCAGGATTTTAAACCAATTTTTGAAGTTTGTTTTAGGAAGATAGATGGCTATACAACGAGTTATATTTGATCTTTCATACTCCATTAGTTGCCTTCTTGTATTTTTTGACGTTTTTTTTTTTTTCCTAATCAGTTTTTTCCACTATTATGTTACCTTTGCCTGAGAATTTTAAAGACAATGAGATTTAAACATAGAACTTCATACAAATTACCTAAATCCCTCATCATTAGCTCAGTTCTAATTCCTTTTCCACTATTATAATGCTTCTCTCTCTCTCTCTCTATAGATGCAAATAAAATAATTATTAATGACTTGAATATTGCCCCTCTCTAGCTAGTTACTAGCAAGAAATGGTAAGTCAACATCATAATTCATTTACATTAATGAGATTCTACTTTTAAGCATTTTCGATTTACATTATATACTTATTTTTTTGTTTTAATGGCAAGTCAACATCATATTGAGATTTTACTTTTAAGCATTTTCCGTTTACATTATATACTTACATTTTCGAGCTAAAATGTTATTTCTTCGAAACCTCGTCTCTGCAGAAGTGGTGGCTGTAAAAGTTCTCTCAACGTGCGCTCCTTTATGTGACGGTAGTGTCCTCCTCATACCTTTGTGTTTGTTACCTATTTTCTCATTTTGATGCAGTAGTTCCAATAATAAATTGGACCGGAAGTTTTGAAGCCTATATTGATAAAGAATTGGTCTTGAATGCGATTGCTTATGTTAAATTCAAGCTAGCCTAAGCAATAAAAATGTTATTCCTTGACTTGATTTCCTATGGATTTGTTCTGGCTTTAATCTTAAAGGTTTTCTTTGATAAAAATAAAAGGAAAAAAAAGGTGATGAAAGTTGAATTTGTAAAGTACTTTTAGAAATGATTTTCAATTGAAGTAAGGTGCCTACTGCCCTACAGTTGTTAGTCAATGCCTTCCCTACAGTTGGCATTTAACCACATTTTGTATGCATTTAACCACATTTCAAAAATGTGGGTAACTGAAAAGAAAAACTGTTCACTCTATAGAGTTCAGGAATCGAATTCTGAACTACATTTAACCACATTTTATGAATGTGATTAAATGAAATTATGTGGCTAAATACAAAATTTTCACCTCCTCTCAGTCTCCATCTCTCTTTCCACCCTCATTTCTCCCTTTTGCCGCACCCATCTCCTCCCTCCTCTACACCACCATCACCAACTTCTCATTTCCCTTCCGCCACCACCATGGAGGATGATGGAGGACGAAAAACCAAAATCAACAAAAGAAAAATAATAACAATGCTCAGGAATGAAGGCGGGGTGAGTGGGTTTTGGTCACGAGAAGGAGAACGAAGGCGCGATGCGGGAAGGGGAAAGGAAGCTCGCGACGGACGTGGGTTCTGGCGCTCGCGTAGCTCGTCTCTCGCCCTCCGATCCGCACCAAACCGTCGCGAAGGCCAAAGCCCACCATTGTTGCCTTTCCTCCCTCAGCCATTCGCCATTGCGAGTCACCCTCCTCTCGCCATAGTCATCCCCTCAACGGCCACTACTCGCCCTGATCTCTCTCTTTCCTGTGTCACGACAACCGCCGATTCCAGGTGAATATCAAGGTTGTGAATGGAGGTGTGATGGTGGTGTTTTGATGGCATGGCTGAATGGATGTTAGGATGG
The DNA here is from genome assembly GCA_030441495.1 of Dalbergia oliveri. Taxonomy (NCBI): domain Eukaryota; kingdom Viridiplantae; phylum Streptophyta; class Magnoliopsida; order Fabales; family Fabaceae; genus Dalbergia; species Dalbergia oliveri. The sequence continues at coordinate 10,209,405 of JAMLFY010000001.1, forward strand.
AAAAGAACGATGTTGACAGGTCAGGAGGGAAGGGAATTGAGATGAGGTGAAGTTGGTATTTAGCCACACAATTGATATCATTTAACCACACTTTTGAAATGTGGTTAATTGAGCGACGACAGCGAAGGCATTGTTCGCAACTGTATGTGAGAATCCCCCTTGAAGTAATGCATCTGTACGTACTCTGTTCCAGTTAATTAAATTTCTATCTTCTAAATATAATTTGTAGGCACAGCAAAGCTTCCCCTCAAAAGCGGTTTTGATTTCTTTGTAGCGCTTCCAATCTTGGTCACTCCCCTTGAATCGGTCACCACCTTACAGTTTTTTCTTTGATTTCCATTCCCAAAGTCTACACATCAATTTAATTGAAACACATGCTAACATTCCAGTCAGGTCTAAAAACAGTCTAAGACACGAATGCAAACTTTGCAAAATTTTCACTTGCAATTCGGTTTATAGCCCTTTGGGCTAACCTCATCAAAGAGTCTAAGGATATATATTTAAATTTTTGATTTTGAAGAGTAAATAAGGGAAATAAAAGGTTTGTAGTACAAGATTTTTAAAATTTTTTTCTGCAAACCCTTTCTTTCTCCTTTCCTTTTCAAAATCCAAACTCCAAAGAAAGTAAAAATAAATAAAAGCAGGTTAAATTAGAAATAAAAAGGAAGATAATCAAAACACCCGTGAATGCCACATAATATGCCATGTCTTATGGAAAGTTAATTCTCAGGTAGTTTTTCTGGTATAATAATATTTTTTTATGACAGGTTGATTTTGAATGTTAAGTCACCAAAGAAAGTAAAGTAATGTTATATATTATGTGATTGCTCTATTGTTATGCTTTATCATGTGTTTTATGTGTTGTTGGGATTTAAGCCAAAGTCCCACATTGGTAAGAAATAGAAGTCTTGCTAGTATTTTGGCCTATAAATATGGCTTTGGTTATTTGAGTTTTGTTATCCTCTAAAAGTGGGAGTGATCCATATAGATAATTTTTAGGAGTTGTCTATGTGAAGAAATATTTGTAAGAATGGTTTGCAACTTTAGCTGTTCAAAAGTTATGGATAGTGAACAATTTGGAATTCTTTATAGGGGTCGTGGATATAGGGTTAAGGCTAACCACGTTAAATTTTGTCTCCTTTATATTGTTTTTCTTCTTGCATTATTTCCTCTATTGGGAGAGAGTTAGTTCTTATATTTGTTTGCTTTCGCTGCCCAACATGTGCTAAGTGATTTTAGTTCTTTGACTTATCTCCTACTTATATAACTAGCCCTTTATTGTGTTTTAGATTTGAATGCCACAAACTCATGTTGTGAACATGCTTACGTTATTTACATGTATTACTTACACACTTGAGGCATTGCCATGTATATATGAAATATCTGTTGCATTCATGACATTAAGACCTATGCTAAAAGATACACAGTTCAAATTAATAGTTTTAAGAAGTTTAAAATTGAATCTTATGCACGTACACTTTTTTCAAAATGAAAATCAAAGTGGTTGGGGATGATAATGAGGACACTTGGGCAAACACACAAACACCGAAGGGTGCTTGTCACCACAATGCTCGTTATACGATAGACTAGTCGGAAACCCGTGCTACGCAGAGGCCACGCAAAATTATCGTGCTTAATACTGCTACATTATAGTGTTTGAAATGTTGTGTTAATACTATTGGATTCATATATACTTAGCAACAGACATATCCCAATTTTCAACATTTCCTTTATTCACTAAATAGCTCTTGCCTTTTATTGGGGATCTGAATAGTGAACCACAGATTGACTATAAATTAACCAATTAAATATGAATCAAATAAACCATAGATGGTGTTAATGAATATCATGCATGTCCTCAATCTTTATAATCTATATATGAAAATTAATCAAGTAACTTCTCATTATTAAACGATTGATAGGTATTAAAATAGAGAACAAAGCTCTAATTTCTCAACGAAAGAATAATGTCATGACAGTAAAAATCCATGAAAATATTATTTCATACGAAGGGTATCTTGTGCTAGTGTGGATTTGACCTTACATTCTTAACACCAAATTGTTTAAATAGGAAAATCTTTGTAATAAAGATATTAATAACTTTATGAAGAAAGCTTATTCAAGAAAAACAAATCACTTTAACAATCTAATCATCCCATCCCATTAAATAGAAAAAAACAAAAAATTCATATTGAATAAGATGAAAAAGAATGGTATAAATTGATAATAATTATATAGTATGTAAATCATTATTTATATAATGACATAATTGTTAACTTGTTTTGGAGCCCTAGTCTTGTAAAAAAATATCTGCAACTGTATATGTCTAGCATCATTGGCTAGGTATTAGTATTAATAAACAGTTATTTTATGACTAATTTCTCTTGTCACATAAAATATGTTAACTTGTTTCGGGGATAAGGCCTCATTGTAAAAAATATATTTGTGCAATGTATGATGTAAATTTGCTTTTGGGCTAGAACCCCATTGGGAGAAAAAAAAAAGTTTATGCAATGTATATATGCCAAACATCATTTGCCTGGTGGGTTACCACTGTATCTATGTTGGAATGTATATGTAATAAACTAATGTTATATTTTACATCACCTTCATTAACAAAAAGTAAGAATAAAAGTGAAGTGATGATAAAATATGTGAGTAGTGTTTTTTGGAACCTACAATGTGTGTATATTATATTGATACACTCCTATTTACTATTGAGTAAGATGCAGCCTAAATAAGTGACGTTCACATTCCATTCAAGGATAGATGAGAGCATGTTGATATGATATTTCACATATTGTGTAGAAATAACATTTCTCTAAAATATGTAACAAAAATATGTCATAAATTGGATTATACTATTAAAACATTATTGTTAAAATGAAGGTGTGTGTGTTTCATTTTTTTGAAAAAGTTATTATAATATTTATATATTATATAACTGAGAAAATTAAAAACAATTTTTTGAGATCTTATTTATTTGAAAAAATAAATATTCAAAAAAGTATTTTTACCAGAAATAATTTAACGAATGATAATTGTTATTTTTTAACCATACATTTAGTAAAAAAAATATATCTCAATGCAAACAACATTAAGAACATCAAAACTTAAAAAATATCACAATTGAAACCAAAAGAAAAACAGGAAAAAAAATGAGAAAGATCAACATATATGCTATACGTTTGCCCCACTAATAGACATGCAAAACTACATGTTACCAAAGAACACTAACGTGAAAGTTAAATTATATTGGTCTTCATTGAAACAGTCATTTTTTCAATGCGACTAAAACAGTCTTTAACATATTCGCTTAGTAAGGGTATTTACTTCTCGTTGTCTATATAATCAATCTCTTTCTAGCTCCAGATAAAGTAATTTTAAGGAAAATTTACTAAAATAAAATCCAGATTACAATTCATTATTTAAAGTGCAATTCATTTTATAAAGATATTCATTTCTTATTTTTTAAGCAGAGAATGAAACTAAATCCTTTTCGATGTCCTTCTTATCTCTTTCTCATACATGTTAAACATTATTATCAATAATATAATTGGGAATTGGCTTTATATCACCAAATCCTGGATAAATTAAATATCATTTTTCACCAGGGGATATACAGACTATCAACTTAGTCTCAAAACATTATAATGAAATGACATTTAGACTCGAGATTATAAGGTGTTTGCCACTCTAACACATGTAATAAACCAAATTCATCTCAACAAATGGAGAAGATTAAAATTGATAAAGCAATTTTTATTTAACCCTCGACTGGAAATGATGAAGGATGGAGATGTTTGAACTAATTAATAATGGACTTTTAATACATTACTTTTTAATTTTGTAAAACACTTTTTAATTTTGTTAAATACATAAACTAATATTAATATTTCATTATAATTTACAGGTGATAACTAAAAGCGAAGGTGCTTATCTTTGTTAATTGTTGACGATTCATGCCTATTATGTTTTGAAATTGTATTTTATATGCACCATATTTACTTTATAGGAGCATAATATATATACCTCTTTAGATTGATATGATTCTATTTCTTTGTAATGTTTATACCTATTACTTTAAGACTTATTTTACTTTTAATATAATTGGAGTCTTTTTTTATATGATTGTTATTCTTATATATATAAATTTAAATACTTAAATTGAATTCCAAGTTTTAATTTTTTGTACCCACAAAAAAATAATAATTATAAATTATACCGACGGAAAAATTAAATTCAACAAAAGTGTGACTATAATCTATACCCATAGAAAATTAAAAACCAATAAAAGTGTGGCTATAAGATATGCCCATGGAAAAAAGACATTTGCTCTAAAGTATATACTAACATAATTGTTTTCATGGGTAATTACTTGGTGATTTTTTGTGATGATTTTTAGTTCTATTACTAAAACCTTTAGTGACACAATAAAACTGTAGGTATAAGTCAAGACTTTTTTGACGGTAATGGGTACCATCACTATTTGTTATCCTGATAGCAAAAAAATCGTGGGTAACGACATGTAATAAATGACAGAAGTAGATGTTTGCGGGTATAAGTTTTTGAGGATATATCCACATTTTTTATACTTTTACCTACTGTTTTTTCCGTTACTATATGACAATTTTCTTGTGGTCTGATTTATATGCAAAATCGATAAATATTTTTTATATATTATATATATATACACACACACACATTAATATTTCAAAACAAACGCTGAAAAGATATGAAATTTTTTATCTTTAAAAAATAATTATTATAAATTATTGTTAATGTCAATAATTTATTTTCTCAATATAGAAAATTTTTAAAAATTAAATTAAATACATATATATGTCAATATTTTATATTATTATAACTCGCATATATTTTAATTTGTAAAAAAGTTTAATACATATAACAATTAGTAAAGGGTATTTTGGTCAAAAATGAAATAATAAGTATGAAAAAAAATAGAAAATTAATAAAAAATTTAAAAATAAATTAAAGTGTGGTCATTCTCAATTTTTGAGGGGAGAAGAGTGTATATTTTGAAAATAGAGAAGAATAAAGTATAATACAACCTTTTCTCAAGAAAGGAGGTTGTATTGTGTTTTACTCTTGATTTTAATATAATATCAAATAATTAATCAGTATGTTCTAGACAAAGAATCAAAACAAACTGAACTTTTACTTGAAAAAAAAAAACTGATTCTAATTTATTTAATTTTCTTGGGTAAGGAAAAGGAAAAGAACACAACTTAATTGGCTAGATCAATCGGCAAAATGCAGAGAGCATCACTCCAGGACTATGCCATTTGGAAGCACCCAAGCTAGAACTAGTACCAATCTTCGCCACATGGTTTGCAACTTGATTCACGTCTTAGGACCAAGCTGAAGTGGACACACCAAGCTCACAAAACCGGTGCACGTATATGCAAGAGCGGCACAAGGTCCAATGATCAGGAGAAACCTACTTAGTGGACACAGCTAAAAAAGAAATTCTGAGTGGACATCGCCTATCAACGCAAGCGATGGAAGCGTGAGTAGCCTCATTCGCTAGGAGCGAGCCAGCGGGCCACCACGAGGCGGGCTGGGAACCTCCTGAAAAGTGTCTTGGTTGCGACTCTACCAAATCCACTAAAGGGTAGCTACAACAAACATCATGAGCTCCAAGAGCACCACATTTCACCCAAACAATTGGATCATCAACCTCAAATGAGAAAACAGATGCATCCTCACATTATCCCACATGGTGCGGCTCTTGAAACAATCACATAGGTAATGGGGAAGAGTTTCCTCCTGGCTACAATGCGAGCAAGCATTGGTTGCTGCCTGCCAAATAAAAGAAATCGTTATAAATATAAGTTTATTTTTGATAAATGTACAACATAAATTTTTTTTTTAACAAAGTTATTCGATTTACATAATAAATTTAACCCTCACTCCATTATTTTAAAGTTTTTTTATATAGAATTGATTTGATCGAACGAGAGTACTGATATATTTAAATTAAATCCTGTTCATATATGTCATTCAAAAATTACAAAAGATTTTCACATAAAAAAATTACAAAATATATTTTTGATAAAAAAATTCAGAAATCAAATCAAATTCAAGTCAATGCAAGATATATGATAGAAGTCTTGCAAAAAGAGACAAGTGGTCGTGACTTGTTCACGTGTTCTTTGATTTTTCTTCTTCCGCAAATGGCGGGTACTGAATAGACATTTTTTACCTTCCTAAAACTTGTTCAAGGAGACAATTTTTTTTATTATTGTTTTTCTAATATATAAAAATAGATGTCGGATCATAATACTTATTTTATTATTTTTAAATATTATTAATAAATGGAAAAAATTAAAACTATCATTACATCTAACAATAATAAAATAAGTATCTCATTTGATTAATGGATGGGGGAATAACATTTTTGTGATTAATTACAAGTATTCTCTTTCCAAAGTTATTTGCATTTATAAACCATTATATGGTCATCCAACAAAGACGAAGAAAAGTAAACAGCAATTTGAGTCGCCTTGCTATAAATCAGTGAGCGCCCGCGTGGATTCTTCATACAACTGATACAAGAGTTGGGACCGGAAAAAAAGGGTGACAGAAAAAAAAAGGCTGAAACCGCAGTGAGCCTTGTGTTTGATAGGTTAGAGAAGTTGCTTCGTGCAGAAGTGGAAATCTTTGAAGGTGTTCACGACGAGGTTAAGCGCATCAAAGACGATTTTGAACTCATCAATTCTTTCTTGAAAGACGCAGGCAACCAAGCATAGGCAGCAGAAACTAACAACAGCAGCACCTCATCATCATCAAGCTTTGCGAAAAAGTGGGTGGTTGAAATATGGGAATTGGCGTTTCTCATGGAAGACGTGGTCGACCGCTACTTGCTCAAAGTGGTGGAGCGTCGCCAGAGGCATGGGGTCTTTGGTGCTGTCACAAAAAGCGTGGAGAAGCTCAAAACGGCGACGCATCGACACGATATTTCGCACAAGATTCGAGAGGTTAAAGAAACGATGGATCGTCTCAGCAAAACAAGAGAAATGTTGAATTTCAAGCAATCTATGATGATAACAAACGCCAATGAAAATGAAAGGCGTTTCGATCGAAGGCTGGGGGCGCATTTTGTTGAGGAATCTCATCTGGTGGGTATCGAGCGTGACCAGAAAGTGATGACGGAGTGGCTCTTAGGTGGAGAAAGCAAGCTCTCAGTGATGGTGGTCGTTGGCCCCGTAGGAATCGGTAATAAATTTTCTTCCAACTTTTGCTCCATTAATTACTTGTAATTTATTCATTCATTTCATAGATTTAAATAACTTGAGATAATAAATAGGTCACAGGACCCAATTTTAGCTAAAAGCGAGTTCAATTTCTATATATTAACCATGGAAACTTATTTTTTTATATTGTCATCTATGTATTATTACTCTGTCAGATTATCTGTCAGATTATAAAAAGTTATTAAATCTCATGGCCCTTAATTAAAAATTCATCTAAATGAGATAATTTAATTGGATAAAAGTATAAAATAAAACTTTATATATATTATTAATACATCAAAATTAAACTCATAATTGAAATGCATGATTACTTTTTAATTTTATGGGGGTACTACAAAAAAAGCTCCCATTAATTAAGAATTTAATTTTTATGCACTGTGTAAAAAAGTTTTACATTGCCTTCTAATTATATATTGCAATATTAGTAAAAATTGTTGAGTCTCACATCTACTATTTGTAAAGTCATTCAAATAGAATTATTTGATTGATAAGTGTAAAACTATTTTACACTATCGTACAATCAAAATATTTTATTTGAATGATTTTAAATAATGGATGTTAGCAATTAAATCCATTAATTAATTGCTTACTTTCTCCTTCTTCTCAAGGCCTTTTTAAAGGTACTAGTTAAGAAAAAAATTTAACTAAAAAGTGAAAATTTTAAATCATTTATATATAAGATATATTAAAATATTATAAAAATTCATAAGGCTGGTAATAGGGTTTTTCACCCTCGTGAATTTTAAGAGTATCTGTGTCTTATAGTTATTTATGACTAAGTTTGTGTTGTGTATCCTACTAACTAAATTTTTTAAAATATAGAAAACAAATATTCAAGGTTTTTGTTTCGTTGCGCAAAAGTATCGGTGTCCTTTTGAATCTAATAGTTGTGATTTAGTCATGAATATTTTAAATATTAATAAATTTAATTGGTGGAATCTGTGGTAAATTTACAAGTTATCTAAAATGTACCAATACCTATGAACTTTATTGGATATTGAAAAAATTTCAAAATTCAATTGCAATAATTGAAAATAAGAAGGGTATCAATGCCATAGGCACTGAAGTAAATATCAAATAAATAATGGAGAGGAAATAGATGATGATGACTAACATAGTCCCTTTATGTTTTCTATTAATGACCATGGTGATCTTTTTCTTGTAATAATAGCTGCATATAACATGAGTTTAACTTTTGAGATTTTCATTGACACAAGATTTGTTCCACTAAGTGGGATGGATTAAGAATTTGAGAAATATTTAGTGTATAATATTTATTTATAATAATTTTATATCTTTAGGATATAAAGACACATGAAGATAAAACATGTTAAAAACCCATATATCACTCTATACACTAGAAGTATAAAGTTATTGTAAATAAATATTATATATCAAATATTTCTAGAGATTTTTATCAATAATTAATTATAATCCTATATCTTAAAATTTTAATTCAAATTGAGTTTGACCTTGACCTGCTTTTTTGGTGCAAGACCTTGACCTACTACAAAAGAAGAAACCTACCTTAGTCATATTTTTTTCCCCAAAAGTCTTTCAATGTTTTAATACCACTTATTTATCATTTTAAGTCATATGATATATATACGTTTTGGTTTGGCAGAACTCTGGACAATATATATATATATATATATACTGACAATAAAATAATTAACATATTAATAAGTTTAGTTAACTATATTATTGTTAATGTAAAAGCTGTTTACCATTATATGATTCTATATTAACATTTCACAAATAATATATTGATATTTTTTAAGAAATATACCAACATATAAATAGATAAAAATGTAAAACTTCTTTAGAACGACAATAAATCAGCTATGTGAATTTCACTTTAACTAGGTGTGCTATTATTTTTCTTGTTTTAGTTGTTAAACTTTTTAAGAATATTGCTTTAATTAGAACTGTATGCAATATTTATTGGTATATAGCAAGAGAAATCTTAGTACCTAAAATTTTTGTTAAACTTTTTCTAGAATTATATCAAGAGTGAAGTGTTTAATAATGTATACTGACAACCAGGCAATGTAAATATATATTTTTTATGGGAACATTAAATGGAAATAATTTTATTTAAAATTTTAGGTGAAAACTGTCATAATTATAATTAACATTTACGCCAAAAATTTATTTTACAAATTAAAAGTTAATTCCAGATTTTTATTTAAATTATATATATTTTTTACAGTTAAGAAGTATGAGTATTTTCATTAAAATGTAAAATAAGATTAAAATCATATAGTTATGGGTTATCAAAAGAAAAAAAAATCATATAGTTTGAATATTTAATATATGCTTTCTTGAAGTGTATAAAATAAGGACTTAATTTCTATACGCCAATAATATAAAACTTTTTTACACTACCATTAGTCATATATTGCCATATCAGTTATGATATAGTTGACTCTTCTATCAACTACTTAAAAATTCATGCAAATGAAAATTTTTTTGTTAGATGATAGTGTAAAATAATAATATAAAGTAAAAATGTAAATTAAAATATTAATAATATTATCAGTACATCAAAATTAAACTTATATAATAATACTAATAAGTGTTGAACATATGTGAAATTAATCGTAAATGTATCTTAAATCAATGATAAGCGAATAATAACAATATTCATTTACTAAACATTACGTTTAAAGATTATATATATAAGGAGTACCAAGCAAGAAAAGTAATTAATTATGATAGTGAGATTAGTAAATTAAGCTCATATAATCCTCCATGAATTATCAAAGATTAAGCATATGGTTGAAGAGTAAAAATATGAGTAAATTTTATATGGATGAGTTTTATGTTTAATTTTACTCGCTCATATAGCTTATTCATGAAAGTCTGCACTCCATTTTAATCCTAATCAAACTCACTTAAAAAAATTATATAACTTTATGTTTTAACCTTAACCATTTATATAAGATTTGATAGTGAGGATTTACTTTTTCAACTCTTGATAATCAATCACTCTGATGAAAAAATAACATTTCTCATTCTTATCAAGGTAAAACGACAATTGTGAAGAATGTGTACACCAAGCATAAGGAGATGCAATCTTTCCAGTGTTATGCATGGATCACCGTGTCTCACCTCCAAGATGAGTTCATGCTATTAAAGGCAATTATAGAAAACATTCATGCGGAGCGCCCCAATCCCAGTGCAACTGTTGCCTTAAAATCTAATGAAGAAGAATCACTCACAAGCCAAGTACGAGAACACTTAAAGGGCAAGACGTATCTTATTGTGCTTGATGATGTTCTACAACCACGTTTTTGGGGTGTCCTCAAACATGCCATGGTAGATAACAATACACGCAGCAGGGTAATTATCACAACACGTGATGAAGGATTTGCAAACTTTTGCAGAACTGACACTAATGCAAATGTTCGTGTACACAACTTGGAACCTCTGTCTCGGCATGACGCCTTGGAGCTTGACATTCAGGAACGAAGGTTGCCCGGAAGAGTTGAATGCATTGTCTAAGGACTTTGTAAGGATATGCAATGGGGTGCCCCGTGTCATTGTGGCTATAGCTCGTCTCTTATTAACCAAGAAGAAAACTGAAACTGAATGGAGAAAGGTGCACAGTCAACTTGGCCCATTATTACAGAGTGACGACCATTTTCGTGTGGTCCAACAAGTAATGTCAGAAAATTACCACGCTCTCCCTTCACACCTCAAGCGATGCCTTTTATATTTTGGTCTTTTTCTTTAGGGATACTCAATTAGTTGCCTGAGACTCGCTCGTTTGTGGGTAGCTGAGGGCTTTGTGAAGGAAAAAGAGGGTGAAAATAGTAATACACAAATAATATTGGAGGAATCAGCAGAAGAGTACTTAATTGAGCTTTTCCGCAGGGGTTTGGTTCAACTTTCGAGGGTGGATTTCGATGGGAGGAGACCCAAGAGTTGCCATGTGGATCATCTCATGCACAAGTTCATAGTTAAGAAGTGCAGGGAGCTGAGTTTCTCTCAAGTCATGATGAATGATGAAATCACACGATCTACATCCAACTTAGACTCAGTTGGTAGGCGCTTAACAATCCTTGCAAAGATCAATGAAAGTGTTGCTATGAGCTGTCCTGAAGAATGGAAACGGGTGCGGTCTTGTTTTGTTTTTGATGATGCCAAGAAGTGGCCAATAACAGATCCATTTTCTCCAGTTTTGAACTTTTGGCTACATTAGACTTGTCTGATGCGCGTCTTGATCGTCTTCCTGAAGATGTTGGGGAACTACTGAACTTGAGATACTTGAGCTTGAGGAACACCAACATTAGGTCACTTCCAAAGTCCATTGGCAAGCTGGAGAACCTTCAGACTCTAGATCTAAAGCGAACCCAAGTGCCTGAATTGCCAGAGGAAATTAAGAACCTCATCAAGCTGCGTCATCTCCTAGCATATTACATCAACAACCAACATTTTGGTTTGGACCGTTTAGAAGGAGTGAAGTTGAAGGCGGGGCTTCATAATCTGACTTCTTTGCTGAAACTATCATTTTTGGATGCAACTAATTCTTCAAGCCTAATAAAGCCACTGGCAGAACTAAAGAAGCTAAGGAAACTGGGCATTATTAAGCTTAGAAAACAAGATGGTGAAGCATTGTGCAAGGCCATAGAAGGAATGACCCACCTATGTTCCCTAAGCATTGGAGCAGTGAAAAGTACTGAAATTCTTATGTTGCAATCTTTAAGTAATCCCCGCAGAACCTCCAATGCCTTCACCTATGCGGGCGTTTAGAAAGATTTCCAAATTGGGTGCCAAAACTTAAGAATCTTATAAGATTGTACTTGAAGTGGTCAAGTCTAGAGGAGGATCCATTGCTTCGCCTTAATAACTTGTCCGAATTGTTGCACCTCGAGCTTTATGATGCTTATGGAGGTGATGAGCTGCATTTCAAGAATGCATGGTTGAGAGGCTTGAAGGTTTTGCACATAGAATCCATGCCAAAGTTGAGGACAATAAAAGTAGATGGAAGGGCACTTCCCTGTCTTGAAAAATTGAAGATAGGGAAGTGTCAAGAAATTGTGCAGGTTCCAGGGATTTGTAGAACTTGACTGGTCTCAATGCTCTTCATCTTTACGATATGCCTGATCAATTAGTAAATAGAATAATGGGACCACGAGGGAAGATTACTTCTGGATTGTCAAAAGGAAAATGTTAGGTGAACAACTCGTTTGCACAACTTTTGCACAACTTACCGCTAAAAGACAAAAAGCATATAGTAAGGAAAAGATGGTACACGGTGGGGAGAAAAACTAGCTGAAGCTTGTTAGAGTCCCTCCTTACTTCCCATCATCTCTAAAACGCGGCTTCCCTCTCTCTCAAATTTAGTTTCATTTTCACTTTCCCTCTCAAACTCACTCTCTCTACTATCTCTCTCTTCTCACCTTTCTCCTATACCATATGACACAGTGGAGCTTGTAGCTGGGGATGGGTTTCTTGTGGTGGTTGGATGGTAATGGCCTAAGCAATGGTCAACAGAGGTGAGTGGTACGATTGTGACATGGTCGACAAGTCCCATACCTCACGATGTCATTTGATCATCTCCTAATACCCTTGGATGAAGGATCTCTTTGGGCCTAGTTGTGACCAAAGGCCGCTTGACCACACTACTTTCTTAAAGGTCCATCCTTTCTCTTTCTCCCTTCTAAATCTCACCCTAACTTAGCCATTTGCTCAATCTCATATCAAAATTTACAGTTTCTAATGAAATGTTGTTCTTTTTTTATGAAAAAAAAATTATCATGCATCACTTGTTTTGATGCAATTCTATTCATTTATTGGCAATGTTGTCTAGAACTCATATTTGAACTTCTGTGGAGTGTCCATGCTCATTTTCAAAGTCATTCAATTTCATATCTTGTAGCCCCCTTTTTTTTGTTACAATTATTAATGTTGCAATATATTGTAAAATGGTTTTGATTAGTTAAACATAGTTAATCCAAGGTGCAAATGTGCAATCCTTCTAATCGGTTATTATTCAAGGTTTAGGATTGTAACTAATTTGTTAACATGAAGTTTGTAATTCTTGTAAAGTTGTAATGGAGCATCTTTTATCAAAGAATAAAAGGATTTTGAATTTGTTACTTTCTAAAAAAGAACACAGGTTATCTTGGCATGCAGAAGAAAATCATCCATTGATTTTGCACTAGTTTCTACTAGATCCTATTTCATCCTACTATAATTGTTATGTCCTCCTCAAATTGTCAATTTAGTAAAACAAAATCTACATAACAAAGAGAACGATTGTGAGGAAAAAAAATATATCTATATAAAATGAAAAGAAATAGACTTTACTTATGAAATTTCATGAAGATATTGTGCCATGAATTTACATTTGCTTTAAATATTTGAAGGTATTGATCTTTGCTGTAATTTGTTTGGTCACATGAGGTGGGGCTAGTAGTGATATCAAGGATGTGAGTAGACTTGAAGGTAAGTATTTAAACTATCATTTAGCCATTTAAAATCTTAAGCTTCTAAAGCACTTTACCTGTAGGGCAGCATATTCATTGTTCATATGTAGCATAATTAGAGTTATTTGATATCTTATTCTTATTTCCTCTAAATAGGCTCTTGAGCCTCTTATTATTTTCCAAAGCATAAGTGCAAAAATAGACTACTAGAATTCTAGGCTACTTGTACTGATTGTGCCCTTACGCTAGTTGCAAAATGTGCCTTGTTGATATGCTTGATGTGTGCTTAATTTAGGTGACATGACCTCTAAGATTCTCTCTCTGCCTCTGCAATAATATTAATATAAAGAATCAATTTTAGGAGAATGTTCGCTTTGTTTGAATTTGCAAAATTAAACTTGTATAAATGCAATCCTAACTAACCACTTGCCCATTAAATTTTCTCACATGGAGTAATAATGTAATATGAAATGCCTTAGAAACACAATGTAGGGTTATTTCTTCACCCAATACAAATATACGCATGCATGCAGCCTAGAAAATGAACTCTATTGATTCTGGCCCAATCTCTAAAAACCCAAATTGTAACTTTTTTTTCAGAGGAATGGTGGTTCTAGATTGAAGCATCCATCATGGTATTCAACGAAGATGTTTGCCTTGGTCAAAGAGATACTCTCGACTAGACTTTTGATGTTGAACCATTGGTAGCATTTGAGAAGTTCAAAGCTGATATAAATTGAGAACAATATTATGGAAAGGAACTAGGATAAAAGATTGATAAACAAGAATGGACAAGTGAAGATGCCTTTTACACATCTATCCCAACACGTCAGATTATTCTAGGGAGGGTGCACTCACTGGGAAAGGAATTCCAAATAGCATTTCTATTTAAAACCTCTCCTGGCCATTCTCTCATTGAGTTAATAACTATTTGGTTATCAAGCCAAAGATGATTGATTAATAAACTAGGTTTTGATTGCAAATTTACCGTTTTAGGAGCAGTAATGTTTTTGCTTCCTTATTTTTACTTTAAGTGGGACAAAAGTTTGAGTTTGCTATAAAATTAATTGCTTGTGGCCTCCAGCATAATTAAATATCATTCTTTATATAGCTGAATTTGATATATGATGTGGTTCTCACAATTATTTGTTAGTTTTTTTAATGAGAATTTCATTTTTGATAAGATATTAATATTTTATTTAAACTCAATTAAGTAAAAACCAAAAAAATTTACATAGTACTTATCACTATAATTTATAATAGGCAATTACCTCAAATTAAATACATCATTATCAAAAGTCAAAAAATAAAGACATCAAAAGAAATAACCAATAAAGGAAAAAGGCATGAATTTAAATCTAACACCCATGTAAAAATTGGTTAATTATTTTGAACACTCTAAAACTTCTTTGTTGCATAAGTGGTTCAATTTCTAATTAGGATTGTGCTTTGAAATGCATTAGTACTTTCTTGTACACTTCATTTCACACAATATACAATTGTGCAAAATTGGCATATAAGAATACCTTTTTAGAATATAAGTCTTTATTATTTTAGCCTATAAGTTTGTTTCACAGCTTATAAGTTTCCTGCATCCAGCCAAGAGCTGCTCAAAACATGTGAATGGACAATATATCCATGTCAGAGTGCACTATTGTACCTATTTAGACAAAGTGACATGTCCAAGAGGTCATTTCACAGTTTACAATTATGAAAAAATGAGTTAAAAACATCATTTAGCATATAAGTCTTTCAATTTTAGCTTATAAGTTTTGGTCAAAGCTCAAACTCAAACTCAAACTTTTGTCCCACTTAAAGGAAAAATAGGAAAAGCAACAACATTACTACTCCCTATAATAAACCGTAGCCAAAAGATCATAACAACAATGATTTCTCTAAAAGCCATTCATAGTTTATATATATAAGTCATCACCAAGATTTGTATATGGGTAAATACAATCATCCAAAAATAATTTAAAAAAAAAATCATTGACTCTAGCTATTTAAGATTGTGCTAGCAAATTCTTTGCTGGATAAGTGAGCAACTGCTTGGGATTTATACTATATAATTTCGTGTAAATTGTCCTAAGCTTATTCTCTAGAGCAACAACATGAAAGTTGGCCATGAGTTTGGCACAATCCCTACACCATTAGAAGAAAAAAAGAAGATAAGTTGCTACATTGTGCATCATATACCAATTTGTTGACCATTTTCATGGAATAGTCAAATAAAATATCAATACCTTAATTGTCCTCAAAGTAGCTTGTGTAGTGCTCCAGAGTTTTAGTCCAAAAAAAGGCTCTTTCAAGGGTACATCTTGCCACATACCATTTCAGTCAATTTGAAGAGTTGTCATGATCTATACTTTATATAGTCATCACCTACGAGGATAGTACAAAAACCAAGGAAAACCACATCCAAAAGAGTAAGCCAACACAAACTACACCATATATCAATACCATAGCAAATATACTAAATAGAACAAGGAACTAACACTATAGTCATTTCTATCCAAGCATGTAATAATATCAAATAAGATAACCACATATGTCCCAAGTCTACACTCAGTTTTAACACATCATTTCATATTTCTAGAATTTCTCTATATAAACTTCTCAATCCTTATAATATTTTATATAATGATCAGTAGTAGATAAAGAAATCAACGCTTAATCTTTCTTAGATTAAGTGGACATTGAACTGAATTGAATTCAAGAGCTCATGACACAAATTGAATTGACAAAGCATTGTTATAAAGCACTAGTCTTAAGAAATATCTCTCTATCATTGGCTGTTCTTCCTTAATATTAAACTAGCAAGTTCTCATCATATCCCTGGCCTGGTAGTAGTGCAAAAAACTGCTTGCTTCAAAAGTGTGAGAGATATTTTTAAAAAATTCAATTTTAAACATCAAGTGTTAATATATGGAAAAAGGAAATCAGCATCGCCAAAAGTGTAGTAACTAGAGTGCAAACAATTGGGAGCCTAAGCTAATCCAATAATCTCATGTTCATTTTGTTTGTACCAAAAACCAAAATAAATAAATAAATAAAAGCTATGCAACACTTTCTAGCACTATGTTACCTTATGTATTTTTTCATAAAAATTGTGAACATTGTAACGACACTCTAAATGCTGAAGAGATGATGTAGACAATATCTAATAATCATAAACATTATGGAGTAAATAATAAGAAAATGCAAATTTGAGTAATCAAACATATGGAAACTTTCCATATATTTTTTTTCTCTCTAATGCATCAATTCAACTGAAAACTTTGTTCTTTGTGCTTCTACAGTAATGAAATCAAATGGAAAACATTATCATAGATATCAAGAAGGAAACTTTATAACTTTAGCCTGAATTTTCACACAATTAACTTCAAAAAATTTTATTAAGCTTTGAAACAACCAAATAATGGAGTCATTATTACTATAGCATCTAAAGCATCATTACGGTAACATCTTAATATCATCACTTTACTATGCATCTCCTTCTATTCAACCAAAAAGATAATTCACAACAAATTACCCAACACTTTTGAGCATTTAAAGAGCATTATACTCAAGCAAGAAGCCAACATGGATCTACTACGTACACAAACTCTTAGGTCATAACACACAACAGTGATAAATCTTAACTTTGGAACCAATCTCGACAAGAACAAATATCCATAGCAAAATTATGCAAAACCTACAACTGAATGGGGAAAAAAATAGAGAAATGAAATTAGAAGCTAGTGCCATTGCCAACAGCAAGCTTTCTAATGCGACTCAAGCATAGATCAACAATCCCCTTCTCTAAAAACCATAGAACCATGAAATTAAAGGTGGCAAGGGGAAAAGAGCCTCATCCCTTGAACCTTCAATCACTCCAAGTCTAGAAAAAAATGCAACTCGCATTGGATCCAACGTTCCTGTTCCATGACAGATTCCGTCGTTGTGGAATAAGTCACACGCTATTGATCAGTTGTCAAATATGCAAATCAAACAAGATAAAAAATAGGAGATTGAATAACCCTGGCTCGTAGAAGCGCACAAGGTAGAAGATTGAAAGAAAAAAACCTAGAATAGTGTTTTGGAGGAGATAGAGAATGACATGGGAAAGGAAGAAGGTCAAAGAAAAATTGCAAGAATTGAAATTGTAATGGTGTTTGGAAAGAACAAAAATGAAAGAAAAATAATTCTAAACAAAAAAGCTGTAATCAATGAAAGAATCATTTATTGTGGAACATGTTGGGGGATGGGGTAAGTTGATGGAGGAGAAGGGTGAGAGGAAAGGTTGTAGATAGAGTGAGTTTGAGAGTTGGAGCGAAAATGAATAGGGGATTTTGACAGGGAAGAAGCAACAGAGTTCTGTTTCAGAAGATGAGAAATAAAGGTAGACATGATGCGCTTCAATTTTTATTCCCCATCGTGTACCTTCTTTTTTCCCCTTATACGTTTTTTGTCATTTTGTGTCTAAATACCATACGTGTGCGTATGTTATGCGTTTGAGTTGTGTACGTAACAGCCCTCTTGTCAAAATACTTGAGGTTTTATATGCCAAGAATGACCATTTTGTCAATCTTCACAATTTTGATCACTGAATGATGACTTTGATATGGTAAGCACTTAAACACATAATTTTCCTATCTTAAGTTTGATATGGTAAGTGATAGAGAAATTTTAAGGCACCTATTATGGTTACATACTTGGCCTAATTGGTTTCTACATGTGTTTAATTTTGATGATTTAATTGAGTTTTTCATAATTGGGCTTCATTGGATTTAATTGTCAAAACTTGGTTAATCTCGGATTTTACACTCACTATGACCTTTCCATGTTGCACAGATCATTTTGGGCTCTATAGACATTGGATTTTTGTGATTTTGGTGTCTCCTGAAAGCTAAGACCGAGATCTACAATTTTGGGTTTCACAAGCTTCATCAAATTCGGCCCGATTCATGGCCTAATTGGGCTGCAAAGTTGCAGAGCTCGTGCTGACGCGGGTCCAAGACCTTTCCTCACATAATTGGGCATATCTCACTCATTTCTGGTCCAAATGAGTCATATAATATGTCTATGGAAAGCTTATCCAGAGAGGATTATCTTATCCAGATCAGATTTCGAAAATCTGGAATTATTTTGATAGATAACATCTGGATAAGATGTAATCCAGGGGACACTTTTGATTGGAAGGAAATCCTTCTTTTTAGATTTTTCAAGCTTTATCTTATCTTTTCATTTTCTATTTAAGCCTAAGTTGTTCATTCAAAGAACACACATCAGAATCTCTCATCTCTCTCTACTTGTCTTCTTATTTTTCATTTGTATCTAAGGTGTTCATACAGAAAGCTTTCAATGGAGATATCCATGGAAGGCTAAACTCTTTTCAATCCTGACATCATAGATAATTGGTTTGAATTTGGAGTTTCTATTTTGTAATTTTCCATTTTCGTATGTATGCTTTCCTTTCTCAACTTCAATTTCAAATATGAATTCAGTTATTGAACATGATTATGTTTGAATTATATCTGATTAGATATAGGACCGAATTCGTTGTTGAAATCAAGTAAGGCTAAGTCACTGATTAGTTATCCAGGTTAATCCAACTGCATGTAATTCAACATTCATTTAAAATTACGATTGTGATTTGAAGGTTGTTGAATGATAACTATATGATCATATAGTAAATTTGGGTTAACAGAGTAGCATCCGGATTTGGACTCTTTTAAACCATGATGAATTCTGCCAATAATCGTGATGTCTGGGATTGATTCTTTGATCAATAGCATTTCATTCTTTTCTGTCATTTTTACATTCTAAAATCACAAACCCCCCCACTTTGTTGTATTTAGCAATTTCAGTTTGATAACATAACCTGTGTGTCCTAAGGAAGAATGACCTGAGTTACCTTATACTACAAATAAGGGGGCTTAGACTATTTTGATAGCAGACGCGAGAGCTATCAAAATTTGGCGTTGGGATACACATATTATGTTATCTCATCTTGTTATATAAGTATCTGTTGAATAATTCTGCTTCTGTTGTCACTAATAGTGGTTTTGCAGCTGCTATTTCTTTTACTGTAGCTGAAATCCAGGTAATTTTTGACTTTCTTATATTACCCTGAAAAAATTCATAAAAATCAGAAAAAAAAAATAATTGACACAAGGCATTCAGAGTGATTGCCTTGGTATGCTTATTTTTCCCAAATTCCTTCGTTTAGGCCATTTTTTATTTTTTTTACTATTTTCACTATTTTTAAAAATGGAAAAAATTGGTGAGCTTACTTCCCTAGCATTTTAGAGTAATTCTGGTGTTATTTATTTTTTTTAAAAATAGCTAATACGATTTTTAAATTTCTATTTTATTTTGCAGTATATAGGCTATTTTGAGTTGTGTGCCTGAATTCTATCTATGCTGTTTGTGTGTGCATGACAAGGTCTCATCCTGGTGAATTATATGCACATGATCCTGAAATAGATAGAACTTTTCATAGATTGAATAGAGTAAATAGGAATTTAGCTTTTCATAATACTACAATAGGTAATCAAAGTGTTGATTTAACTGATAGTGCATCTGATTGTGCATCTGAAACTAGTATTGATAACATGGCTAATCAGCATAAAGAACTTTGAAAGAATTAGCTGCACCTGATGTTGCATATCAACCTTTGTGTATTCAATATCCTGAGTTAGAGGTGCCATTTGAGCTTAAGTCTGGTCTAATTCATTTACTGCCCAAGTTTCATGGTCTTGCAGGAGAAGATCCTAATAAGCATCTTAAGGAGTTTCATGTTGTGTGCTCAACTATGCGACCTCAAGGAGTGCCGAAGAGCATATCAAGTTGAAAGCATTTCCTTTCTCTCTAGATGCTGAAGCAAAGGATTGGTTGTATTACCTTCATCCAGGTTCTGTTACTACCTGGCATGAAATGAAAAGATTATTCTTAGAGAAGTTTTTTCCTGATCCAACAGCATCCATTAGAAAAGATATTTGTGGAATCAGACCTGGGAGACATTATATGAGTACTGGAGAGATTCAAAAAGTTATGTGCAACATGTCCTCACCACCAGATTAGTGACCAGCTTCTCATCCAATATTTCTATGAAGGACTGATTCAAAATGATAGAAATATGATTGATGCAGCAAGTGGTGGAGCATTGATGGACAAGACACCTAGAAGCCAGAACTCTAATTGCTAACATGGCAGCCAACTCACAGGCAATTTGGCTCGAGATCTTTTGCACCAGTTAAGGGAGTGAATGAGGTGACTGTTGCTAGAAGTCAGAGGCTGGAAAATAAGATCTGAGCTTTCTCTTGTTACGCTAGTGTTGGACAGCACAGCAAATCAAGGAGGAATCAAATTTCCCCAAAAGTATGCAGCATATGTGCCACCACAGATCATTATACTGATGCATGTCCTACATTACAAGAAGCTGATCAAGGAGTGCAAGACCCAGCTAGTGGCTGGAATGTTCATTGGGCAGCGCAGCAACCATCCAGACCTCAACAACAGCAAAAATATGATCCATTTTCTGAAAGGTATAATCCAGGGTGGAGAGATCATCCTAATTTGAGATATGGTCCTATGAGCAAAATGTACCACAGCAACAAAGATTTCAAACAGGACCAGGTCCAAGTCAAAGCAATAAGTACCAGGCACCTCCATTTAGACGGGGCGGAATATGCAGAATATGGTGCAACCCATGCGAGTACCAAGTTAGATCCTACTTTGGAGGATTTGGTGAAACAAATGGCGACCGTAACCTACAGTTCCGCAGAATATGAATTCTACAATTCAAGACCTCCAAGACAGATTGGACAGTTGGCAACTTCAATCAATAAGATGCAAGTCAGAAGGTTCAGGCCAAATCCCTTCTCAATCAGTCATCAATCCAAAAGGGAATGTGAGTGCTATTACCTTGAGAAGTGGTAAGGAGTTGGAGAAACAAAAAATGAATCTGCTGGCAGTGATGAAACAGAAAAAAATAAACAGAAAAAAAATAAAGCAGAAAAAAATGATGCAGCAGAAAAATAGAAATTCAGAAAAAGTCAAGTGTTGCAGATTCTAATTTGATACCTCCATTGCCCTTTCCCAGAATAGCTCAAACAAGGAAATCAGCTGAAGTAGATAAGGAGTTGTTTGACACTTTTAGGAAAGTGGAGGTCAACATTCCCCTTTGGATGCCATAAAGCAGATCCCAAATATGCAAAGTTTCTTAAGGAGTTGTGCACTCATAAGAGGAAGCTGAAAGGTCATGAAAAGGTGAGCATGGGAAGAATGTTTCTGCATTAATTCAGCCCAACATACCTAAGAAGTGCAAAGATCCAGGTACTTTCACAATCCCTTGCACCATAGGTAACTCCAACTTTGGGAATGCAATGTTGGATTTAGGTGCCTCCATAAATGTCATGCCTACATCAGTTTATAGATCATTGAAGCTTGGAGATTTGAAACCAACTGGTGTGGTAATCCAATTAGCCAACAGGAGCACTACACATCCAGGAGTACTTGAAGATGTGCTTGTTCAGGTGAATGAGTTAATTTTCCAGCTGATTTCTATATTCTAGAAATGGAGGATGAGACATCCAGCAATGGACCCACATTGATTTTGGGGAGACCCTTCTGAAAACGGCAAAGACCAAGATAGATGTGGATGCAGGAACTCTTTCTATGGAGTTTGGTGATGATGTTGTGCAGTTCAACATTTTTGATGCAATGAAACATCCTTCAGAAGAGCATTCTCTTTTCTATCTTGATGTCATTGATTTTCTAGTTGATGATTATGCAGATTTAAGCTCTGAATATGATGATTTTGATGATTTTGCTGATTGTGAAGAGTTCAAATGTGATAAGATTACTTTTGTAAATGGTAGAAAATGTTTATGCAGATTTAAAGGGACCACCACTACCATCCATTATGCAGCCACCAACTTTAGAGTTGAAGGCTCTACCTTCACACCTGAAATATGCTTACCTAGAGGCTAATGATAAACTCCAAGTTATTGTGGCAAATGATCTCCAACAGATCAAGAAGATAAGTTGCTAGATGTTGAGAGATCACAAGAAAGCTATTGGCTGGTCTTTAGCTGACATTCAGGGATTAGTCCTTCCACTTGTATGCATCGGATATTGTTAGAGGATGATGCCCAAACTGTAGACAACAAGAGGCGGTTAAATCCTACCATTTTGGAGGTAGTGAAGAAAGAAGTCAGCAAGTTACTAGCGCGGGATTATATATCCTATATCAGATAGTGAGTGGGTTAGTCCTTTGCAAGTGGTTCCTAAGAAGATGGCATGACTGTTGTGAAGAATCAGGATAATGAATTGATTCCAACTAGAGTCCAGAATAGTTGGAGAGTGTGCGTAGATTCAGGAAGCTAAATCAAGCCACTCGAAAAGACCATTCCCTCTTCCATTCATTGATCAGGTGTTAGAAAGGCTTGCAGGAAATTCTCATTATTGCTTCTTGGATGGATTCTCAGGTTACCTTCAAATCCATATTGCACCAGAAGACCAGCATAAGACTACTTTTACTTGTCCATTCGGCACTTTTGCCTCAGGAGGATGCCATTCGGTCTGTGCAACGCTCCAGGTACTTTTCAGAGGTGCATGATGAGTATTTTCTAGATCTTTTAGAGAGTTGCATGGAAGTGTTTATGGATGATTTCACTGTTTACGGGTCCTCATTTGATGCATGTTTAGAGAGTTTGTCTAGAGTCTTGGATAGGTGCATTGAGACTAATCTTGTGCTGAATTTTGAAAAATGTCATTTTATGGTGACAGAGGGATAGTCTTGGGGCATTTAGTATCTAGGAGAGGCATTGAGACTGATAGGGCCAAGATAGATGTTATTGCTTCTTTACCTTACCCGTATATGCGGGAAGTGCGTTCTTTTCTTGGCCATGCAGGTTTTTCAGGAGATTTATACAGGATTTCAGCAAGATAGCTTTGCCTCTATCCAGATTGTTGCAGAAGGAAGTAGAGTTTGTTTTTGATCTACCTTGTCAGCAGGCATTTGATGAGTTGAAGAGGCGACTCACTACAGTCCCCATCATCCAACCACCTAATTGGGAATTTCCCTTTGAGCTGATGTGCGATGCCTCTAATCTTGCACTTGGAAGTCTTAGCTCAAAGAATTGATAAGATGTCTCATGTTATAGCCTATGCTTCACGGACATTGGACACAGCTCAAGCTAACTATACTACCACTGAGAAAGAACTTTTGGCTATTGTTTTTGCATTAGACAAGTTTCGCTCTTATTTACTTGGATCTAAAGTGATTGTCTTTCAGATCATGCAGCATTGAAGTTCTTATTGAAAAAGCCAGATGCAAAGCCACGCTGATTCGTTGGATGTTATTACTTCAGGAGTTTGATATAGAGATCAAAGATAGGAGCGGTGCACAGAATTTGGTAGCTGATCACTTGAGCAGGATCGAGGATCCTGACCCTTTGCCTATCAGAGATGATTTTCCTAATGAGGCTTATGAGCTGCATGATACCAACCCTTCCCCTTGGTTTGCTGATTTAGTTAATTTCTTGGTTGCATGTTTTACCCCAACATGCATCTAGGTCACAGATTGCTAAATTAAAAAGTGATTCCAAATACTATGTGTGGGATGATCCATATTTATGGAAATTTTGTAGTGACCAAGTAATTCAGGTGCATACCAGATCATGAGATCCAAGTCAGTACTTCATTTCTGTCATGCTTCCCTGTTGGAGGGCACTTTGGACCACAGCGGACAGGTAGGAAAGTATTGGACTCTGGTTTCTATTGGCCTACCATTTTCAGGGATGCACATCGAGTTTTTACAACTTGTGAGCAGTGCAAGAGGATCAGCCATTACTCGTAGAGGAAATGCCCAAGCAACCTATTCTCTTTTGTGAGGTTTTTGATGTATGGGGTATTGATTTTATGGGCCCTTTTCCTAACTCTTTTGGATTTACATATGTCTTGCTTGCTGTTGATTATGTATCCAAATGGGTGGAGGCCAAGGCCACCAAGACTAATGACGCACGTGTTGTTGCAGATTTTGTCAAGTCTAACATATTTTGCAGGTTTGGTGTGCCTCGTGCTATCATCAGTGACCAAGGGAGTCATTTCTGCAATAGGACCATAGAAGCTTTGCTTCGGAAGTATGGGGTTGTTCATAGAGTTTCCATTGCCTATCATCCACAAACTAATGGGAGGCTGAGGTTTTTAATAGAGAGATCAAGAAAATTTTGCAAAAGGTAGTGCACCGAAGGGAAAGATTGGAGCCGTAGGCTTGAGGATGCTCTTTGGGCTCACAGGACGCTACAAAACACCTATAGGGATGTCCCCATTCCGTGTTGTGTTTGGTAAAGCGTGCCACCTTCCAGTGGAGATTGAGCATCGTGCATATTGGGCAGTGAAGTGTTGTAATATGGATTTTGACAAAGCAGGTGTGGAAAGAAAACTTCAATTCAGGAACTTGAGGAGCTTCGTTTGGAGGCTTATGAGAATTCTAAGTTTTATAAGGAGAAAACCAAGATATTTCATGACAAGATGATTTCTAGAAAAGAATTCTCTATTGGCCAAAAAGTGCTTTTGTTCAATTCTCGTCTTAAGCTCATGCCCGGAAGCTTCGTTCAAGATGGGATGGCCCTTTTGTTATAACTAACATTTTTCCTTATGGTGCAGTGGAGATCAAAAGTGAATCTAGTGACAAGAGTTTCAAGGTAAATGGTCATCGTCTGAAGCATTTTCATGAGAACCCAACATTGGTAGGGGAGCAACTTGAGGAGGTATCCTTGGATAAGCCCACTTACCCTCAAGTGCAAATTTTTCCACCATAATAAGGGAGTTCTTCCTCCTTTGCTCTTTAATTACACATGTTTCTTTATCTTTTGTTTTGTGATTTCATTCGAGGACAATGTGTGATTTAAGTGTGGGGGAGTGTTTTAGAGTTAGGAATTTATCTTTCTAAGTCTTTATAAAATAAAATAAAATAAAAATTTGTTTTGGCTTTGTGCTCAAATTTTCATGACATGATATGGATGGATTCTTGGCATTTTTAGTGAGCATTGATGATCAATTGATGGACCATTTGTGGTAGATTTATCCCTTGAGAGTTTTTGAGCCTTCAACATATGAATGACTATTTTTCCTTGCTAGTGTGTTTTCACTCATGTTTGTGGTTACTCTAGAACTTGACTTGACTCTTGTTGAAGCTTTTGATTCACATGCATGTAATGAGATGATTTAGGCCATTTTTGTTTTTGTGCTACTTGCCAAATTAGCCTACCTTGCACTGATTCCATTGTTTACCTATTTGAGCCTATTTTAAACTATCCTTTGTTTTATAACTCATTGCAAGCTTATGAAGTGAAAAACAATGATTCACCCTAACCTTAGGGAGTAAAAGAGCTTTGGAATGAGTTCTTAAATAAGTGTAAAGGTGTATCTTTTATTTCAAAAAAAAATAATAATAATAATAAAAATAAAAAAAATAAAAATAAAAAATAAAAAAAAAAAAAAAAAGAAAAAAAAATGTTGAAAAAAAAATAGTTGTGTTTATTTGTAAATACTATAGATGTGCATGTTGGTGAGTTTGAAAAAAAAAAAAAAATTGGTTGATGAGAGGCAAAATGGAGTTCATTGGTGTTGCATTGTATCTTTTGAGATAACTTTGCATGTTTATGTGAAGTCATTCTTCATTGCTCTTTTAGTCTCTTAGGTTGATAGCTAGTATCCTTTCTTATATCCTCCCATACCTTAACCCCGCTACAACCTGAAAAGTCCTTTTGATCTTTATGTGCATGTGTTTCAAATGTTGATGTTAGAGGTTTGTCAAGCTTATGGTAGTGTTAACATTCATGATGTGTTATGAGGGTAAATACAAGCCTAAACACTTAAGAGTTTTCTTAGTGAGATTCTATTACTCTTGGTTCATCTTTTGATTGGATTTGTCTTCTTGTTCACTGGAGATGTTAAGAAAATATTCATATGTGTTCTGAATTCTTGTGCATAAAGTGTTTGTTCCTTGTTCCCAATCATACATTTTGAGGTCCCTAGGATTCAACTTATGGATTTTGCCCAGGAGTGCAAAAGACTAAGTGTGGGGGAATTTGATAGAGAAATTTTAAGGCACCTATTATGGTTACATACTTGGCCTAATTGGTTTCTACATGTGTTTAATTTTGATGATTTAATTGAGTTTTTCATAATTGGGCTTCATTGGATTTAATTGTCAAAACTTGGTTAATCTCGGATTTTACACTCACTATGACCTTTCCATGTTGCACAGATCATTTTGGGCTCTATAGACATTGGATTTTTGTGATTTTGGTGTCTCCTGAAAGCTAAGACCGAGATCTACAATTTTGGGTTTCACAAGCTTCATCAAATTCGGCCCGATTCATGGCCTAATTGGGCTGCAAAGTTGCAGAGCTCGTGCTGACGCGGGTCCAAGACCTTTCCTCACATAATTGGGCATATCTCACTCATTTCTGGTCCAAATGAGTCATATAATGTCTATGGAAAGCTTATCCAGAGAGGATTATCTTATCCAGATCAGATTTCGAAAATCTGGAATTATTTTGATAGATAACATCTGGATAAGATGTAATCCGAGGGGACACTTTTGATTGGAAGGAAATCCTTCTTTTCAGATTTTTCAAGCTTTATCTTATCTTTTCATTTTCTATTTAAGCCTAAGTTGTTCATTCAAAGAACACACATCAGAATCTCTCATCTCTCTCTACTTGTCTTCTTATTTTTCATTTGTATCTAAGGTGTTCATACAGAAAGCTTTCAATGGAGATATCCATGGAAGGCTAAACTCTTTTCAATCCTGGACATCATAGATAATTGGTTTGAATTCGAAGTTTTATTTTGTAATTTTCCATTTTCGTATGTATGCTTTCCTTTCTCAACTTCAATTTCAAATATGAATTCAGTTATTGAACATGATTATGTTTGAATTATATCTGATTAGATATAGGGAATTCGTTGTTGAAATCAAGTAAGGCTAAGTACTGATTAGTTATCCAGGTTAATCCAACTGCATGTAATTCAACATTCATTTAAAATTACGATTGTGATTTGAAGGTTGTTGAATGATAACTATATGATCATATAGTAAATTTGGGTTAACAAGTAGCATCCGGATTTGGACTTTTTAAACCATGATGAATTCTGCCAATAATCGTGATGTCTGGGATTGATTCTTTGATCAATAGCATTTCATTTATTTTCTATTTTTACATTCTGAAAATCACAAACCCCCCCACTTTGTTGTATTTAGCAATTTCAGTTTGATAACATAACCTGTGTGTCCTAAGGAAGAATGACCTGAGTTACCTTATACTACAAATAAGGGGGCTTAGACTATTTTGATAGTAGACGCGAAGAGCTATCAGTAAGCACTTAAACACATAATGTTCCTATCTTAAGTTCGTTTACTTTTGATTATAAATCACTACTTTGTACTTGATCATTACTTGAGCTAGGGTTTTAAACAAATTTGTCAAGTTTTTCTTAGAAGCCATATGGTTATGCTAAAGGATATATTTGATTTATTTTATAAACCATCAACTATATCCTTTTATACCTTAAAAAAAAAAAAAAACTATATATCCTTTTATCTTTGGCCTTTGATGACATATCACTTCCTTGCAGGTGTTACCGTTGGTTCCCTTTTAATAAATGCAAATATTAGAAAAATTCTTCGATGAGCACAATTCCAACATCTCTTTTTTTTTTTTTAATCTTTTTGGTGAAACCAACATCTCATCTTTCCTGGCTTGAACATTGCCTTTGTAGCTACGAATAAGAAATGGCAAATTAGTATCATAAATTGATTTGCATTTCTGAGATTCAGCTTTTAAGCATTTTCTATTTATATGTTAGAATTTGTGTTCTAATTAAATTCTTGGATATGTCTTCTTTGCAGAAGCGGTGGCTTGAAATGTTCTCTTAAGATGTGTTCCTTTATGTGAGCAAGGGTCCTCCTCATCCTAGCTCAATATTTCCTAGCACAATAAACCGTTGCGGTTGTTACAAATTTACTTGTTTTGGTTCACTAGTTCCAATAATAAATTGAGGCAACAAAGATGTTATTCCTTCATTTGATTTTCCAAGGGTTTGTATTGGTTTTAATGTGAAATTTTTGTGATAAAATCTGAATTTCAGAAATTATTTTCAATTGAAGTGATGCATATGTACTCTCTTCCATTCAATTAATTTTCTCTCTTTATGGATAATTTGTAAGTGTGATGTTTTGAAGTCATGACATCTGAAAAACAGTTGATTTGTAGTGCTAGCCAATTCAAAATCATGTGATATGCGAAGACAATCCCAAATTTTTATTAGAGTACCATGTACTTGTTGTAACATAAATTTCAGGCATAAGTTCATCAAATTAATGTGCAGGAATAGCACCTATAGGGAATAACGAAGGGTGCGCTCCAAAATTCAACCTTAAAATTGTGGGAATAAGGGAAAGATATCACGTGGAAATTCATTTTATTGAAAACTAGAGATACTCTTATTAAGGATTTGTAGAATTGTGAGATATCACATTGAAATTGATTTATTTGGTGAGAGATGCTCTTGATAAGGATTTGTTCCTTGTCATGTTGATTGTTTGCGGTTTGGCTTGTTTTCCTAACCCTAGACACATGTCCCTCCAATTGTCTTGCAAAGACACTTTACGATGCTCAAGTCAATGAATAAATGAGGCATATAGTGGTAAAAGTGTTGTATGTTATATAGTGATAAGTGACCACATGATAAATTAGGTGACAAAGGGAAATACTCCTAGATTTAGCAGATTAGATATATTCCATATTTAGAAGAAGATATGATCAAATATAGAATATATGGCGAGATAATAGGAGATCTATAAGTTATCTCATAGACAATTTAGGATATACTCTCAACTAAATTGGGAAGAAATCTTTAAGGGATTATTATGTCACGTAGCTAATCTGGAGCCCTTTATCCAAGTTCCTTGTGAGTGTGCCGAGATCTCAACCTATATTTCTTGTTCAATACAAGGCAACAAAGACCTTATACCTTCATTTGATTTTGCATGGGTTTGTATTAGTTTTAATATAAAATTTTTGTGATAAAAATGAAATCTTAGAAATTATCTTCAATTGAAGTGATGCATATGTACTCTCTTCCATTCAATTAATTTTCTATCTTTATGTATAATTTGTGGTCACAACAAATCTTCCCCTTAAGGTTTTGATTTCTCTTTAGGATGTTTGGCTAGGGGAAAAATTTTCATAGATGATCATTATGTGAAATTTTATTCATGAAACTTTTTCATGGAAAATCTTCCCCAATTTTACCTCTTAAATAAGCTCACTCTTAGGGTATGTTTGGTTGGGGAGTAAAAGTGGGAGTAAAATTTTTCCAATAAATTTTATGTGTAAAATTACACATGATATTCATTTGGAAAATTTTTGCCCCTATTGTTACTTTTTAACCAAACACACCCTTAGGGTATATTTTTTTTTATTGAAGGGTAAAAATAAAAATACATTTTTCATAATTAAGTTTTATATGTAATTTTACGTATAAAATTCAATCATGAAAAATTTATTTCATTCTTATTAACCTCCAACCAAACATATCCATTCGCAAAGAAAATTTGTAACAAACTAGCGAGGGAAGTGTGTGAGATGAGAGGAGTGATCCCATGCTATGCGCTAATGTTGATGCTTTCTTTTTTAGTGCCTTCTTCCTTGCATGTGAGACTCTCATGCTCTTCTACAAACCCCTTCTATAATATAAAGAATAAATTGGTCTTGAAAAGAATTGCAAGACATCAATTTAATCATTTGTGACGTCAATTTAGTTTTTAAAAGATTATTTTTATGTCAATTTAATCCAGTAGTTACAAAGATATCGTTAATTGGTGACTAACCTATCACAATATTTAACAACGAGAGGGACCCTATATTAATTCTTGAAAGAGTTGCAAGCCATTATATCATCATTGAGAGATTAATTTTCATTTCTTTTGAAGAAGACGAAATTTTTGTTTTCCAACTTATATATGTAGATCAATTTGACACCCATTTTGGTTGATAAAGTGTTGTATCATCACATAATATGATACATAATCATTTAAGGTGTCAAATAGTACACTAGTTAGTGATTTCTTCACAAAGACTAAACATTTGGATTAAATTTAAATAAAAAAACCTTTCAATAGCCAAATTAATTTCACAAATCTTTTAAAAATTAAATTGATCACAACTCTTTCAATAACCAATGGGAGATTTTCCCTTTCATAAAGGCAACGGCCCAAAAAATGTGAACACACTCACACATGTAAAGTCCCACAAAAAGATGATTTAGTAATTTCAACTTAACAAAAAATGTGAAGAGATGAAAACTGAAAAGGCAGAAGGAGAGGAGTGACTTCCTTTTGTCTAATGTTACTCTTTATTTAATTATAATCTATGTGATTGTATTAAAATACCATTCATTCTCATTTACAATTAAGCTAACAATCTATTATTTTTGTTTGCATTAAAATTAAAATGTACAAAAATATTATTATGGTTATAAAAATTAAATTTATATTTTTACATAAATACAAAAAATGTAATTATGTAACAAGGTGATTCTCTTGATCTTAATAATACTTTTTAAATTGAATTAAGTTTTTCCTTTAATTCTGATAACTTCTTTTAACCATAATAATATTTTTGGACTTTTTATTTTTATATTCTATAAATATGACGCAAAATAAAAATAAGTTAAGAAAACAAAATTCACTAAAACTTTAATGAAATAAAATTTTTATCAACAATAATTTTAAAATATAATTAATATTCACTGTCAACGTAAAGAAAAATTGTACTACCATCTATTGGTATTTTATCATTTTATTTAATTAATTTAATATCTCATATTCACCTAAAACACCTTAAATTTTGTGAAAATATAGCATCAAATGTTTGCATACAATTTTTATCCTAACAATGTATATAATTATGAATTAAATATCTACCTGAGCATATAACATTACTTTAATTTTTTTTTATGAAAAATAGTAAAAGTAAAAGTTATAATAAAATTTCAAAGATTAACGTGTCAAATGTTAATATAATATGTTTATTTAATACTGGATTTAATTATATAAAAAGTATATGAAAATTATTCTGAATACAATAAATTATTTCTTAAAAAGTTCGTCCCTTAATTAACTTTTTCTAATGTTCTAGATTTTTTTTAAAAAAAAATTAGTATTGGTATTTTATATACCTCGAACACATTTGTTATCGATATACAGACTATATAAATTTATAGATTTGACTATAGCAGAAATTTTCATCTAATAAAAAAAATTCTATGGCAGTATATTTCAGTATATATTGTCATATCATAATATCATTTGGCTAATATTATAAGATGATCTTCAAACTCAACAAAAAACAAGTTATGCTAAAAAAAAAAGCATTTAGTGTACGTTCAGTTTGAGGAAAAAAAATATTGGTAAATTTTGCAAAGTGGTTTAATATTTATATCTAATTAATAACTATATTAAATATATTAATTATTAATACTTGTAATATTTAATGGTCATATAAAAAGAGAAAGTATAACCAATATTGAAAATTTTAAAAACTAAATTAATTATGATTAAAAAAATTTTAATGAAAGTATTATGAAATTTTTTTTCCAAAATAAAAAATATAAAAACTCAAATCATGATACACACACATATATATATATTAATAATGAATTTAAATAATATTGAAGTAATAATAGATTGTTAGTTTAATTATAAATGAAAATGAAGGGTATTTTTTTACCAATCAAATATATTGTCAATAAATAGGGGGGCAACATTAGGCAAAAAACAATGATAATAATCACTCCGAATTATAGACTTTGAAAAAAATATTTAGCGAGCATCTCTGATCAATATTCTTTTTTTTTTTTCTTTTTCTATTGTCTCTCTCTACTTTCACTCATGACATAAACCCCCTCTCTCCACACCATTACTCTCACAAACCCATCATTAATATCATCCCCACCACCAACCCAATTAATCATTCTCTCTACTTTTTGTGACCTTTGCCATTGAGCATGAAATTGCAACTGAACGACTCTGTTCCAATTTTTATGTTTGTAGTAGGATTTAGAATTGAAATTATAGTTCCAAAATTCAATTCCATGGAAATGAAAAATAACTAAAATTAATTATTCTTAATTCCTGACTTATACCTTATGTATATAAATTCCGATACATATAAAATATTTCTCTCCTTATTAAAGTTTATGCAGTTCTTTCTCTTTTTCATTTATTATTCTAACAAATGTGTTACAATTTTTTAGTAAACCAAAATATGAAATTTAAGATTCTAAATAAATTTCAATTATAAAGAATTTAAATTGAAATTGAAATTCTACATTAAAATCCCAATTCCAACATCTTAATAGACCCAATAAATCATGCTTAATTTTATTGCAAGAATTGTGAAATTTTCTAGGTTGGTCTAGGCCTGTTATCATCATCATCATCATATATATATATATATATATATATATGTGTGTGTGTGTGTGTGTGTGTGTGTGTGTGTGTTTTCGTGTAAAATTATAAAGTGTTAAAAAAGTTTGATATTGATAATGCACTAAATTTAAATTTAAATTTATTTTTTAATTGAAATATTTGAAATCTAATGTAACGCAAAAATTAAAGAGCATTCATTTCGTTTTTACTACATTGAAGAAGCCAACATTAAGTAAACCATAAAAAGAAAAGGAGTCATAATTTAACATGATTAGGAATTTGAATAATAAAAAAATCATTTAATTGATCAATATTACAATAAATACTATTAAATTTAAAGTAAATATTGGTCTTATTTTATTTACAAATAAATTCAATTAAATTACATTATAAAGAATAAATTGGTCTTAGAAAGAGTTGTGGACATCAATTTGATTTTTAAAAAATTTGTGATGTTGATTTGGTTCTCCAAATTTTATTTTTATGCCAGTTTGATTTAATAGTTAGCCTCTGCAAAGATATCATCAACTGGTGACTAGTGTGTCACCGTATTTTCCAATGAGATGGACCATATATTGACTCTCAAAAGAATTGCAAGATATCATATGATCGTTGAGAAAGTAATTTTTGTTTCTCTTGATGAGGACAACTTTTGTTTTGCAACTTATATGAAGATTAATTCAACGTCCATTTTGGTTGATAACGTGTTGCACCATCGGAAAATATGAAACATAATTCTCCAATGTATAAATTGTACACAAGTTAGGGATTTCTTCACAAAAATTAAATATTTGAATTAAATTAAAATAAAAATAGACCTTTTAACAACCAAACTATGTCACAAATCTATTAAAAACTAAATTGATGTGTCACAACTCTTTTAAAAACCAATAGGAGATTTTCTCTTTCACAAAAGCAATGGCACCACAAATCTGAAAACACACACATATGTAAAGTCCCATAGAAGGATGATTTAGTGATTTCGGTTCAACAAAATATGCCAAAAGATGAAAACTGAAAAGGCCCAAAAAGACGTTGAAAATTTTTTTTCTAGGGAACATCTCTGAACAACCTCATTGTTTATTTCTCATCTCTCTATGCTTTCACTCACTACAAAAACCTCTCTTCCGATACTATCACTCACAAACCCATTATCAACATCAACATCACTATCATAAGCATTCATTCTCCCTTTTCTTTTTTTTGGGCCTTTGCCATTGAGCATAAAATTGGAGTCCAGAATTGGAATTGGATAACTCAATTCTCATATTTACGTCATGTATATAATTGGAATTATAATTTCACAATTCAATTTCATGAAATTGAAAAACAACTAAAATTGCCTCTTCTTAATTCCTAGCTTATTTATTATGAATTGTCAATCCCAAAACTTATAAAATATTTTCTTCTTTATTGAAGTTTATATATTTCTTTCTCTTCTTTTTTGTTTTCTAACAATTATAATAATTCTTTTATAAACCCAAAAGTAAAATTTAAGATTCTAAATCAATTCCCATTATAAAAAAATTTGAATTGGAATTAAAATTCTACATTACAATCTAAATGATCCCAACATTCAAATGGACTCAATAGTTTATGCTTAAGTTTACAAGAATTGTGAAATTTTCACGGTTGGGCGAAGTCTATTATCATTATGTATATGTATGTATAAAATTATAAAGTGCTTGAAAAGTTTGATATTGATAATGTACTAAAGTTAAATTTATATTTTTTTTCATTTGAAATATTTGAAATATAATATAATATTAATTAAATTGAATTTAATTTAGTTTTTATTACATTGAAGATGGCTACATTAAATAAACCATGAAAAGAGACGAGAGCCATAATTTAATTTGTAAGAATTTGAAAAATGAAAAAATGTTGTTTAATTGGTCAAAATTACAATAAATTCTATTAAATTAAAAATAAAGATAGGTCTTATTTTATTTTTGATACATGTACAATATAAAGTTTTTTTAACAAAGTCATTCGATCACATAATAAATTTAATATTCACTCCCTTATTTTTTAATTTTTTATGTATAATTGATTTGATTGAATGATAGTACTAATATATTTAAAGTAAATCCTATGTATATATGTCATTCAAAAATTACAAAAGATTTTCACATAAAAAAAATTACAAAACATTTTTTTGATAAAAGAATTCAGAAATCAAATCAAATTCAAGTCAATGCAAGCTATATGATAGAAGTCTTGCAAGAAGGGACAAGTCGTTGTGACTTGTTCACATGTTCTTTGATTTGTGTTCTTCCGCAAATGGGGAGTACTGAATAGACATTTTATACTTTTCTAACACTTGTTCAACTAGACAATTTTTTTTTATTGAGTTTACTTTGAATCCACGCTCTTGTCCCATGAAATTCTTTTATTTTTGGATGATTTTTCACCTAATAAATAAAGTTAAAACTATTATTATTTACGTGATAATATATATATATGATTATATGACTATGTGAAAAACTTTTAACCGTCTTGTATGAAAATTAAATCATTCTTAATTACCACTTTTCTCTTTCCAAAGTTATTTGCATTTATAAACCATTATATGGTCATCCACCAAAGACGAAGAAAAGTAAACAGCAATTTGAGTCGCCTTTGTTATGAATTAGTGAGCGCCCGCGTGGACTCTTCATACAAGAGTTCGGACCAAAAAAAGAGTGACCAAAAAAAATAGGTGAAACCGCGGTGACCCTTGTGTTTGACAGGTTAGAGAAGTTGCTTCGTGGAGAAGTGAGTTCACGACGAGGTTAAGCGCATTCAAAGACGAGCTTGAACTCATCAATTATTTCTTGAAAGAATTGTTAGACATCAATTTAATTCTCAAACAATTTATGACTTTAATTTGTTTATCGAAAAATTAAAATTTATTTTAAATAAATCCAAACTTTGTTTAATCTTTTTGACTAATTTGATGTAAATTTTAATTTTTGAAGGACTAAATTGATATTACAAATCTTTCAAATAATTAATCAGTTGGTTGTTTGTTCTAGACAAAGAATCAAAACAAACTGAACTTCTACCCAAGAAACAAAAAAAACAATGAATTGATTCTAGTTTATTTAGTTTAGTTCAATTATTCTCAGTCCTTTGAGGAAAAAAAAATAGATCATTATAAATATAAGTTTATTCTTTATACATGTACAACATAAATTTTTTTTTTAACAAAGTCATTCGATTACATAATAAATTTAACTCTCACTCCAATATTTTAAATTTTTTATATAGAATTGATTTGATTGAATGAGAATACTGATGTATTTAAATTAAATCCTATGTATGTCATTCAAAAATTACAAAAGATTTTCACATAAAAAATCACAAAATATTTTTTGGATAAAAAAAAATTCAGAAATCAAATCAAATTCAAGTCAATGCAAGATATATGATAGAAGTCTTGCAAGAAGAGACAAGTGGTTGATTTTTCTTCTTCTGCAAATGGGGAGTACTGAATAGACATTTTTACCTATCCAAAACTTGTTCAACTAGACAAAAAAAATTTTATTAAGTTTAAATTGAATATAATCCACCACCCTTGTCCCATCAAAATCTTTTATGTAGACGAGTTTTTAACTAATCGATAAAAGTCAAAACTACCATTATTTACTTGATATTACATAAGTAAATGACCACGTAAAAAGCTTTTAACCGTCCTGCATGAAAATTAAATCATTCTTAATTACCATCATCCTCTTTACAAAGTTATTTGCACCTATTAACGTCATCCACCAAAGTCGAAGAAAAGTAAACATCAATTTGAGTCGCCTTGTTATAAATTAGTGAGCGCCCGCGTCGATTCTTCATACAACTGATACAAGAGTTGGGACCAGAAAAAAAAAAAAGAGTGACAAAAAGGTAAAAAATGGCTGAAATCGCAGTGAGCCTTGTGTTTGACAGGTTAGAGAAGTTGCTTAGTGCACAAGTGAAAATCTTTAAAGGTGTTCACGACGATGTTAAGGGCATCAAAGACGATCTTAAACTCATCAATTCTTTCTTGGAAGACGCAGACAACAAAGCAGAGGCAGCAGAAACTAACAACAGCAGCACCTCATCATCATCAAGCTTTGCGAAAACGTGGGTGGATGAAGTGAGGGAATTGGCGTTTCGCATGGAAGACGTGGTTGACCACTACTTGCTCAAAGTGGTGGAGCGTCGCCAGAGGCATGGGGTCTTTGGTGCTGTCACAAAAAGCGTGGAGAAGCTCAAAACGGCGACGCATCGACACGATATTGCGCACAAGATTCGAGAGATTAACGAAACGATGCGTCGTCTCAGCAAAAGGAGAGAAGAGTTGGGTTTCAAGCAATCTACGATAAACGCCAATGAAAATCAAAGGCCTTTCGATCGAAGGCTAGGGGCCCATTTTGCTGAGGAATCCCATCTGGTGGGTATCAAGCGTGACCAGAAAGTGATGACGGAGTGGCTCTTAGGTGGAGAAAGCAAGCTCTCAGTGATGGTGGTCGTTGGCGCCGGAGGAATCGGTAATAAATTTTCTT
Organism: Dalbergia oliveri; assembly: GCA_030441495.1. NCBI lineage: Eukaryota > Viridiplantae > Streptophyta > Magnoliopsida > Fabales > Fabaceae > Dalbergia > Dalbergia oliveri. The sequence goes on from JAMLFY010000001.1 coordinate 10,247,131, forward strand.
CCAACTTTTGCTTCATTAATTGCTTGTAATTTAATCATCAGAAATCCTTGTATACTCTTAGGGTAGTACATAATATTTACTTTGTTCTATTTATTGATTGATAAATCAGTTATTATATTAAAAATATAGAAAAAAATAGGAGACAATAATGATCCACAAAATTTATATGTTTATTAATAAGTGGATCAGATCAACTATTTTCTCTTACTCCTAGTATACCTAAGTATTTCTCTTTAATCATTCATTTCATAGATTTAAATAACTTGAGATAATAGGTCACATGACCCAATTTTAACTATAAAAAGAGAGTTTAATTTATGGATATTAACTGTGTAAATTTATTTTACACTATTATGTAATTATGTATTGTTAGTCTTCACATTATCAAAAGTAGTTAAATCTCATGGCCATTAATTGAAAATTCATCTAAATGAGATGATTTAATTAGAGCTAGTATAAAAAAAAACTTTATATTATTAGTAGATTAAAATTAAACTCATAACTAAAAGGTATGATTACCATTTAATTTTATCGGGTACTATAAAAAAAACTTGTATTAATTAAGAGTTTAATTTTTATGTACTGACAGTGAAAATTTTTTACATAATCTTCTCATATATTGTTAATTAGATCAAGTAATTGAGTCTTACACCCACTACTTATAAAGTCATTCAAATGGAATGATTTGATTAGATGATGTAAAAAATTTTTACACTATTGTCCAATCAAAATATTTAATTTGGATGACTTTTCAAATAGTTGGTATTGGTGCATATCAATTAAATTCATTAATTAATTGCTTACTTTTTCCTTATTCTCAAGGCCTTTTTCAAGGTATTGGTTAAGAAAAATTTTTAACTAAAAAGTGAAATTTTTTAATTATTTACATATAAGATATATTAAAATATTATAAAAAATTCAAAAGGCTGGTTTAGAAAATTACAAATAAATAGGGGTTTTCACCCTCATGGATTTTAAGAGTCTGATACGTTGTAGTTATTTATGAGTAAGCTTGTGTCGTATATCCTACTAATTAAATTTTTTTAAATATAAAAAAAAACAAAGATTCATGGATTTTGTTTCGTTACCCCAAAAGTATCTCTTGAATCTAATAGTTGTGATTTAATTATGAGTTTTTTAAATATTAATAAATTTAATTAGTATGACATGTAGTAAATTTATAAGTTATCTAAAAGGTACTAGTACCTATGAATTTTATTGGATACCAAAGAAATTTCAAGATTCAATCACAATAATTGAAAACAAGAAGAGTATCAATACAGAAATACCCATAGGGTATTGAAGTAAAAATCAAATAAATAATGGAGAGGAAATAGATCATAATAATTAACACAGTCCCTTTAAGTTTTCTATTAATGATCATGGTGATCTTTTTCTTTAAATAATAGCTGCATATAACTTGAGTTTAACTTTTGGGATTTTCATTGACACAAGATTTGTTCCATTAAGGAGGATGGATTAAGAATTTGAGAAATCTTTAGCGTACAATATTTCTTTATAATAATTTTACACTTTTAGATAATAGAGGCACATGAAAATAGAACACATCAGAAACCAATATATCTCTATACACTAGAGGTATAAAATTATTGTAAATAAATATTGTACACTAAATATTTCTCTAAGAACTTTTATTGATAATTAATTATAATCATATATTGTAAAATTTTAATTGAAATTGAGTTTGACCTAAGACCTTGACCAACTACAAAAGAAGAAACATGCCTTAATCATATTTTTTTCCCCAAAAGTCTTTCAATGTTTTAATGCCACTTATTGATCATTTTAAGTCATATGATATATATGTTTTGGTTTGGCAGAACTCTGGACATAATATATAACATGTCGATTATTATTGTTAATGTAAAAGTTGTTTACCATTATATTATTCTATACTTTTTTATAAATTTTATCATTCTATATTAACATTTCACAAATAAGATATTGATATTTTTTAAGAAATATAACAGCGTATAATTAGATATAAATGTAAAACTTCTTTAAATCGACAATAAATCAACTATATGAATCTCACTTTGACTAGGTGTGCTATTATTTTTTCTTGTTTCAGATGTTAAACTTTTTAAGAATATTGCTTTAATTAGAACTGTATGCAATATTTATTGGTATATAGCAAGAGAAATCTTACTACAATAATAATACCTAAAATTTTTCTTAAAGTTTTTTCTAGAATTATATCAAGAGTGAAGTATTTAATAATGTATACTGACAACCAGGCAATGTAAATATATATTTTTTATGGGAACATTAAATGGAAATAATTTGATTTAAAATTAAAGTTTAGGTGAAAACTATCATAATTATAATTAACATTTACGTCAAAAATTTATTTGTTCAGATTTTTATTTAAATTATATATTTGATTTACAGTTAAGAAGTATGAGTATTTTCATTAAAAAGTAAAATCAGATTAAAATCATATAGTTATAGGTTACCAAAAGAAAAAAAAATCATATAGTTATAGCTATTGAATATTTAATATATGCTTTCTTGAAGTGTATAATATAAGGATTTAATTTCTATATGCTGATAATATAAAACTTTTTTACACTATCATTTAATCATATATTGTCACATCAATCATGTTATAGTTGACTTTTTCATCAACTATTTAAAAAATCATGCTAATGAAAGATTTTGATTGGAAGATAATGTAAAATAATAATGTAATTTAAAATACTAATAATATTATCATTATATCAAAATTAAACTTATATTATAATACTAATTAGTATTGAACGTATGTGAAATTAATTGTGTAACAATATTCATTTACTAAACATTACATGTAATTGTTTAAAAATTATATATATAGGGAGTATTACAAGAAAAGTAATTAATTATGATAGTGAGGTGATTAAATTAAGCTCATAAAATTATTGTTACAATAAGTGAGATGATTAAATTAGGATTAATTCATGAATGATCAAGATTAAGGATATGGTTGGGGGAGTAAAAATGGGATAAATTTTATATGGATGAATTTCCTGTAATTTTACTCATATAACTCATCCATAAAAGTCTACACGCATTTTAATCCTAATCAAACTCACTTAAAAAAATTATATAACTTTATGTTTTAATCTTAATTATTTATATAAGATTTGATGATGAGGATTTACTTTTCCCACTCTTGATAATCAATCACTGTTCTCATTTGATTCTTTTTTTCTTTTTTTGGTGTGACTGGATTCTCTTTTGATATATATATATATATATATATATATATATATATATATATATTTGATGCACATATAACATTACTCATTCTTATCAAAGGAAAAACGACAATTGTGAAGAATGTGTACACCAAGCATAAGGAGATGGAATCTTTCCAGTGTTATGCATGGATCACCGTGTCTCACCTCCAAGATGAGTTCATGCTATTAAAGGCAATTATAGAAAACATTCATGCGGACGCCCCAATCCCAGTGCAACTGTTGCCTTAAAATCTAATGAAGAAGAATCACTCACAAGCCAAGTACGAGAACACTTAAAGGGCAAGAGGTATCTTATTGTGCTTGATGATGTCCGACAATCACATTATTGGGGTGTCCTCGAACACGCCATGGTAGATAACAATAAACGCAGCAGGGTAATTATCACAACACGTGGTGAAGGAGTTGCAGACTTTTGTAGAGGTGTCACCAATGCAAATGTTCGTGTACACGAATTGGAACGTCTGTCTCCGCATGACGCCTTGGAGCTTTTTCGTAGAAAGACATTCAGGAAAGAAGGGTTCCCGGAAGAGTTGAATGCATTGTCTAAGGAATTTGTTGGGATATGCAATGGGGTGCCCCTTGCCATTGTGGCTATAGCTGGTCTCTTGTCAACCAAGAAGAAAACTGAAACTGAATGGGGAAAGGTGCGCAGTCAACTTGGCTCATTATTACAGAGTGACAACCATTTTCTTGTAGTCCAGCAAGTGATGTCAGAAAATTACCATGCTCTTCCTTCACACCTCAAGCCATGCCTTTTATATTTTGGTCTTTTTCCTGAGGGCTACTCAATTAGTTGCATGAGACTCATTCGTTTGTGGGTAGCAGAGGGCTTTGTGAAGGAACAAGTGTTGAAAAAGTAAACTTGATAATAAAAGAATGATAGATATTGAAGGGTGGTTTGTAACCACAATTTTAATGAGTGACTTTGATAAATTTTAGATGTTTTATTATTAGATAAAACCATTCATTATTTGGAAATGATAAATTTAGGATGCTTTGTATCATTATAAAAACCTTTGTATTGTTGCTATTACATGCAAGACAAAACACGTAAACATAAATACGAAGCTTGCAACTTCTTTCTTCTTCCTTCCTGTGTCTTTGTGTGTGTGCGTATATTATTATATTTCCAAGAAAGTGGTATCAGAGCCACTTACAAAAATGTCTTCAAAGGGGGCCACTTTATCCTTCCAATACCCACAATTATCTAAGCTCAATTATGACAATTGGGCAGCTGAATGAAGGCTATCCTTGGTGCTCAAGGTGTGTGGGAAATTGTGAGAAAGGCTACGTAGAACCAAAAATGAGGAGAAGATAGAAGCAGCTCAGAAGGAGGAATTGGAGAATAAAAGAAAGAAAGATCAATGTGCACTTACCATCATCCATCAAGGCTTAGATGATGAGATGTTTGAGAAGATTGCTGATGTAACCAATGCCAAGAAAGCTTGGGATACTCTTCAAAATTCCGTCATGGGAGTTGAAAAGGTGAAAAAGGTGCATCTTCAAACTCTAAGGGCTGAGTTTGAGTCTCTAATGATGAAGGAGACAGAATCCATTTCGGATTATTTCACTAAAGTTTTGGCGGTAGTGCACCAAATGAAAAGGCTTGGAGAAAAGTTAGAAGATGTTCGTGTTGTTGAGAAAATCCTTCGTTCTCTCAACTCAAAATTCAACCATGTGGTAGTAGCCATTGAAGAATCTAAAGATTTGGAGACAATGTCCATTGATCAGTTAAATGGTTCCTTACGGGCCCATGAAGAAAGGATGGACAAAGGAAAACAAGAACGTGTGGAGCATGTCTTGCAAGCAAAACTTTCGTGGAATGCTAAAGGAGAAGCCAGCGAAAGTGGAAGACGAGGCCGAGGATGAGGACGTGGTCGAGGCTATGGACAAGGACGTGGTTATGGAAGAGGAGGAGCCGAGAAAAATTATTCTCAAGAGAGAAGAAATCAAAATTTTCTAGGTCGTGGAAAAGGTAGAGCAGTTGAAAAAGACACATTGAATGTTATTCATGTGGAAAGAATGGTCATTATTCTTGGGAGTGTCATACATCAAAAGAAGAAGAGAACAAACTTGTTGTACACAGTGAAGATGTTGAAGAACCAACATTATTCCTTACGCTCAAGGAAGATCAAAATTCCGAAGCTAGTACGTGGTATCTTGACAATGGAGCTACCAATCATATGACAGGTGACAGAAGTAAATTTGTTGCACTTGACACCAATGTGACAGGTCACGTGCGTTTTGGTGATGAATCAAAAGTAGAGATCAAAGGTAAAGGGACAATTCTATTTGAGCTGAAGAATGGAAGCCATAAGATTCTTCCTAATGTTTACTACATCCCAAAGATGAAGAATAACATTTTGAGTATTGGGCAACTTATGGAGAATGGTTGCAAAATAGTCATGGAAGGTAGCTATCTTTGGCTCAGAGATAAAGAAGGAAACCTTATTGCTAAGGTTTCTATGACAAGAAATCGCATGTTCTTATTAAACATGAGAACTTGGAGCTATGTGTTTGAAATCTTGTATTGAAGATCCATCATGGATTTGGCACATGAGATATGGACATCTAAACTTTGGAGGGCTCAAAGAATTGAGAACAAAGAAGATGGTAAAAGGCATTCCAACAATAGATCATCCTCACCAGTTATGTGAAGCTTGCTTACTTGGAAAACATTCAAGAAAGAGTTTTCCAAAGGAATCCAAATCAAGAGCTACCAAGCCACTTCAGTTGATCCATGCAGATGTTTGTGGGCCAATTAAGCCTCTATCACTTGGTAAAAGTGCTTACTTTTTGCTTTTCATTGATGATTATTCACGAAAAACGTGGATTTATTTCTTGAAGCAAAAGAGTGAAGCATTTGATGCATTCAAGAGGTTCAAAGCTCATGTAGAAAAAGAAAGCAATTATGAGATTAAATCTAAGAACTGATAGAGGTGGAGAATTCACTTCAAATGAATTCAAGACCTTTTGTGAGAATCATGGCATTCAACGTCCCTTGAAGTTCCAGATCACCTCAACAAAATGGAGTTCCGAAAGAAAGAACAGAACAATTTTAAATATGGCAAGAACGATGTTGAAGAGCAAGTCATTACCAAAAGAGTTATGGGGAGAAGCGGTTGCATGTGCAGTTTATATCTCAAACCGTTCACCCACCAAAAGTTTGAAAGATGTTACACCTCAAGAAGCATGGAGCGGCTTAAAGCCTGATGTATCACATTTGAGGGTTTTTGGATCTATTGCATATGTTCAAGTTCAGCAAGAACGATCAAAGCTTGATGATAGGAGCCAGAAGGTTGTGTTTATTGGCTATGAGGAGAACTCAAAAGGCTACAAGTTCTTTAACCCTAACAATAATAAAGTAATAATCAGCAGAGATGTTGAATTTGAAGAAAGTGCAACTTGGGACTGGAGTACACAAGTTGAAGCTGCTTATGATTTTCTACCCTACTTTGAGGTGGAGGAAGCTCCAATACAAGGAGTGCAAGGTGACGTTGAAACCCCAATAGATTCATCCCCGATAGTATCATCAACATCATCATCTCCATCTTCTAGCTCAAGTAAAGGCCCTCATAGATATCGAACTCTCACTGATCTCTATGAGCAAACTGAAATGCTAGAGGATGAGAATTTATTGTGTCTATTATCTAATGATGAGCCTTTAAGTTTTAAAAATCAGGATGAAAAGTGGATACAAGCTATGGAGGAGGAAATTCAAGCAATTGAGAAGAACAATACTTGGGAACTTGCTTTACTTGCAAGAGGTCATCAAACTATTGGAGTCAAATGGGTTTATAAAGTTAAGAAGAACTCTAAGGGTGATGTAGAAAGGTACAAGGCAAGACTTGTTGCAAAAGGGTACAAGCAAAACATGGAGTTGATTATGATGAGGTTTTTGCTCCTGTTGCTCGCTTGGAGACAATAAGGCTATTATTGTCACTTGCAGCACAAAACCATTGGAAGATCCATCAAATGGATGTGAGGTCTGCCTTTTTGAATGGTAGCCTTATGGAAGAAGTTTATATTGAACAACCTTTAGGTTTTGTTGTTAAAGGTTGTGAAGATAAGGTGTTAAGGCTTAAAAAGGCCTTATATGGATTGAAGCAAGCTCCAAGAGCCTGGAATCATTGTCTTGATAATTATTTTCAAGAAAATGGCTTCACTAGATGCATTCATGAATATGCACTCTATGTGAAAAAGGAAAATAATGATCTGTTATTTGTTTGTGTATATGTGGATGATCTTATATTCAGGTTAACAATCAAATCATGTTTGAAGATTTCAAGAAGGCGATGGCTCAAGAATTTGAAATGAGTGATATGGGGCTTATGTCTTATTATCTTGGGAATTGAAGTAAAACAAATGGAGGATGAAATTTTCATCTCACAAGAAGCTTATGCAAGAGAACTACTGAAGAAACTTAACATGTCTGATTGCAATCCTACCAATACACCAATGGAGTGTGGAGTTAAACTTTCCAAAGAGGAAGAAGGTGTACAGAAGGTTGATCAAACATTGTTCAGAAGTCTCATAGGAAGTCTAAGGTATTTGACTTGTACTAGACCTGACATTTTATTTTCAGTTGGACTAGTCAGTCGCTATATGGAGAATCCATCTGAAACCCATATGAAGGCTAAGAGAATTTTGCGTTATCTCAAAGGCACTCTTGAGTATGGTATGTTTTATTCAGCTTCAAAAGAGTTTAAGTTGGAGGCTATTGCGATAGTGATTATGCGGGAGATATTGATGATAGGAAGAGTACTACTGGGTTTGCTTTCTTTCTAGGAAATAATGCAATTTCATGGTGTTCAAAGAAACAACCCATAGTCACTCTTTCAACTTGTGAAGCTAAGTATATTGTCACTTGTGCATGCCATGCAATTTGGTTGAAGATATTATTGAAAGAGCTTCACTTTGAACAAGCTGAAGCTACCAAGATCATGATGGACAACAAATCGGCTATTGCTCTAACAAAGAACCCAGTGTTTCATGATAGAAGTAAGCATATAGAGACAAGGTATCATTTTATTCGACAATGCATTGAGAACATGCATGTGGAGGTTGAATATGTGAAGTCACTTGATCAAATTGCTGACATTTTCACAAAGCCTCTCAAGTATGATACTTTTCAAAAGTTAAGAAAGATGATTGGAGTTGGAAATATATCAAGTTTAAGGGGGAGTGTTGAAAAAGTAAACTTGATAATAAAAGAATGATAGATATTGAAGGGTGGTTTGTAACCACAATTTTAATGAGTGACTTTGATAAATTTTAGATGTTTTATTATTAGATAAAACCATTCATTATTTGGAAATGGTAAATTTAGGATGCTTTGTATCATTATAAAAACCTTTGTATTGTTGCTATTACATGCAAGACAAAACACGTAAACATAAATACGAAGCTTGCAACTTCTTTCTTCTTCCTTCCTGTGTCTTTGTGTGTGTGCGTATATTATTATATTTCCAACAACAAGAGGGTGAAAATACACAAACAATGTTGGAGGAACAAGCAGAAGTGTACTTAATTGAGCTTTTCCACAGGGGTTTGGTTCAATTTTCAAGGGTGGATTTCGATGGGAGACCAAGAGTTGCCATGTGGATCATCTCATGCACAAGTTCATAGTTAAGAAGTGCAAGGAGAGTTTCTCTCAAGTCATGGTGAATAATGATGAAATCACAGTTGGTAGGCGCTTAACAATCCTTGCAAAGAGCAATGAAAGTGTTGCTATGAGCATCCTGAAGAATGGAAATGGGTGCGGTCTTGTTTTGTTTTTGATGATGCCAATAAGTGGCCAATAACAGATCCATTTTTCTCAGGTTTGAACTTTTGGCTAGATTAGACTTGTCTAATGCGCGTCTTGATCATCTTCCTGAAGATGTTGGGAGTACTGAACTTGAGATACTTGAGCTTGAGGAACACCAACATTAGGTCACTTCCAAGGTCCATTGGCAAGCTAGAGAACCTTCAGACTCTAGATCTAAAGCGAACCCAAGTGCCTGAATTGCCAGAGGAAATTAAGAACCTCATCAAGCTGCGTCATCTCCTAGCATATTACATCAACAACCAACATTTTGGTTTGGACCGTTTAGAAGGAGTGAAGTTGAAGGCGGGGCTTCATAATCTGACTTCTTTGCTGAAACTATCATTTTTGGATGCAACTAATTCTCCAAGCCTAATAAAGCAACTGGAGAACTAAAAAAGCTAAGGAAACTGGGCATTATTAAGCTTAGAAAACAAGATGGTGAAGCATTGTGCAAGGCCATAGAAGGAATGACCCACCTGTGTTCCCTAAGCATTGGAGCAAAGAAAAGTACTGAAATTCTTATGTTGCAATCTTTAATGAATCCTCCAGTCCCTTCAAGCCTTTACCTATACGGGCGTTTAGAAAGATTTCCAAATTGGGTGCCAAACTTAAGAATCTTATCAGATTGTACTTGAAGTGGTCTAGTCTAGAGGAGGATCCATTGCTTTACCTTAATAACTTGCCCGAATTGTTGCACCTCGAGCTTTATGATGCTTATGGAGGTGATGAGCTGCATTTCAAGAATGCATGGTTGAGAGGCTTGAAGGTTTTGCACATAGAATCCATGCCAAAGTTGAGGACAATAAAAGTAGATGGAGGGCACTTCCTGTCTTCAAAAATTGAAGATAGGGAAGTGTCAAGAAATGGTGCAGGTTCCCAGGGATTTGCAGAACTTGACTGGTCTCAATGCTGTTCACCTTTACGATATGCCTGATCAATTTGTAAATAGAATAATGGGACCACGAGGGAAGATTACTTCTGGATTGTCAAAATACCTGAGGTTTTATATGCCAAGAATGACCATTTTGTCAATCTTCACAATTTTGATCACTGAATGATGACTTTGATATGGTAAGCACTTAAACACATAATTTTCCTATCTTAAGTTCGTTTACTTTTGATTATAAATCACTACTTTGTACTTGATCATTACTTGAGCTAGGGTTTTAAACAAATTTGTCAAGTTTTTCTTAGAAGCCATATGGTTATGCTAAAGGATATATTTGATTTATTTTATAAACCATCAACTATATATATATCCTTTTATACCCGTAAAAAAAAAAAACAAACTATATATCCTTTTATCTTTGCCCTTTTGACATATCACTTCCTTACGGTATTGTGTTACCGTTGGTTCCCTTTTAATAAATGCAAATATTAGAAAAAAATTTCGATGAGCACAATTCCAATATCTCATCTTTTTTTTTTAATCTTTTTGGTGAAACCAACATCTCATCTTTCCTGGCTTGAACATTGCCTTTGTAGCTACGAATAAGAAATGGAAAATTAGTATCATAAATTGATTTGCATTTCTAAGATTCAGCTTTTAAGCATTTTCTATTTATATGTTAGAATTTGTGTTCTAATTAAATTCTTGGATATGTCTTCTTTGCAGAAGCGGTGGCTTGAAATGTTCTCTTAAGATGTGCTCCTTTATGTGTCAAGGTCCTCTCATCCTAGCTCAATATTTCCTAGCACAATAAACCGTTGTGGTTGTTACAAATTTACTTGTTTTGGTTCACTAGTTCCAATAATAAATTGAGGCAACAAAGATGTTATTCCTTCATTTGATTTTCCAAGGGTTTGTATTGGTTTTAATGTGAAATTTTTGTGATAAAAATCTGAATTTCAGATTATTTTCAATTGAAGTGATGCATATGTACTCTCTTCCATTCAATTAATTTTCTATCTTTATGGATAATTTGTAGAATGTGATGTTTTGAAGTCATGGCATCTGGAAAAATAGTTGATTTGTAGTGCTAGCCAATTCAAAATCATGTGATATATGAAGACAATCCCAAATTTTTAATAGAGTACCATGTAGTTGTAACATAAATTTCAGGCATAAGTTCATCAAATTAATGTGCAGATAGCACCTCTAGGGAATAACGAAAGATGCGCTCCAAAATTCAACCTTAAAATTGTGGGAATAAGGAAAGATATCACCTGGAAATTCATTTAATTGAAAACTAGAGAGATACTCTTATTAAGGATTTGTAGAATTATGGTGAGATATCACATGGAAATTGATTTATTTGACGAGAGATGCTCTTTATAAGGATTTGTTCCTTGTCATGTTGGATTGTTTGCGGTTTGGCTTGTTTTGCTAACCCTAAGCATAGGTCCTCCAATCGTCTTGCAAAGACACTACGACGATCAAGTCAATGAATGAATGAGACATATAGTGGTAAAAGTGTAGTATGTTATATAGTGATAAGTGACCACATGATAAATTAGGTGGCAAAGAGATACTCTTGAGATTTAGCACAGATTGGATATATTCTATATTTAGAAGAAGATATGATCAAATATCGAATATATGGCGAGATAATAGGAGATCTATAAATTATCTCATAAGCGATTTAGGATATATTATCAACTAAATTGATAAGGAATCTTTAAGGGATTATTATGTCACGTAGCTAATATGTGAGCCCTCTATCCAAGTTCCCTGTGAGTGTGCAGAGGTCTGACCTATATTTCTTGTTCAATACAAGGCAACAAAGACGTTATACCTTCATTTGATTTTGCATGGGTTTGTATTAGTTTTAATATAAAGTTTTTGTGATAAAAATCTGAATCTCAGAAATTATCTTCAATTGAAGTGATGCATATGTACTCTCTTCCATTCAATTAATTTTCTATCTTTATGTATAATTTGTGGTCACAACAAATCTTTCCCCTTAAGGTTTGATTTCTCTTTAGGATATATTTGGCTAGGAGGAAAAATTTTCATGGATGATTGTTATGTGTAATTTTATTCATGAAACTTTTTCATGGAAAATCCCCCATAATACAAATCTTCCCCCTTACATACAAAAAAATGTAATTATGTAACAAGGTGATTCTCTTAATCTTAATAATACTTTTTAAATTGAATTAAGTTTTTCCTTTAATTCTGATAACTTTTTTTAACCATAATAATATTTTTGGACTTTTTATTTTTATATTCTATAAATATGACACAAAATAAAAATAAGTTAAGAAAACAAAATTCACTAAAACTTTAATGAAATAAAATTTTTATCAACAATAATTTTAAAATATAATTAATATTCACTGTCAACGTAAAGAAAAATTGTACTACCATCTATTGGTATTTTATCATTTTATTTAATTAATTTAATATCTCATATTCACCTAAAACACCTTAAATTTTGTGAAAATATAGCATCAAATGTTTGCATACAATTTTTATCCTAACAATGTATATAATTATGAATTAAATATCTACCTTAGCATATAACATTACCTTAATTTTTTTATGAAAAATAGTAAAAGTAAAAGTTATAATAAAATTTCAAAGATTAACGTGTCAAATGTTAATATAATATGTTTATTTAATACTGGATTTAATTATATAAAAAGTATATGAAAATTATTCTGAATACAATAAATTATTTCTTAAAAGGTTCGTCCCTTAATTAACTTTTTCTAATGGTCCAGATTTTTTTTAAAAAAAATTAGTATTGGTATTTTATATACCTCGAACACATTTGTTATCGATATACAGACTATATAAATTTATAGATTTGACTATAGCAGAAATTTTCATCTAATAAAAAAAATTCTATAGCAGTATATTTCAGTATATATTGTCATATCATAATATCATTTGGCTAATATTATAAGATGATCTTCAAACTCAACAAAAAACAAGTTATGCTAAAAAAATAAGCATTTAGTGTACGTTCAGTTTGAGGAAAAAAATATTGGTAAATTTTGCAAAGTGGTTTAATATTTATATCTAATTAATAACTATATTAAATATATTAATTATTAATACTTGTAATATTTAATGGTCATATAAAAATAGAAAGTATAACCAATATTGAAAATTTTAAAAACTAAATTAGTTATGATTAACAAAATTTTTATGAAAGTATTATGAAGTTTTTTTAACAAAATAAAAAATATAGAAACTCAAATCATGATACACACACACACACACACATATATATATATATATATATATATATATATATATATATATTAATAATAATGAATTTAAATAATATTGAAGTAATAATGATTGTTAGTTTAATTGTAAGTGAAAATGAAGGGTATTTTTTACCAATCAAATATATTGTCAATAAATAAGGGGTAACATTAGGTAAAAAACAATGATAGTAGTCACTCCCCAAATAGAGACATTGAAAAAAATATTTAGGGAGCATCTCTAAACAATATTCTTGTTTTTTTCTTTTTCTATTGTCTCTCTCTACTTTCACTCATGACATAAACCCCACTCTCTCCACACCATTACTCTCACAAACCCATCATTAATATCATCCCATCACCAACACAATTAATCATTCTCTCTACTTTTTTGTGACCTTTGCCATTGAGCATGAAATTGCGACTAGACGACTCAGTTACAATTTTTATGTTTGTAGTAGGATTTAGAATTGAAATTATAGTTCCAAAATTTAATTCCATGGAAATGAAAAATAACTAAAATTGATTCTTTTTAATTCCTGACTTATACCTTATGTATATAAATTCCAATACGTATAAAATATTTCTCTCCTTATTAAAGTTTATGTAGTTCTTTCTCTTTTTCATTTATTATTCTAACAAATGTGTTACAATTTTTTAGTAAACCAAAATATGAAATTTAAGATTCTAAAGAAATTTCAATTATAAAAGAATTTAAATTGAAATTGAAATTCTACATTAAAATCCCAATCCCAACATCTTAATAGACCCAATAAATCATGCTTAATTTTATTGCAAGACTTGTGAAATTTCTGGGTTGGCCTAGGCCTATTATCATCGTCATAACCGTCATCATCATCATCATCATATATATATATATGTGTGTGTGTGTGTGTGTGTTTCGTATAAAATTATAAAGTGTTAAAAAAGTTTGATATTGATAATGCACTAAATTTAAATTTAAATTTATTTTTTAATTGAAATATTTGAAATCTAATGTAACGCAAAAATTAAAGAGCATTCATTTAGTTTTTACTACATTGAAGAAGCCAACATTAAGTAAACCATAAAAAGAAAAGGAAGTCATAATTTAACATGATTAGGAATTTGAATAATAAAAAGAATCATTTAATTGATCAATATTACAATAAATACTATTAAATTTAAAGTAAATATTGGTCTTATTTTATTTAAAAATAAATTCAATTAAATTACATTATAAAGAATAAATTGGTCTTGGAAAGAGTTGTGGGATATCAATTTGATTTTTAAAAAATTTGTGACGTTGATTTGGTTCTCCAAAGATTATTTTCATGTCAGTTTGATTTAATAGTTAGCCTCTGCAAATATATCATCAACTAGTGACTAGTGTGTCACCATATTTGCCAATAAGATGAACCACATATTGGCTCTCAAAAGAATTGCAAGACATCATATGATCGTTGAGAAAGTAATTTTTGTTTCTTTTGATGAGGACCAAACTTTTGTTTTGCAACTTATATGAAGATCAATTCGCCGCCCATTTTGGTTGATAACGTGTTGCACCATCGTCAAATATGAAACATAATTGTACAATGTATAAATTGTACACAAGTTAGGGATTTCTTCACAAAGATTAAATATTTGGATTAAATTAAAATAAAAATAGACCTTTTAACAACCAAACTAATGTCACAAATCTATTAAAAACTAAATTGATGTGTCCCAACTCTTTTAAAAACCAATAGTAGATTTTCTCTTTCACCAAAGCAATGGCACAACAAATGTGAAAACACTCACATGTAAAGTTCCATAAAAGGATGATTTAGTAATTGTGGTTCAACAAAATATGCCAAAAGATGAGGATTTTTTTGTAGGAATAAAATAAAAAAATTATGAAACTAGAAATATGTGATATTCTAAAAAAAAAAACTCGAAATGTGTCATACTTTTATTGTATATAAGTCATATAAGGATGAATTGAATTAAAATTTAAACATAAGTCGCACAAGAGTGTACGACTTATGTATGAATGATTGGATACCTACAATGCATAAGTCGTACAAGGGTGGCATGACTTATGTGTAGTTCTATTTGTACATAAGTCTCATCACCCTGGATTGACTTATGTGCAAATAAAATTGCACATAAGTCTGCCACCTGATTGACTTATATGTTATTTTGTCTATAAAAAAATATCTCACTTAATCTTGGTTGTACATCTCATTCAATGGTAGATGCAATTGTGTTGATAAATCCCACAAATTATGAGTACAAATAACATTACTCATAGTGAATATCAAAGTACACTTTTGTTGAAAAAGGATAACCATATTTGGTCTTTTGATTTATATTTTGATAAATTGTTTTTGAAATGATTGAAGTTAAAAGAATTAACTTCGAAAGAATTGATTTTAAAATAATTAATTTATGTTTGAAAATATATTAAAAAATTATGTTTAAAAGAATTAATGTGAAGTATACAAGTGAAAAATTAATATTTTTATTTTTGTTAGAATAAATTTTTATTGCACGTCCTTATGATTAGTGATTTTGAATGATTATATTTTTACTTTGAGAGAAAATATATCATCTCAATAAAATTGACTCTAAAAAAAATTACAATGTTAATTTTTTTTATCTTATATGTTAATTTTTTTAAAACTTAATTTTTTAATATTTTTTCTAAACATAAATCAATTCTTTTAACTTTAATAGTTTCAAAAACAATTTATCAAAATCTAAACCAAACAAACTGAAATATAATTTTCTTGTTTTACCATAAGTGTAATGCTATTTGTACTCATAATTTGTGGGACACTAAGCTGACACACTTTATCCACTATTGAATGGGATGTAGATCCAGATTAAGTGAGATCTTTTTTTTATAGGCAAAATAACACATAAGTCAATCTAGGATGGTGAAACTTAAGTGCATTCTATTTGTACATAAGTCAATCCAAGGTGGTGAGACTTATGTACAAATAAAACTACACATAAGTCATGCCACCCTCATATGACTTATGCATTGTAGGTCTCCAATGACACGTGCATAAGTCGTACGACCCTTGTGCGACTTATATGTAAATTTTAATGATTCACCCTAGTACGACTTATATAGTAAAACTAGGACACATTCAGAGGTTTTTTTTTTCAAATAGGACATATTTCAAGTTTCCCAATTTTTTTTATTTTATTCCTTAAAAAAACCCATAGAGGAAGAGCAATTTAGCTAATTATGTATAGCTAGCTAGGTATGTACAATAGTGATCTTTGTGAGGAAATAAAAATGTCGGTTCGGAGGATAAGGAGTCCAAGCTTTCTGGCTCTCCTCTCGTCCTCTCCTTTCTTTGTTGCAAAAGTGGCATTTCTTCATCAGCTAAAAAGAACCAACCCCTAACAGATGATGAGCAAGACTCTTCAGAGCCAGCTAATAAGGAGAAGCAATTTGGAGGATGGAAGGCCATGCGTCTTATTTTAGGTCCTAATGTTTGTCCTTATTCTAGTTCATATATTATCATTAGCCTCTCTTGCTTGATCATGTCATGCTTTAATTTCACCAAGGAAAAGGTTGCTTTACAAATAATCATGTCTTTTACTTAATTTGTTTGTGTGTTAATGTGTATGTGTTCCAGGAATGAAACGTTTGAGAGATTGGCGGTAATCGGGTTGTTTGGTGACTTTATGGTGTATTTGATGAGAGAGTTTCATATGGACCAAGTTTTTGCTTCAAACATTCTCAACATATGGGGTGGTATCACTATTTTTTACCCTTGGTTGGTGCCTTCATTTCTGATGACTATGTGGGTCGATTCGGACCATAGCTATTGCTTCATTTTCTTCTTTTTCTGTTACACATTTCTCTCTTACGTTCTTACTTTTAGATTTTATTGGAATGTACATTCTGTGAACTTGCTAGTTGATTATTGTTACTTCCCTTGATGCAACATTTGAGACTCTGAAAAGACGATAGATGATTACTATAAGTTGTAACTTTCAGCCAGGACCAAGTCACCTAGTGTTGTCCTCATTTGTTCATGATTTTTTTAGAAAAAAAATAAAAAAAGTATGACAAGCTTTGAGTGTTTAAGATTGGCGAAATGAAAATTAAAGCGTAATCCATTTAATTAGGCTATAAAAGAGATATCTTAATAGATTGTATGATTGTGTTCGTTTCAATTTTTTTTAAAATGTAATTCTATAGAAGTTATTCGTTTCAAATTTGACTTAATTTTTTTCTAGAAATTAATATAGGTGAATTATGTGAAAAATGATACTTTTAACTCAAAAATTATTTCTTTAATTAAATTTTTAATACAAAAAGCTGAAATAAATGCACTCTTTATAAGATACTATAGGGTTTATATATTAAAAATGTACAAATAATTTTTCTGTTTCAATTTTTCATTTATTTTTCACTTTTCGTACATAATATTCAAGAATGTGACAAATAATAATATAAAACACTTCAGCAAAAATAAATCAAGACTCAAGTGCTTTTTTATGATAAGTAATGCACATAGGAGCGTTCCAACCACTTCGAGCGGCTACCTTTTTTTTTTTTAAATCCAATTTTTATATTATGGTCACTTTACTTGTCATTGTTGAACGAGAACAGAATGTAGGAACATTTGACTCAATTTATGCGGATTCACGTGACATTTCTTATGCATTTCAGTTAATTACTCAAGCACATCTAGAGTATCTTCGTATCTATCTCCAAAAATGAGTATCGTCGGATCCCAATTTCGTCCAATATACCAAAGTTTAACGACAAGAGTATAGGCTTTTTTACGGAAATAAAATGGAAAAAAAAAGTTATAAACGGTTTTGTCACTTTTTGAACTTTAAGTACGCATTTGCATTGATTTTATATCTACATGAAATTGGTTAAGTGTCACAAGATTTCAAAAGAGCAAAACACATTGAAATCGATTAATATTAGTAGATTTCATTATTTTTAATCCAGAAATTGGTTGATTCAGAATACTTTTGTGCATCTGACATTTGGTAGAAATCGGTCAACTATCAACGAATTTCTGTAGATACATAGAAATCTTCTTCTGATCAACCAATTTCTAAGAAATCTACCCATCTCTAACCGATAGCAAACAAATCTGCTCACCATTCACCGATTCTCTTGTTTCCACCACCAATTTCTCGCAAGGCTCCTTACCTTCTTTGTCTCTATATAAAGTCCACATGTGACTTCTCAGTGTACGCTTTCTTTCAAGAGGCAAAATGTTAGATTGAGTGATAAGGTGTTATGAAATTTTGAGGGAAAAATGGCTACTAGAGGTTATATTTGTGTTCACTATAATTGTGATATAGTGTAAAACACGCAAGATGAGGTATAGTTATGAGTCAAAATCCATTTTGTGAGTGTTTGTTCATCTATGACTATTTTTGTGCTTTATTACAAAATCCTGCACAAGTTACGCCAACGAACAAGCAAATAATCCAAATGTTGTATTTGCTGTTGTTCTGGGTAAGGTGCGTTGTAGTTCACAAGTTGTTTGATTCAAATTGACGATGACATCGGATAATGTTCGATTGCCATGCTCGGTTTCACGATCTTAGTATGACGAGGTATTCATAACTCGAAGACTTGAACTTAAGCTCTGGGGATCTCTGCTAATCTAGCATTTGTTGATATGTTATTAGCCATGTTCTCCAACATTCGTAATGTCAAATCCAGTGCATAATGAAATTTTATAGCTGAAAATGAGAATGACTTGATGGATGCACGAGATTTGCCCAAGGAACAAGGTCTAGTTCTGATGATGATATTTCTAATGAGAAGGATTTAAAAGGACCCAAATGAAGGTAATAACTCGAATTCCTTTTATTACATTTTAACATATATAATATTTTATATTTATTATATTATTTAAATTCTAGAATGGGTACAATTAATTTCATTATGCTACCATATCTTAATTTTTATATTATTTAATTTTTTACTTCTCTGAATTATATGTTGTTTAGTAGTACTTTGCAATATTTTGTATAAAATATTAATTTACGTTAAATTCTACAAAGTTGTTCAAAGATGAGATACACAAGGTAGTGCCTCTAACCTGGGCCAACTTTCAACAACCCAATCTCAAACACAATCTAAAAGTCAACGAGTTGGCCACTATTCAAATTTAAATTTTGAAGTGATGCAGTTGAGCAATATGGATGGTGGCGACACAATAGGATTACATGGAGTGCACGGAGGCCAACAGTTCCTAAACAAAGAAGGTACTCTCAGTCAAAAACTATAGCATCCGAAAGGGAGCTAAGTACAAGTTACTTTAGCGGATTAATTGAATATCAGGGACAATGTAAGCACTTTGGGAGAGGGTCTAATTGGAGCATTCATATTATATATCGTAGAAGAAAGGATTGTAAAAGATTAAGAAGTTAAATGGAGAACATACTTTTTTGTCCACTAGAATTTTGCAAAAACATCCTCAGTTGGATATTCACGTCATCGCTGCTAGCATCCATTCCATAGTTGAAGTTGATCCAATAGTTCCTATCAGGACATTGCAAGCCTAGTTTATTCAAAGTATCAATTCCATGTTTCGTACAAGAAGGCATGGCTTGCAAAGCAAAAGGCCACTGCTTGGATTTATGGTGATTGGAATGAGCTTCCAAAATGGTTATAGGGTTTGCAGTCTTTTATGCAGGTATAACATTGAATTTACAATTTTGCCTTATCATGTTAATGATTTGTTTGACCAAGTTGTGTTATGTTCTACTATCTATTTTGAACATTCCCATCATGTATAGAGGCGTTTAAACATGCAAACATTTTGTGATTGTCGATGGAATGCATTTGTAAGGCAAGTATAGTGGGAAACTCCTAATAGCAATTGCACAAGATGATAACTTAAACATTTTTCCTATTGCATTTGATGTGGTTGAAGGAGAAATGATAGAAGTTTGGTCCTTTTTCTTAACAAATCTTTTGCGACATGTGATAAGGGGCATTTATGCCACTTATTTAACTTCTAAACCTTGGCTTTTTGCATGAGTTTTTGATGTGTTATTGAGGGAAATGATAGTGATTCTTAACTTGCACCTCATTGCACAATTTTAAGGGAATCAGTGACTATTGCACCGTTCTTGAGGACTCTGCAAATTCAATCCAAATTCAGAATTGCACCCATGTCAGTATTTGGTTAGCCCCACAATTGATGTTGATGGGTCTATGTGAGTCATTCGACATGATTGGACAAATTCAGTTCTTCAATAGGGCATTTCCTCAACACATGAGAAGTGTTGCAAACTCATTGGTCTCTTGCTCCTTTGCGTCGCTCGCTATATTCAGCATATTAGTCACCATGTTCTTCATGCAATGAGAACACATACTATCCTGATTGGTTGACAAATGATTTGAATAATGGGAGGCTAGATTAGTTTTACTACTTATACTTTTACTACCATATAGTATTTAAAAAAAAACTTGAAATATGTCCTGGTTTTATTGTATATAGTCGAATTGGGGTAAATTGAATTAAAATTTTCACATAAGTCGCACAAGGATTGTACAACTTATGCATGCATCGTGGACTGCTACAAAACATAAGTTGTACAACGATGGCAAACTTTTGTCCAGTTCTATTTGGACATAAGTTCGCCATCTTAGATTGACTTTTTACAAATAGAAAGTTGGGTGTCTTTCTACGCAGGGTCATGGTAATAGTACTAAGGAAAATCACAAAATATGAAGGGTTATTACTATTCTCCAAAGAGTTGGAATTGGCATGGTGTTCTCTATCTTGTCAATGGTTGTAGCTGGAATGGTTGAAAAGGTGAGGAGGGACTCCGCAAATTCCAATCCAAATTAGCAACATATTAGCAACCACTGTTCATCATGCAATGAGAACACACAGCCATCCTGATTGGTTGGCAAATGATTTGAATGCTGCGAGGCTAGATTACTTTTACTACTTATACTTTTACTACAACATAGTATTTTGACAAAAACTAGAAATATGTCCTGGTTTTATTGTATATAAGTCGAATTAGGGTAAATCGAATTAAAATTTTCACATAAGTCACACAAATATCGTACGATTTATGCACGAATCATTGGACACCTACAAAGTATAAGTCGTACAACGGTTGCACGACTTCTGTCCAGTTCTATTTGTACATAAGTCTCACCATCTTGGATTGACTTTTCTAAAAATAGAAAGTTGGGTGTCTATCTACGCAGGATCGTGGTAATAGCACTAAGGGAAATCGCAAAATATGAAAGGTTATCACTATCCTCCAAAGAGTTGGAATTGGCATGGTGTTCTCTATCTTGTCAATGGTTGTAGCTGGAATGGTTGAAAAAGTGAGGAGCATTCTGCAATTTCCAATCCAGATTAACGGGAATTGCACCAATTTCAGTATTGTGGTTAGCCCCACAATTGATCCTGATGGGTCTATGTGAGCCATTCAACATGATTAGAAAAATTGAGCTGATCAATAGGGAATTTCCTAAACACATGAGAAGTGTTGCAAACTCATTGGTCTTTTGCTCCTTTGTTGTTGCGCTACGTGAGAGCATATTAGTCACCACTGTTCATCATGCAATGAGAACACATAGCCATCCTGATTAGTTGAAAATGATTTGAATGCTGCGAGGCTAGATTACTTTTACCACTTATACTTTTACTACCATATAGTATTTTGAAAAACTATAAATATGTGTTAGTTTTATTGTATATAAGTCGAATAAGGGTAAATCGAATTAAAATTTTCACACAAGTCGCACAAGGATCGTACCACTTATGAACGCATCGTTGGATACCAACAAAGTATAAGTCGGACAACGGTGGCACAACTTCGGTCCAGTTCTATTTGTACATAAGTTTCACCATCTTGGATTGTCTTTCTGCAAATAGAAAGTTGGGTGTCTTTCTAGACAGGATCATGGTAATAGCACTAAGGAAAATCACAAAATATGAAAGGTTATCACTATCCTCCAATGAGTTGGAATTGGCATGGTGTTCTCTATCTTGTCAATGGTTGTAGTTGGAATAGTTGAAAAGGTGACGAGGATTCTGCAAATTCCAATCCAAATTAACGGGGAATTGCACCAATTTCAATATTGTGGTTAGCCCCACAATTGATGGATAGGTCTATGTGAGCCATTCAACATGATTGGAAAAATTGAGCTCATCAATAGGGAATTTCCTAAACACATGAGAAGTGTTGCAAACTCATTGGTATCTTGCTCCTTTTGCCCCGCGCTATGTGAGCATATAGTCACCACCTTCATCATGCAATGAGAACACATAGCCATCCTGATTGGTTGAAAATGATTTGAATGCTGCGAGGCTAGATTACTTTTACCACTTATACTTTTACTACCATATAGTATTTTGAAAAAAACTAGAAATATGTCCTGGTTTTAATGTATATAAGTCGAATGGGTAAATGAATTAAAATTTTCACATAAGTCGCACAAAGATCGTACGATTTATGCAGAATTGTGAACCATACTAGTATAAGTCGTACAAGTGGCACAACTTTGGTCTAGTTCTATTTGTATATAAGTCTCACCATCTTGGATTGTCTTTCTTGCAAATAGAAAGTTGGGTGTCTTTCCGACGGGATCATGGTAATAGTACTAAGGAAAATCACAAAATATGAAAGGTTATCACTATCCTCCAAAGAGTTGGAATTGGCATGGTGTTCTCTATCTTGTCAATGGTTGTAGCTGGAATGGTTGAAAAAGTGAGGAGGCATTCTGCAATTTCCAATCCAATTAAGGAAATTGCACCAATTTCAGGATTGTGGTTTCCCACAATTGATCCGGATGGGTCTATGTGAGCCATTCAACATGATTGGAAAAATTGAGCTCATCAATAGGGAATTTAGTAAACACATGAGAAGTGTTGCAAACTCATTGGCATCTTGCTCCTTTGATGTCGCGCGCTATGTGAGCAGCATATTAGTCACCACTGTTCATCATGCAATAAGAACACATAGCCATCCTGATTGGTTGAAAATGATTTGAATGGTGCGAGGCAAGATTACTTTTACCACTTATACTTTTACTACCATATAGTATTTTGAAAAAAGTCGAAATATGTCCTGGTTTTATTGTATATAAGTCGAAATCAGGTAAATGAATTAAAATTTTCACATAAGTCGCACAAAGATCGTAATTTATGCACGAATCGTTGGACTACTACAAAGTATAAGTTGTACAATGGTTGCACAACTTCTGTCTAGTTCCATTTGTGCATAAGTCTTACCATCTTGGATTGACTTTTGCAAATAGAAAGTTGGGTGTCTTTTTACAACGGATCATGGTAATAGTACTAAGGAAAATCACAAAATATGAGGGGTTATCACTATCCTCAGAATTGGAATTGGCAAGGTGTTCTCTATCTTGTCATTGGTTGTAGCTGGAATAGTTGAAAAGGTGAGAGGGACTCTGCAAATTCCAATCCAAATTAACTGGGAATTAAGCCAATGTCAGTATTGTGGTTAGCCCCACAATTGATCCTGATGGGTCTTTGTGAGCCATTCAACATGATTGGACAAATTGATTTCTTCTATAGGGAATTTCCTAAACACATGAGAAATGTTGCAAACTCATTGGTCTCTTGCACCTTTGTTGTCGCTCGCTATGTTAGCAGCATATTTGTCACCATTGTTCATCATGCAATGAGAACACATAGCCATCCTGGTTGGTTCAAAATGATTTGAATGCTGCGAGGCTAGATTACTTTTACCACTTATACTTTTACTACCATATAGTATTTTGAAAAAAACTCGAAATATGTCCTTGTTTTATTGTATATAAGTTGATTGGGGTAAATCAAATTAAAATTTTCACATAAGTCGCACAAGGATCGTACAACTTATGCACACATCATTGGACACCTACAAAGCATAAGTCGTACAACGGTGGCACGACTTCTGTCTTGTTGTATATGTACATAAGTCTCTCTATCTTGGAATGACTTTCTCAAATAGAAAGTTGGGTGTCTTTCTACGCAGGATCATGGTAATAGCACTAAGGAAAATCACAAAAGTCTCTCTATCTTGGAATGACTTTTCTGCAAATAGAAAGTTGGGTGTCTTTCTACGCAGGATCATGGTAATAGCACTAAGGAAAATCACAAAATATGACGGGTTATTACTATCCTCCAAAGAGTTGGAATTGGCATGGTGCTCTCTATCTTGTCAATGGTTATAGTCGGAATGGTTGAAAAGGAGGAGGACTCTGCAAATTCCAATCCAAATTTATCGGGAATTGCACCAATGTCAGTATTTTGGTTAGCCCCACAATTGATCCTGATGGTCTGTGTGAGCAATTCAACATGATTGGACAAATTGAGTTCTTCAATAGGGAATTTCCTAAACACAAGAGAAGTGTTGCAAACTCATTGGTCTCTTGCTCCTTTACCGTCGCTCAATATGTGAGTAGCATATTAGTCACCAATGTTCATCATTCAATGAGAACACATAGCCATCCCGATTGGTTGACAAATGATTTGAATAATGGGAGGCTAGATTACTTTTGCTACTTATATTTTACTACCATATAGTATTTTGAAAAAAACTCGAAATATGTCCTCGTTTTGTTGTATATAATTCGAATCGGGTAAAATCGAATTAAAATTTTTGCATAAGTCGCACAAGGATCGTAAAACTTATGCACGTATCGTTGGACACCTACAAAGCACAAGTTGTACAACGATTGCACAACTTCTGCCCAGTTCTACTTGTATATAAGTCTCACCATCTTGGATTGACTTTTTTGCAAATAGAAAGTTGGGTGTCTTTCTATGAAGGATCATGGTAATAGCACTAAGGAAAATCACAAATATGAAGGATTATCACTATCCTCCAAAGATTTGGAATTGGCATGGTGTTCTCTATCTTGTCAATGATTGTAGCTGAATGGTTAAAAATGTGAGGAGGGACTCTGCAAATTCCAATCCAGATTAACG
Source organism: Dalbergia oliveri (assembly GCA_030441495.1). Lineage (NCBI taxonomy): Eukaryota > Viridiplantae > Streptophyta > Magnoliopsida > Fabales > Fabaceae > Dalbergia > Dalbergia oliveri. Next base: position 10,272,294 of record JAMLFY010000001.1, read on the forward strand.
GGAATTGTGCCAATTTCAGTATTGTGGTTAGCCCCACAATTGATCCTGATGGGTCTATGTGAGCCATTCAACATGATTGGACAAATTGAGTTCTCCAATAGGGAATTTCCTAAACACATGAGAAGTGTTGCAAACTCATTGGTCTCTTGCTCCTTTGCTATTGTTCGCTATTTTAACAGCATATTAGTCACCACTGTTCATCATGCAACGAGAACACATAGCCATCCTGATTGGTTGGCAAATGATTTGAATGCTGGGAGGCTAGATTACTTTTACTACTTATACTTTTACTACCATATAATATTTTGAAAAAAACTCGAAATATGTCTTGGTTTTATTGTATATAAGTCGAATGTAAATGAATTAAAATTTTTGCATAAGTCACACAAGGATCGTACATCTTATGCTCGCATCGTTGGACAACTACAAAGCATAAGTCATACAACGGTGGCACGACTTCTATCCAATTCTATTTGTACATAAGTCTCACCATCTTGAATTGACTTTCTGCAAATAGAAAGTTGGGTGCCTTTCTACGAGGGTCATGGTAATAGAACTAAGGAAAATCACAAAATATGAAGGGTTATCACCATCCTCCCAAGAGTTGGAATTGGCATGGTGTTTTCTATCTTGTCAATGGTTGTAGCTGGAATGGTTGAAAAGGTGAGGAGGGATTCTCCAAATTCCAATCCAAATTAAGGGAATTACACCAATGTCAGTATTGTGGTTAGCCCGCAATTGATCCTGATGGGTTTATGTGAGCTATTCAACATGATTGGACAAATTGAGTTCTTAAATATGGAATTCCCTAAACATATGAGAAGTGTTGCAAACTCATTGGTCTCTTGCTCCTTTGTTGTCGCTCGCTACATTAGCTGCATATTAGTCTCGATTGTTCTTCATGCAACAAGAACACATAGCTATCCTGATTGGTTGACCAATGATTTGAATGTTGGGAGGCTAGATTACTTTTACTACCATATAGCAATGATGGCCGCCATGAACTTGGTTTATTTTGTGCATGCTGCTTAAGGATATCAATACAAGGGGAACCTTGGGATAAAGCAAAAGATACGAGTTCGATTCACATAAAGCTTAAGAAGGATTAAATTACTAAATTTTAGTAGGTTCACATAAAGCCTAAGGAGGATTGGTAAACTATGTACTAGTAGATATTAATGTGCAATGAAGATTCTGGATAAATTATAAAAGAAAATTTTCTATTTTCTAGAATTTTGGCCATGCAATAAGGTTCACTCCTTCAGTTTCTAGTCTTCTAAAAATCAACTCAAGTTCTTGTCATCATACTCTATTCCTGTTCTTCTGTCACAATCTTCAAATTGAGAACAACTTATAAGTAGGATTTTTTTTGTATGAATAAAATAAAAAAAATTGTCAAACTTGAAATAGGTCCTATTTTGAAAAAAACTTGAAATGTGTCCTGGTTTTCCTATATAAGTCAAATTGGGTAAATTGAATTAAAATTTTCACATAAGTCGTACAATGGTGGCACAACTTCTGTCTAGTTCTACTTGTACATAAGTTTCACCATCTTGGATTGACTTTTGCGCAAATAGAAAGTTGGGTGCCTCTATAATAGGGTCATGTCAATAGAACTAAGGAAAATTACAAAATATGAAGGGTTATCACTATCCTCCAAAGAGTTGGAATTGGCATGGTGTTCTCTATCTTGTCAATGGTTATAGCTGAAGGTTGAAAAGGTAAGGAGGGATTATGCAAATTCCAATCCAAATTAACTGGAAACTCACCAATGTCAGGATTGTGGTTAGCCTACAATTGATCCTGATGGGTCTATGTGAGTCATTCAACATGATTGGACAAATTGAGTTCTTCAATAGGGAATTCCCTAAACATATGAGAAGTGTTGGAAACTCATTGGTGTCTTGCTCCTTTGCTGCGCTCGCAATAGCTGCATTTTAGTCACGTTGTTCATCATGCAATGAGAACACATAGCCATCTTGATTGGTTGACAAATGATTTGAATGCTGGGAGGCTAGATTACTTTTACTACCATATAGCGTGATGGCAAGCCTGAACTTGGTTTATTTTGTGTATGCCTGCTCAAGGATATCAATACAAGGGGAACCTCCAGGAGAAAGCAAAAGATGTCATGACCCAATTTGGATTGTGACCACACGTAAGGATTCTTGTCCCCATGTAAGCCTCGTGATCGCTACACTATACTATATGCATATTTTATTGATAACATCTATTTTTAAATCATAAACCAAATCTCATAATAAGCCTGAATAACATCTTTTCTTATAAATAAAATATAAAATTTGTAACTGTAACATAAATCATGTTGAGTTGCTCCTTACAAAATAAACTATGATTTACAAAAAAAAAAAATGAAACATGATCATATATCTATGCATGAGGTCTGGACCTCCGCCATATTACTGGTGCACTCTACAAAAGAATATAAATACTATGGCTCTAAGCCAATGTGAAGCTCATCCAAACGATGATATCTAATGCTAAGGAGGAGGGGAAGGAGGATCCTGTGTTACACCTATCTATCAAAAAGGAAGAGAAGAGGGTGAGTTTTGCTACAAAACTCAGTGAGTGGATCTTCACTCATAACCATGCATGGGACAAGAATGAAGTTAGTAAAATAATAATGCAATCTCATAAATCCTTGCTATATAATTTATATAGTAGCTAACAATTCATCTTTGCCTTTTTTAAATAATTATTTAAAAGAACAGATTATCTATAACTAAATGGTGGTTGCTCAGTCCATTGCGAATGTGAGCCCCTAAATGAGATCTTAATAATTCCTCGCGAACCGCATCCCTTGTGGACTGTTCTAATCATGTGGATAAATGCCTCTTGCGAGCCTTGGTATACCAAGGTTAACGAGATAACTTTAACTTTAAAACATAAATGTAAATTGTTTTAAGGAAATACCCCCCATTTGGATTCAAATAAAATATCAAAAAAATCAAAACTCCAACCATTCAAAACCCAAATTTTGGGTTTTAGTTAAATCCGGAAGTTTTTGAGATTTTGTAAATTTGTGGGCTAAAAACAAAACGTTTCAAGGTTTCATAAAATTCATTAAAAATTGCTTTTCAACTTATTTTCTGTCTAGGAACAATTATCGGGATTTTTGATCCCAAGAATGTGACTCTGTCCAAGGAGGTGTAGGGTCAGACTTAGAGAATTTTAGGACCCGACGATGGGTCACGAGGGACCCTGAAGTCGTACAAAACTTGCCTACTGACACATGTACATTGGATAATACATCGGAGTTCGGTTCTCATAAATCTTAAGAAGGATTAAATTACTATATTTTAATAGGTTCACATAAAGCCTAAGGAGGATTGGTAAACTATTTACTAGTAGGTATAAATGTACAACGAACATTCTGGATAAATTAAAAATGAAAATTTTCTATTTTCTAGAATTTTGGCCATTCAATAAGGTTCAATCCTCCAGTTTCTAGTCTTCTACAAGTTAGCTCAAGTTCTTGTCATCATACTCTATTACTGTTCTTCTGTCATAATCTTCAAACTAAGAACAGCTCATAAGTTGGATTTTTTTTGTACGAATAAAATAAAGAAATTGACAAACTTGAAATATGTCTTATTTTGAAAAAAAAAACTCGAAATGTGTCCTGGTTTCACTGGATACAAGTCAAACCGGGGTAAATTGAATTAAAATTTTCACATAAGTCGCACAAGGATCATACGACTTATGCACGTATCGTTGGACACCTAAAATTCATAAGTTGTACAACGGTGGCACAACTTCTATCTAGTTCTATTTGTACATAAGTCTGACCATCTTGGATTGACTTTTGTGCAAATAGAAAGTTGGGTGCCTTTCTACGAAGGGTCATGGTAAGGCAATATAGAAAATCACAAAATATGAAGGGGTATCACTATCCTCCAAAGAGTTGAAATTGGCATGGTATTCTCTATTTTGTCAATGGTTGTAGCTGGCATGGTTGAAAAGGTGAAGAAGGATTCTGCAAATTCCAATCCAAATCAACTAGGACTTGCACCAATGTCAGGTATTGTGGTTAGCCCCACAATCTAATGATGCGTCTATGTGAGCCATTCAACATGATTGGACAAATTAAGTTATTCAATAGGGAATTTCCTGAACACATGAGAAGTGTTGCAAACTCATTGGTCTCTTGCTCCTTTGCTTTTGCTCGCTATGCTAGCAGCATATTAGTCACTGTTCATCATGCAACAAGAACATAGCCATCTTGATTGGTTGACCAATGATTTGAATGCTGGGAGGCTAGATTACTTTTACTACCATATAGCAATGATGGTAGCCATGAACTTGGTTTATTTTGTGTATGCTGCTCAAGGATATCAATACAAGGGGAACATCCGGAGAAAGTAAAAGATGCGAGTTTTTTTCATAAAGCTTAAGAAGGATTAAATTACTATATTTTAAGGTTCACATAAAGCCTAAGGAGGATTAGTAAACTATGTACTAGTAGGTATAAATTTACAATGAAGATTCTTGATAAAATTAAAAAGAAAAATTTATGTTTTTCGAAATTTTGGCGATGCAATAAGGTTCACTCATCCAGCTTCTAGTCTTCTACAAATCAGCTCAAGTTCTTGTCATCATACTCTATTACTGTTCTTCTATCACAATCTTCAAATTGAGAACAACTCATAAGTAGGATTTTTTTGTAGGAATAAAATAAAAAAAATTGACAAACTTGAAATATGTCCTATTTTGAAAAAAACTTGAAATGTGTCTTGGTTTTACTGGATATAACGTCCGGGGTAAATGGAATTAAAATTTTCACATAAGTCGCACAAGGGCCATACAACTTATGCACGCATCGTTGGACACCTACAATGCATAAGTCGTACGTGGCATGACTTGTGTCTAGTTCTATTTGTACATAAGTCTCACCATCTTAGATTGACTTTCGTTGAAATAGAAAGTTAGGTGCCCTTCTACGATAGGGTTATAGTATTAGCATTAAGGAAAATCACAAAATATGAAGAGGGCATCACTCTCCCCAAAGAATTGGAATTAGCATATTGTTCTCTATCTTATCAATGGTTGTGACTGACATGGTTGAAAAAGTGAGGAGGATTCTGCAAATAACAATCCAAATCAATTAGGAATACGGCCATACTAGACTAGGAAATATGGACTGGATACCTCAGCCTAAGCCAGGAACTCATCATGGGCCTCAGAGATCGGCCACATGGCACCTAGCTCCCCTATAGATTTTTCCTAGATTTAGTTGAAGATATCTTCAAAATCCCATCCAGGATCTCCCTATATGTCACTATATCTCGTTGTTATCACATCATATCTCATATATTAGGACATATCTCTAATTGATACAGAACATATCTAGCACTGACTAAAATACAGGAGTATCTCCATCATTCAAGGAAGATTGCCTCCGGATTTAGCACGGGGTAACCTCACACGATATAAAGGATCATCTCTTTTATCCTCAAATTAGCCTATTCCTCCACTCCCTACCTTGCTTATCTGCTTACTTGAACGTCGTGTCTTTGCAAGTATCCACCCCTCTTGCAGACGTTGGAGCTACTTGCACCCTTATCTCTACTTCTAGGTAAGAACATTGGTGCCCACCATAAGGCAAGTAAACAAGCCCACCCCGCAACCTTAAACATAACCATCCATGGCTGATACTTCAAGCCAAAACACTCCTCCTGAAAACCAACCTCCCCTCAACCTTGACCAGCTCCAGGAGGAAAATCTACATGTGGCCGATCAAATCCAAAACTAAAAGAAGAGAATCAATCCTTGAAAGCTGACCACCACAAATATTCCAAAATAAAAGCCACTCACGCAAGAAACATTGAGCATGCCGGCTACGAATTCGGCGATGGCAAGCCTTCACTCTCCAAACATCCCACCTACCATGCTGAGTCCGACGATGAACTCGAGACAATTGACTGTGGCCTATTTCGGAAAGACTTATGGCAACCAATCTCATCTCAATTTCAGCTCCCAACATCACTCCACCCCTATAATGGGACTCGACCCTAATCATTCATCACCATGTTCAAATCCATGATTCTCATCAATGGGGCCACCAACGAATCCTCTATCGAACTTTCCCATCCTTCTTGGAAAAATTGATCCTGCTTTGGTTCTCTACCCTCCCCCTAAACTCCATTCAGGTTCAATGACTTCGTCAATGCCTTCATCAACGGTTCGTTTCCTCCAAAATTTACATTAAGACCTCGGACTCCTTCCAACACGTCAAGCAAAGGTCCAATGAGTCCTTGAGAGCCTACCTACCTGACTAGATTCCAAGAAGAAGCATCCCAAATCTGGACCTCAACCCAAGGTGAGCTCCACCAGGGTAGGAATCGGCCTGGGTTCTGGGCCCTTCAAAGAAAGTTTAGCAATGAATAGGCCCAGGACCATACATGAACTCCGCAAAGGGCGGATACATAAATCCTAAGAGCTCTAAGTCCTAGAAGAATAACCAAAGCAAGATAATTAAAGAAAACTAGGCAAGAAACACAAGCACAAAAAATCAAAGAACAAGAAGAACAAGGACGATTTTAGGTATAGAGCCGAGATTCACCACCTATACCTACTCAATGCTCGGGCGGTACAACATGACAAAGATATTCAGCACTCGCTCATAAACCCCTGAAAAGCAATCCTCGGCCAGCCCCAAAAGGCTCAAACAAAAGCAAATTATGTGAGTATCACAACACTCCAGGCACTCGACCAACAAATGCAAAGGTTTGAAAACCATATGAACGCCTTCTAGAAGGGTACCTGAAGTAGTTCATAGAAGAAAAAAAAGGAAGAAAAGAAGAAGAAGAGGGGCCAAAGTTAAGAAAGGAAAGACAAACACCAAGCCCTTCATTATCCTTTGACAGTGAAACTACACCACGCAGGAACACGAGAGAAGAAGATGATCTTGGTCTCATGAATACTTCAAGATTCGTGGTGTTATGGACCATATGCTAGGGGATTCGCAGTTGGTGGTGAAACAAGCTCGGCTAGAAAAAAGTCACTCCAAGCGATCATGTCACTTGAAGGATCATCACATCCCTCAAAGCTGAAGACCAAAAACTCGGTAATATCCTTCTTAGATTCTGATTTCAAAGGAATTGATGAAAATTTGCATGATCCTATCGTAATTTTCATCATTGCTGGCAATTTTTTGGTCAGGGAAAGTCCTAGTTGATCAGGGAGTTAGCTGAAAATCTCTTTTACGCCACTTTCGAGCGGATGCAGCTCTCAGAGAGCTCACTGCTTCCCTATGACGATGAACTGGTTGGATTCATAGGAAACGAGTTAAAGTCCTCGGCTACATATGGCTAAGGACCATATTCGACACCAAACCACTCGAAAGACGTCAACCTCCAGTACCTTGTGATTGATGCCCCAAGCCCCTATCATATAATCCTAGGACGACCTTCACTCAACACCTGAGAAGTTGTCATCTCAACACCTTACATAGCCATGAAGTTCCATGTCTCAGAATCCAAGGTTGGTGTAGTTCATGCTGACAGAAAGAAGCTAAGGCATGTTACAATGAGTGCCTGAAGCTAAAGACCACAGAACGGTTGAAGGGAGCGGGTCACACAGTCTTCTACATTGAGCAAACCCCTCATTTCAATCTCGATCCTAGGGAGATTTAGAACCATCTACAACTCGTAGATGACCTAACCTATCCAAATCGGCAATGAGGCCAAAATGGTAAACTTCATAAGCGCAACCTCCCATCAAACATTTAAACAGAACTCACCTCTTTTTTCTTGGACAACGCCAATCTCTTTGCCTAGACTCAGCCAACATGCTAGGAATTGACCCTGAAGTTATCAGCCATAAGCTCATAGTCGACCCCAAAGCTCGCCCCATAACACAAAGAAGAGGACTCGGAGCCAAGCGACAAAAGGCAGCGTAGAGGAAACCAAAAAACTCCTCAATGCTAGCTTCATTAAAGAAATCAGGTATACCATGTGGCTTGTGATAAAAGGCATTTATGCCACTTATCTTGCTACCAAACCTTAGCTTTTTGCATGAGTTTTACCTGAGTTATTGATGTAATTAATAAGGATTTTGATTTACTCCTCATTGTGTGATTTAAATAGAATTATTGACTTTTGCATTGATTTTGGAATAAATTGTAATTACACCCTGTTGCGTTTGACTTGTCTCTTTGAGTATGGTTTTGTGTCCAGGAGCTTTGTATCAAGTGCAAAATGTCAAGAACAAGGTTCCTGATGTTTTGATGCTGTCCAACTTGACCTCCAATTAGTATTTTCGTAATATCTGGAGCTACATATGTCAATTGAGGTATTTTGGTGGCATTAGAAAGCTTATTCAAAGGGCTATAATCGCTATTTCTAGTGCAGAGGACAGATTTGGATGTAAGTGGGCCAAAATGACCAAATATGTGAAGACATCAGTTCTCTAATAGGCACTCAACAAACCCAAAAAATGGTTTTCATCAACATAGCTAAGCTGGTGAGCATCCCAAGTTATTTAGTGCTCCAGTGCTCGTGAATAATCGGAGATAGGTCATTAGATCAGTTTTTGGGTCCCTTTGACCGAATTTTAGATAGCAATATTTAAGGATTGTTACACGCTTTTATCCTAGCTTTTTACTTAGTTTTAAGCCATTTTAGTTGCTATTATACTCCCTCTCTCTCTCTCTCTCTATTTCTCTCTAGGTTTTGAGAGTTTCCAATCTTTGTTTTGGCTTCCGCTTGGGATTGTAATTTACAACTTTCCTTCAACATTGATTGTGAAACTCCCCCTATGGAGGAGTAATCTCTTTCCTGTGTGCAAGGATAACTGAAGATTGAGATTGTTCTTGAGGTTCCTAATTTTAATTGCAATTCATGGTTGATTTTTCTTCCCGTTTACTTTCTCTTTTGATATCAATTCGAAGATTTTTGTGATTGTATTTTTAAGAGTTGTTTAGTTGTGCATTCATTCGCGTGTATAATCTAGATACTATTGGGGTATTGGGTCAATTGATTTAATTACATCCAATTGGTAAGGGATTGAAATTAACTCTGTTAGGAATTAGGTTACTGTAATTGATAGTCAAATTGACATAGGTTCATAGAATCACGATCGTGAATTACTAGTTCATATGTTAGTCAAACCCTTAGTGGAGTGCGATTGTATGACCTAAGTAGAATTGCATCATTGTTGTGTGATAGCATAACTAATGAAAGTAACCACTGCCATGAATTTATCTTTTGAACCAATGATTGAACAATTCTTGATTCTGAAGGACTCCTTCAGGTAATTTTCTCATATAATTTTCTTATTATAATTTCTTGATTTAATTTAATTGCTACAATTTCTCAAACCCCCAATTTTCCGAATCAATTAGAATACTTCCACGTAAGACGACCTGGATTGCACCATAACTACATTTTTAGTATAATTTAGTAACTAAAACTATTTTTAATTGTTGCGGGGGGACACTCGCATCAGCTTGCAAACGTGGTAATGGTAAAGAAAACTCAAAAGTGCGCATGTGTGTAAATTTTCAGACCTTAACCAGGCCTGCCCAAGACTCCTATCCACTTCCCAACATTGACAAACTCGTCAACAATGCCTTGGGATATCAATATCTAAGCTTCATGGAGGCCTATTTAGGTTACAACCAGATTAAGATATATCTATAAGATGAGGACAAAACAGCATTCCTCACTAAGCATGCTAGCATATGCTACAAAGTCATGCCTTTTGGTCTGAAGAATGCTAGAGCCACATACCAGAGACTTATGAACAAAGTCTTTGAAGAGACAATCGCAGAAATGTGGATGACATGGTAGCGAAAGTCCCAACTGGAAACCACATCAAAGACCTTGAAGAGATATTTGGGTAGCTTCGAAGATATAACATGAGATTAAATCGAAAGAAGTGGGCATTTGGAGTTCACGAGGAAAATTCCTTGGGTTCATGCTTACCAACCGGGAAATACAAGCCAATCTTGACAAGTACCGAGCAATAGTGGAAATGAGAAGCCCAAGCTCGGTCAAAGAAGTGCAGCGCTCATCAGCCACCTAGTTGCCGTGTCACCTTTCTTCGAGGTTAGCTGAATGCGAGCCCTATTTTTCAAAATGCTGAGAAAAACAGCGTGTTTGAGTGGACCGAGAATGCAAAACAGCCTTCACTGAACTCAAGACATATCTCTCCACACCACTGTCCTCACCAAACCTCACCTAGAGATCTTCTTCCTCTACCTATCCATCATCGAACATGTTGTAAGCTCGTCCTAGTGATCAAATGAAACAAAGAACATTAGCCAGTTACTTCATTAGTAAAACACTCTAAGGGTCCAAACGCGATATCAGAGGATTGAAAAGCTCGCCTAAGAAGTGGTGGTATCCAAAAAGCTTAGACCATACTTCTAAAGCCATCACATCATAGTCAGAACAAATAACTCACAGACAAATCCTGATAAGCCTAAACTGGTAGGAAGAACGATCTCGAGGTCCATTGAGCACTCAGAGCATAGCCTAGAATACTAGCCTAGAGGGCCAATCAAGGCCCAAGCCCTGGGTGACTTTGTAGCCGAACTCTCGCTAACCAGAACAAGAAGTTGGCTTGTGGACACTTCATGTGGATGGAGCATCCAATGGCAAGGGAAGGGGAGCGAGAATCACTCTGGAAAATGGGGAAGGAATCCTAATTGAACAATCCCTTCAATTCCAATTCCATGCCAGCAACAATCAAGCAAAATACAAAGTTCTCATAGCATACCTCAAGCTCGCCCAAGAAGTCGAAGCTCAGCGACCTTTCATAGAGGGACTCACAACTCGTCATCGGCCAAGTCAATGGTACTTTCACTACTAGAAACCCCTCCTTCAGAAATATCTAACACTAATGAAGAGTTTGATGTCGCACTTTGACTCATGTGAGGTAGTACACATACCTAGATAATACAACACAGAGCCGACATTCTCTCCAAGCTGGCAAGCACTAGTAAGCCACAAAATAACAAGTTTGTGATACAGGTAAAACTCCAAAGCTAAGTGCCTTCAATCCGAAGTTTGTAATGAAAGAGGAAGCCAAGATTGGCTAATTCCACTCCTCAGCTACCTAACAGGGAATTTCCAAACTCTATGACTGACGATAAGAAGTTCAGAAGTGGCAAGTTACTGACTATATGTGGAGGACTACTTTTCAAGCGAGGGTACTTCATCCCCCTCCTGAAGTGCCTTGGCCCTCACAAAGTCAATGATGTAATGCCCGAGGTACATGACGGAGTTTGCGAAAATCACATCGGAGTCCAAGCTTTAGCAACCAAAATACTTCGCAAGGTATTTTGGACAACTATGAAAACAGGTTGCACGACTTTGTGCACAAGTGTGACAAATGCCAAAGATTCTCTGAAGTCTCCCAAAGGCACCCTAAGCCAGTACACTTTCTGAGGCCAGCTGGCCCTTCCATAGAAGGGAATCGACCTCCTGACCCTTCCCCAAGCACAGGACAGCTCAGTACTTAGTGGTGGCCATTGATTACTTCACCAAGTGGATCGAAGCAGAGCTCCTAGCAACAATCACTCAGAGAAAGCAAAAAGTTCAGTTGGAGAAGGATCATATGCAGATTTGGCCTTTGGAAGGAGCTAATAACCGATAATGGAACATAATTCACAAATCAAAGATTGAAGAAGCTCTGTGAGAATTTCCAAATTAAACGCATCTTCGCCTCCTGAGACCCATAACCAATAGTGTCGGAGGCCAACAAGGTCATCCTCAGAGGCACTAAAGAAGGCTCAATAAAGCCAAAGGTTTTTAGGTCGAAGACCTCCCGTGATCCTTTGGGGATATCACACTCCTGCTCAATCCTCAACCCAAGAACACCATCCAGACTCATTTCGGCAATGAAGCTATGCTCCCAGTAGAAGTTGCCTAACTAAGTGCCTCGACGACTAGCATTTCCAGAAGTGTCATGAAGAAACTGAAGAGCCGAGTTAGATCTCATCGAAGAAGACCTTATACTAGCCCATATCAAAGAGTAAGCAACCAAGAGAGAGTAGCACGAGTCTACAACAAGAAGCTTGACCCCAAACCCTTCCAAGCTAGAGACCTAGTCCTCTACAAGATTGAACCAGAGAAAACCCCTAGGGAGTAGAAGCTAGCCCCAACTGGAATGACCATTTGAGTTACCCAAGACATTAGCCAAGGAGCTTACAAGATTCCAAACTCAGGATAAGAACTCCCAAAGACGTGGAATGTCAGTGCCTAAGAAAGTACGATAGCTAGAACAACGCCTCAAATCACACAAGAAGGGTGTACTCTTTTTCTTTTGATTGGGTTTTATCCACTGGGTTGTCCTGATAGCTCTGCGCGTCTACTATCAAAATAGTCTAAGTCCCCTTATTTGTAGTATAAGGTAACTCAGGTCATTCTTCCTAAGGATACACAGGTTATGTTATCAAACCAAAATTGCTAAATACAACAAAGGGGGGGTTTGTGATTTTCAGAATGTAAAAATGACAAAGAATGAAATGCTATTGATCAAAGAATCAATCCCAGACATCACGATTATTGGCAGAATTCATCATGGTTTAAAAGAGTCCAAATTCGGATGCTACTCTATTAACCCAAATTTACTATATGATCATATAGTTATTATTCAACAACCTTCAAATCACAATCGTAATTTTAAATGAATGTTGAATTACATGCAATTCGGATTAACCTGGATAACTAATCAGTTCTCAGCCTTACTTGATTTCAACAACGAATTCGGTCCTATATCTAATCAGATATAATTCAAACATAATCATGTTCAATAACTGAATTCATATTTGAAATTGAAGTTGAGAAAGGAAAGCATACATACGAAAATGGAAAATTACAAAACAGAAACTCGAATTCAAACCAATTATCTATGATGTCCAGGATTGAAAAGAGTTTAGCCTTCCATGGATATCTCTATTGAAAGCTTTCTGTATGAACACCTTAGATACAAAAGAAAAATAAGAAGACAAGTAGAGAGAGATGAGAGATTCTGATGTGTGTTCTTTGAATGAACAACTTAGGCTTAAATAGAAAATGAAAAGATAAGATAAAGCTTAAAAAATCTAAAAAGAAGAATTTCCTTCCAATCAAAAGTGTCCCCTCGGATTACATCTTATCCAGATGTTATCTATCAAAATAATTCCAGATTTTCGAAATCTGATCTGGATAAGATAATCCTCTCTGAATAAGCTTTCCATAGACATATTATATGACTCATTTGGACCAGAAATGAGTGAGATATGCCCAATTATGTGAGGAAAGGTCTTGGACCCGCGTCAGCATAAGCTCCGAAACTTTGCAGCCCAATTAGGCCATGAATCGGGCCGAATTTGATGAAGCTTGTGAAACCCAAAATTGTAGATCTCGGTCTTAGCTTTCAGGAGACACCAAAATCACAAAAATCCAATGTCTATAGAGCCCAAAATGATCTGTGCAACATGGAAAGGTCATAGTGAGTGTAAAATCCGAGATTAACCAAGTTTTGACAATTAAATCTAATGAAGCCCAATTATGAAAAACTCAATTAAATCATCAAAATTAAACACATGTAGAAACCAATTAGGCCAAGTATGTAACCATAATAGGTGCCTTAAAATTTCTCTATCAAATTCCCCCACACTTAGTCTTTTGCACTCCTGGGCAAAATCCATAAGTTGAATCCTAGGGACCTCAAAATGTATGATTGGGAACAAGGAACAAACACTTTATGCACAAGAATTCAGAACACATATGAATATTTTCTTAACATCTCCAGTGAACAAGAAGACAAATCCAATCAAAAGATGAACCAAGAGTAATAGAATCTCACTAAGAAAACTCTTAAGTGTTTAGGCTTGTATTTACCCTCATAACACATCATGAATGTTAACACTACCATAAGCTTGACAAACCTCTAACATCAACATTTGAAACACATGCACATAAAGATCAAAAGGACTTTTCAGGTTGTAGCGGGGTTAAGGTATGGGAGGATATAAGAAAGGATACTAGCTATCAACCTAAGAGACTAAAAGAGCAATGAAGAATGACTTCACATAAACATGCAAAGTTATCTCAAGAGATACAATGCAACACCAATGAACTCCATTTTGCCTCTCATCAACCAATTTTTTTTTCTTTTCAAACTCACCAACATGCACATCTATAGTATTTACAAATAAACACAACTATTTTTTTTTTCAACATTTTTTTTTCTTTTTTTTTTTATTTTTTTTATTTTTTATTTTTATTATTATTATTTTTTTTGAAATAAAAGATACACCTTTACACTTATTTAAGAACTCATTCCAAAGCTCTTTTACTCCCTAAGGTTAGGGTGAATCATTGTTTTTCTTCATAAGCTTGCAATGAGTTATAAAACAAAGGATAGTTTAAACTAGGCTCAAATAGGTAAACAATAGAATCAGTGCAAGGTAGGCTAATTTGGCAAGTAGCACAAAAACAAAAATGGCCTAAATCATCTCATTACATGCATGTGAATCAAAAGCTTCAACAAGAGTCAAGTCAAGTTCTAGAGTAACCAGCAAACATGAGTGAAAACACACTAGCAAGGAAAAATAGTCATTCATATGTTGAAGGCTCAAAGACTCTCAAGGGATAAATCTAACACAAATGGTCCATCAATTTATCATCAATGCTCACTAAAAATGCCAAGAATCCATCCATATCATGTCATGAAAACTTGAGCACAAAGCCAAAATAAATTTTTATTTTATTTTATAAAGACTTAGAAAGATAAATTCCTAACTCTAAAACACTCCCCACACTTAAATCACACATTGTCCTCAATGAAATCACAAAACAAAAGATAAAGAAACATGTGTAATTAAAGAGCAAAGGAGGAAGAACTCCCTTATTATGGTGGAAAAATTTGCACTTGAGGGTAAGTGGGCTTATCCAAGGATACCTCCTCAAGTTGCTCCCCTACCAATGTTGGGTTCTCATGAAAATGCTTCAGACGATGACCATTTACCTTGAAACTCTTGTCACTAGATTCACTTTTGATCTCCACTGCACCATAAGGAAAAATGTTAGTTATAACAAAAGGGCCATCCCATCTTGAACGAAGCTTACCTGCATGAGCTTAAGACGAGAATTGAACAAAAGCACTTTTTGGCCAACAGAGAATTCTTTTCTAGAAATCATCTTGTCATGAAATATCTTGGTTTTCTCCTTATAAAACTTAGAATTCTCATAAGCCTCCAAACGAAGCTCCTCAAGTTCCTGACTGAAGTTTTCTTTCCACACCGCTTTGTCAAAATCCATATTACAACACTTCATTGCCCAATATGCACGATGCTCAATCTCCACTGGAAGGTGGCACGCTTTACCAAAAACAACACGGAAAGGGGACATCCCTATAGGTGTTTTGTAAGTCCTGTGAGCCCAAAGAGCATCCTCAAGCCTACGGCTCCAATCTTTCCTTCGGTTGCACTACCTTTTGCAAAATTTTCTTGATCTCTCTATTAAAAACCTCAGCCTCCCATTAGTTTGTGGATGATAGGCAGTGGAAACTCTATGAACAACCCCATACTTCCGAAGCAAAGCTTCTATGGTCCTATTGCAGAAATGACTCCCTTGGTCACTGATGATAGCACGAGGCACACCAAACCTGCAAAATATGTTAGACTTGACAAAATCTGCAACAACACGTGCGTCATTAGTCTTGGTGGCCTTGGCCTCCACCCATTTGGATACATAATCAACAGCAAGCAAGACATATGTAAATCCAAAAGAGTTAGGAAAAGGGCCCATAAAATCAATACCCCATACATCAAAAACCTCACAAAAGAGAATAGGTTGCTGGGCATTTCCGTCTACGAGTAATGGCTGATCCTTCTGGCACCGTCACAAGTTGTAAAAACTCGATGTGCATCCCTGAAATGGTAGGCCAATAGAAACCAGAGTCCAATACTTTCCTACCTGTCCGCGTGGTCCAAAGTGCCCTCCAACAGGGGAGGCATGAGAAATGAAGTACTGACTGGATCTCATGATCTGTATGCACCTCGAATTACCTGGTCACTACAAAATTTCCATAAATATGGATCATCCCACACATAGTATTTGGAATCACTTTTTAATTTAGCAATCTGTGACCTAGATGCATGTTGGGTAAAAGATGCAACCAAGAAATTAACTAAATCAGCAAACCAAGGGGAAGGGTTGGTATCATGCAGCCTATAAGCCGCTCATCAGGAAAATCATCTCTGATAGGCAAAGGGAGGATCCTCGATCTGCTCAAGTGATCAGCTACCAAATTCTGTGCACCGCTCCTATCTTTGATCTCTATATCAAACTCCTGAAGTAATAACATCCAACGAATCAGCCGTGGCTTTGCATCTGGCTTTTTCAATAAGAACTTCAATGCTGCATGATCTGAAAAGACAATCACTTTAGATCCAAGTAAATAAGAGCGAAACTTGTCTAATGCAAAAACAATAGCCAAAAGTTCTTTCTAGTGGTAGTATAGTTAGCTTGAGCTGTGTCCAATGTCCGTGAAGCATAGGCTATAACATGAGACATCTTATCAATTCTTTGAGCTAAGATAGCTCCAAGTGCAAGATTAGAGGCATCGCACATCAGCTTAAAGGGAAATTCCCAATTAGGTGGTTGGATGATGGGGACTGGAGTGAGTCGCCTCTTTAACTCATCAAATGCCTCTGACAAGGTAGATCAAAAACAAACTCTACTTCCTTCTGCAACAATCGGATAGAGGCAAAGCTATCTTGCTGAAATCCCTATAAATCTCCTGAAAAACCTGCATGGCCAAGAAAAGAACGCACTTCCCGCAGAATAGGGTAAGGTAAAGAAGCAATAACATCTATCTTGGCCCTATCAGTTCAATGCCTCTCCTAGATACTAAATGCCCCAAGACTATCCCTCTGTCACCATAAAATGACATTTCTCAAAATTCACAAGATTAGTCTCAATGCACCTATCCAAGACTCTAGACAAACTATCTAAACATGCATCAAATGAGGACCCGTAAACAGTGAAATCATCCATAAACACTTCCATGCAACTCTCTAAAAGATCTAGAAAATACTCATCATGCACCTCTGAAAAGTACCTGAGCGTTGCACAGACCGAATGGCATCCTCCTGTAGGCAAAAGTGCCGAATGGACAAGTAAAAGTAGTCTTATGCTGGTCTTCTGGTGCAATATGGATTTGAAGGTAACCTGAGAATCCATCCAAGAAGCAATAATGAGAATTTCCTGCAAGCCTTTCTAACACCTGATCAATGAATGGAAGAGGAAATGGTCTTTTCGAGTGGCTTGATTTAGCTTCCTGTAATCTACGCACACTCTCCAACTATTCTGACTCTAGTTGGAATCAATTCATTATCCTGATTCAACAGTCATGCCAGTCTTCTTAGGAACCACTTGCAAAGGACTAACCCACTCACTATCTGATATAGGATATATAATCCCGCCTTAGTAACTTGCTGACTTCTTTCTTCACTACCTCCAAAATGGTAGGATTTAGCCGCCTTGTGGCTGTCTTACAGTTGGGCGTCATCCTCTAACAATATCCGATGCATACAAGTGGAAGGACTAATCCCTGGAATGTCATAAAGACCAGCCAATAGCTTTCTTGTGATCTCTCAACATCTAGCAACTTATCTTCTTGATCTGGTTGGAGATCATTTGCCACAATAACTGGGAGTTTATCATTAGCCTCTAGGTAAGCATATTTCAGGTGTGAAGGTAGAGCCTTCAACTCT
This sequence comes from Dalbergia oliveri, assembly GCA_030441495.1. Lineage (NCBI taxonomy): Eukaryota > Viridiplantae > Streptophyta > Magnoliopsida > Fabales > Fabaceae > Dalbergia > Dalbergia oliveri. The sequence continues at coordinate 10,290,028 of JAMLFY010000001.1, forward strand.
AAAGTTGGTGGCTGCATAATGGATGGTAGTGGTGGTCCCTTTAAATCTGCATAAACATTTTCTAGCATTACAGAATTAATCTCATCACATTTGAACTCTTCACAATCAGCAAAATCATCAAAATCATCATATTCAGCTTAAATCTGCATAATCATCAACTAGAAAATCAATGACATCAAGATAGAAAAGAGAATGCTCTTCTGAAGGATGTTTCATTGCATCAAAAATGTTGAACTGCACAACATCATCACCAAACTCCATAGAAGAGTTCCTGCATCCACATCTATCTTGGTCTTTGCCGTTTTCAAAGGGTCTCCCCAAAATCAATGTGGGTCCATTGCTGGATGTCTCATCCTCCATTTCTAGAATATAGAAATCAGCTGGGAAAATTAACTCATTCACCTGAACAAGCACATCTTCAAGTACTCCTCCTGGATGTGTAGTGCTCCTGTTGGCTAATTGGATTACCACACCAGTTGGTTTCAAATCTCCAAGCTTCAATGATCTATAAACTGATGTAGGCATGACATTTATGGAGGCACCTAAATCCAACATTGCATTCCCAAAGTTGGAGTTACCTATGGTGCAAGGGATTGTGAAAGTACCTGGATCTTTGCACTTCTTAGGTATGTTGGGCTGAATTAATGCAGAAACATTTCTGCCCATGCTCACCTTTTCATGACCTTTCAGCTTCCTCTTATGAGTGCACAACTCCTTAAGAAACTTTGCATATTTGGGGATCTGCTTTATGGCATCCAAAAGGGGAATGTTGACCTCCACTTTCCTAAAAGTGTCAAACAACTCCTTATCTACTTCAGCTTATTTCCTTGTTTGAGCTATTCTGTTGGGAAAGGGCAATGGAGGTATCAAATTAGAATCTGCAACACTTGACTTTTTCTGAATTTCTATTTTTTCTGCTCATTTTTTTATTTTTTCTTAGTTTTTTTTCTGTTTCATCATGCTAGCAGATTCATTTTTTGTTTCTCCAACTCCTTACCACTTCTCAAGGTAATAGCACTCACATTCCCTTTTGGATTGATGACTGATTGAGAAGGAATTTGGCCTGAACCTTCTGACTGCATCTTATCGATTGAAGTTGCCAACTGTCCAATCTGTGTCTTAGGTCTTGAATTGTAGAATTCATATTCTGCTGAACTGTAGGTTACGGTCGCCATTTGTTTCACCAAATCCTCCAATGTAGGATCTGAACTGGTACTCTGCATGGGTTGCATCATATTTATTCCTCCTCGTCTAAATGGAGGTGCCTGGTACTTATTGCTTTGACTTGGACCTGTCCCGTTGAAATCTTTGTTGTTGTGGTACATTTGCTGCACAGGACCATATCTCAAATTAGGATGATCTCTCCACCCTGGATTATACCTTTCAGAAAATGGATCATATTTTTGCTGTTGTTGAGGTCTGGATGGTTGCTGCTGCCCAATGAACATTCCAGCCACTTAGCTGGGTCTTGCACTCCTTGATCAGCTTCTTGTAATGTAGGACATGCATCAGGATAATGATCTGTGGTGGCACATATGCTGCATACTTTTGGGGAATTTGATTGCCTTGATTTGCCGGTGCTGTCCAACAGCTAGCCGTCTAACAAGAGAAGTCAGTTATCTTATTTTCCAGCCTTTGACTCCAGTTCAGTCACCTCATTCACTCCCTTAACTGGTGCAAAAGATCTCGAGCCAAATTGCTGTGAGTTGGCTGCCATGTTAGCAATTAGAGTTCTGGCTTCTCAGGTGTCTTGTCCATCAATGCTCCACCACTTGCTGCATCAATCATATTTCTATCATTTTGAATCAGTCCTTCATAGAAATATTGGATGAGAAGCTGGTCACTAATCTGGTGGTGAGGACATGTTGCACATAACTTTTTGAATCTCTCCAGTACTCATATAATGTCTCCCAGGCCTCTGATTCCACAAATATCTTTTCTAATGGATGCTGTTCCTGATGGAAAAAACTTCTCTAAGAATAATCTTTTCATTTCATGCCAGGTAGTAACAGAACCTGGATGAAGGTAATACAACCAATCCTTTGCTTCAGCATCTAGAGAGAAAGGAAATGCTTTCAACTTGATATGCTCTTCTGGCACTCCTTGAGGTCGCATAGTTGAGCACACAACATGAAACTCCTTAAGATGCTTATTAGGATCTTCTCCTGCAAGACCATGAAACTTGGGCAGTAAATGAATTAGACCAGACTTAAGCTCAAATGGCACCTCTAACTCAGGATATTGAATACACAAAGGTTGATATGCAACATCAAGTGCAGCTAATTCTTTCAAAGTTCTCTATGCTGATTAGCCATGTTATCAATACTAGTTTAGATGCACAATCAGATGCACTATCAGTTAAATCAACACTTTGATTACCTGCTGTAGTATTATGAAAAGCTAAATTCCTATTTACTCTATTCAATCTATGAAAAGTTCTATCTATTTCAGGATCATGTGCATATAATTCACCAGGATGAGACCTTGTCATGCACACACAAACAGCATAGATAGAATTCAGGCACACAACTCAAAATAGCCTATATACTGCAAAATAAAATAGAAATTGAAAAATCGTATTAGCTATTTTTTTAAAAAAAATAACACCACAGAATTACTCTAAAATGCTAGGGAAATAAGCTCACCAATTTTTTCCATTTTTAAAAATAGTGAAAATAGTAAAAAAAATAAAAAATGGCCTAAACGAAGGAATTTGGGAAAAATAAGCATACCAAGGCAATCACTCTGTTATTTTTTTTTTTTCTGATTTTTATGAATTTTTTCAGGGTAATATAAGAAAGTCAAAAATTACCTGTATTTCAGCTAGTAAAAGAAATAGCAGCCTGCAAAACCACTATTAGTGACAAACAGAAGAGAATTATTCAACAGATACTTATATAACAAGATGAGATAACATAATATGTGTATCCCAGGCAACGCCAAATTTTGATAGCTCTTGCGCGTCTATCAAAATAGTCTAAGTCCCTTATTTGTAGTATAAGGTAACTTAGGTCATTCTTCCTAAGGATACACAGGTTATGTTATCAAACCAAAATTGCTAAATACAACAAAGGGGGGGTTTGTGATTTTCAGAATGTAAAAATGAAAGAATGAAATGCTATTGATCAAAGAATCAATCCCAGACATCACGATTATTGGCAGAATTCATCATGGTTTAAAGAGTCCAAATCGGATGCTACTTGTTAACCCAAATTTACTATATGATCATATAGTTATTATTCAACAACCTTCAAATCACAATCGTAATTTTAAATGAATGTTGAATTACATGCAATTTGGATTAACCTGGATAACTAATCAGTGACTTAGCCTTACTTGATTTCAACAACGAATTTATATCTAATCAGATATAATTCAAACATAATCATGTTCAATAACTGAATTCATATTTGAAATTGAAGTTGAGAAAGGAAAGCATACATACGAAAATGGAAAATTACAAAACAAAACTCCGAATTCAAACCAATTATCTATGATGTCCAGGATTGAAAAGAGTTTAGCCTTCCATGGATATCTCCATTGAAAGCTTTCTTATGAACACCTTAGATACAAAAGAAAAATAAGAAGACAAGTAGAGAGAGATGAGAGATTCTGATGTGTGTTCTTTGAATGAACAACTTAGGCTTAAATAGAAAATGAAAAGATAAGATAAAGCTTGAAAAATCTAAAAAGAAGGATTTCCTTCCAATCAAAAGTGTCCCCTCGGATTACATCTTATCCAGATGTTATCTATCAAAATAATTCCAGATTTTCGAAATCTGATCTGGATAAGATAATCCTCTCTGGATAAGCTTTCCATAGACATATTATATGACTCATTTGGACCAGAAATGAGTGAGATATGCCCAATTATGTGAGGAAAGGTCTTGGACCCGCGTCAGCATAAGCTCCGCAACTTTGCAGCCCAATTAGGCCATGAATCGGGCCGAATTTGATGAAGCTTGTGAAACCCAAAATTGTAGATCTCGGTCTTAGCTTTCAGGAGACACCAAAATCACAAAAATCCAATGTCTATAGAGCCCAAAATGATCTGTGCAACATGGAAAGGTCATAGTGAGTGTAAAATCCGAGATTAACCAAGTTTTGACAATTAAATCCAATGAAGCCCAATTATGAAAAACTCAATTAAATCATCAAAATTAAACACATGTAGAAACCAATTAGGCCAAGTATGTAACCATAATAGGTGCCTTAAAATTTCTCTATCATGTACCAGGTTTTAACAAGGCATGATCGTGGTGAGTTAACACTTTGGTGGCAAAAACTACCTATGTAATTTGATTTTTGTCTAATATATTATGCTCCTGCATTATCTATTAAATTTTGTTTTCACATCACCTCTCTTGTCCACATTCTCATGCAAGAGACCCAGCCAACTCATGTAAGCCTAGCACCAGTCAGTTGTGAAGGCATTGACGTAGCCAACTCACGTAAACCTCGACACTAGCCAAGTTTTGAGGCATCTCTGATGCCCCCAACTCACGTAAACTCGACACCAATCGAGTTGTGAGGCACCTCAGAAATGGCCAACTGTGCAAACCTCGACGCCAATCGAGTTGCCGAGGCACTGCGAACTCGTGCAAACCTCAGGATAGCCAAGTTGAAGGCACCCAACATTGACTCGTATTAATCATGTATATATAGGCCAAGTTACAAACAAATTCAAAAGGCATAAGACCAACCCTAGGCAAACAGCCTCCAAACATACAAAAGAAAAATTCAAGATTAGCCAAATCGCGAGTACAAAGGAATAACAACATAACATTGGACATCAATAAAAAAAGAAAGCATATCGATTAAACAACAAAATATTACACCATAGTCCGAGTATATCTTGGAAAATAAATTACAGTGCTTGGAAAATAAAAGCAAAAAGTACAATTCTCAAGGATCAACATAATAGGAGTTTTAATGGGGAATGGCATGGATAGGCTCCGTACTTCGACCTATTCAAGATTCGACTCACTCCTTAGCTTCACCCCTTCCTTGTTATTCTCCTCGAGCACCTTCACCAGGATCCCTCATTGGCAAGCTGAGGTGGTCAACCAGGACATTATCAACAACCTCCTTGAAAGGGCCGCACTCAGACAAGTCGAGTCTCCTTGAAGGAGCTTGAACATGGTCAAGTGTCCATCAAAGCCAGCCGTGTCCTTGACGACCACCTCACCCATCAAGGAATCAACCTCATCCTTAAGGCATTTGTTTTCTGACCTAGATTTTTTTTGTTGTCAGCCTCAAGGACTTTCTTCTCGACCTTAAGCTTCCTAACCCGAAGACTTGCAAATGTAGCCTCAGCATCCACCTTCACTCAGTCAAGCCTTCGACTCTGTCCTCCAGCACCTTCTTGGCTAGTACCCAACCCTTCTCTCCTCAGCCAACCTATCCTCGGTCTTCCTTCTCAACCTTGAAGCTAGCTGCAATGGTCTTTGACGGAGGATTGACAACAATACCGCCTCTCCAAATGCCAAGCATCGCAGCGCCTGCGAAGACCTTGGAATCTCTAAAATAGCAACAAAGACTAGGAATCCCTACCTTCTTCATCATGGCCTCATCTTCGAGGTAGGCGAATTGTTGGTTGATAAACTCTAGGGCTAGAAATTCTATGCTCTAGAGGCTGAATGGCTTAATAGTATTGAGGAAGCTTTTGACCTCCATGGCCCCTGGAAAGTAGGCGAGAAAAAAGGGTGGGCATCCTCTTAGGACCAGCATTCGTCCTTGCCCTCTTCTAACTTTCAAGGGGTTTGTGCAAGCAGAGTGCCTGAACTCAACCCAGCCCAAACTGGTGGGCTCATTTTCCTTGGCGACACCCTCTTTTGGGCTATATAGGCAACCATGTCTTTAGGACCAAGCTTAGGGCCATTTCACCTACAAAAGAAAGCAACAAGATCAGTGATTATATAAGAAAATTTACAACACGAAAAAAAGAAGGAGAACATCCAACAAAAGCTACCTATATTCTAGAACTTCTCATTGTTATATCCCCACTCTAATAAGATTCCACAAGAAAGAGGGGAGCTCGGGCTCATGCACTCCTCTAGATAATCAATCACAATGGTCATCCAGAGAAGAGAAATGTACTCTACTTCAGAGGATCTGCTGATTGTGCTGCAATACAAGGGAACCTCTCCAAGTCACTCAAATCTAAGAAGAAAGGAAACTTAGACTAAATCAACTGAAACTTCACAAACTTATCCTTGAACCTCTTAAAGTTAGAAGTCAACAAGGTCAACAACTTTTTTTGGGAGACACTATTAAACGAGATCCAACTCCCCATCTACCCCCACCTGGAAAAAATAAAAAAATACACCAAACACTGGGTTCATGGCCGAGCATATCAAACATGTTCTAGAAGCTTGCATGAAAGCCCAACTCTAGATGAAGCATTAACTTTGTTCATAAACGCCCTTCTCAAAACAAGTAAAAGGCACCCTCACATCCAATTTCTCAAAAAACTCTACATACATATAAATAAAGTCAGGATTACCATCTCCTTCCCTATATTTACACTCCATATCCTTGGCTTGGACAAAGGAAGCACTCTATTTTTTTCTCTTCACACAACAACACCAAACATGTCGCTTAAACCTAGAATAGACTCCCTATCATCAAACAAGAAGCTACCTCCATAACCTCACTACTAACCCAACCATAAGGGTCGGACTTATTCTCATCCACTAGGTTTTTCCCCTTCTCAAAGGTAGAAACATCTTTCCCTTTAGCCATCAATAAATACCTAAATAAGCAAAGGGATAAATGGAGCTCAGCAAAGGAAAACAAATCTAGAAAATAGAAAAACAGCAAGCAAAACGTAATCCTTACCCAGGGTTCCAAGCAAAATAAACCAATCAAATGAAAGAGCATGAGAAAGGAATAAACTCATCATTGAAGATCTGAAGAAATTGCAGTTGGTGTCATATTCAGGCTTCAGAATGCAAAAATGGCATAAATGCAAGAGGAAGCAAAGAGAAAATGAAGTGTTTTACAGAAATAAGTCTTGAAAACCCTCTCCCCATTTCACTCAAACAGAGCTCATCCAATGGTTGAGAACATTTCCCTTCACTTAGCAATGCATTCTGATGCTCATTCCATCCAATAGCAGGGCTAGCCACCTTAATCCAATGATGGTCACATAAACGCATAACTCTACATTAATGAGAAATGATTGCTCATCATTGGCAAAAGGACATTTCTCTATATGCCACTCCAGCAAGTTGAAAACACCCACAACTCAGAACAACATCTTTGAGCTCGGCATGAAGTCTTCAAGCCCGCAAACAGCGGCTTTTATGCTCGTCACATATGCTCCTTCAACCAAGCTCGGGGGCTATGTACTTCACTAGGAAATATGGCCAAATACCTCAGCCCAAGCCACCATAACTCAGCTTTATCTGCCTTAGAGATTCGGCCACGTGGCACCCAACTTCCCCCGAAATTTTTCCTAGATTTAGTTGAAGATATCTCCTAAATCCCATATAGGATCTCCCTATATCTCATTATATGTCATCATTATCACATCATATCTCATATATTATGGCATATCTCTTATTAATATAGAACATCTAGACTATACTAAATTACGATTGCAGAATATCTCCTCATTCAAGGAAGATTGCCTCAGATTTAGCATGGGTTAACCTCACATTATATAAAGGGGGCTAACGGCCCAGGGTAAGATCACCTATTTTATCCTCATATTAACCTACTTTTCCACTCCTACCTTGCTTATCTACTAATTGAGCATCGAAATGCTTTGCAGGCACCCACCCCCGCTTGCATGGACGTTGGAGCAACTTGCACCCTTATCTTCACTTCTAGGTAAGAACGCACCAATGTCAATATTATGGTTAGCCACATAATTGATCCTGATGGGTCTATGTGAGGCATTCAACATTATTAGACAAATTAAGTTCTTCAATAGGGAATTCCCTGAGCACATGAGAAGTGTTGCTAACTCATTGGTCTCTTGTTTTTTTTGCGCTGCGCTATGTTAGTAGCATATTAGTCACCATTGTCATCATGCAACTAGAACACAATGCCATCCAGGTTTGTTGATAAATGATTTGAATTATAGGAGGCTAGATTACTTTTACTACCTTATAGCAGTGATGGTAGCCCTTAACTTGGTTTATTTTGTGTTTGCCTGCTCAAGGATATCAAAACCAGGGAAACCTCCGAGAGAAAGCAAATGATGCTGAGTTTAGTTCTCATAAAGCATAAGAAGGATTAAATTACTATATATTAGTAGGTTCACATAAAGCCTAAGGAGGATTAGTCAACTATATACTAGTAGGTATAAATGTATAATGATGATTCTAGATAAATTAAAAAAGAAAATATCCGTTTTCAGGAATTTTGGCCATGCAATAAGGTTCACTCCTTCAGTTTCTAGTTTTCTACAAATTAGCTCAAGTTCTTGTTATCATACTCTATTACTATTCTGCTACAATCTTCAAATTGAGAACAACTCATAAGTAGGATTTTTTTTGTAGGAATAAAATTAAAAAAAAATTGGCAAACTTGAAATATGTCCTATTTTGAAAAAAAAATAATAACTCGAAATGTGTCCTGGTTTTACCATATATAAAGGTGTGTTTGGTATAATATCGTATTAGGCATGATAGTATAAGCTTATACTATACGTTATGCTCTTATACGTTATTTGATGCAAACAACGTATTGTATAAGCTTATACATCATAATTCCCTTATATGTTAAAATGCTATATAACTTAACAGGATCAAAAGGTCGTATTAGGTTATTTAGCTTTTAACGTACAAGATTACTTTTATTTTCTAATATTTTATTAAAATAAAATAATTCTTAAATAAATAATAATAAGTAAAAATTTATAAATAAAATTATTTCATAATAAATAAATATTGTTAACAAATAATATATGATATCATTCTGCTGTATACAATAAAAATAAAAAAAATTAATTATAATTAATAAATATTAAATAAAATAAAATATTAAATAGAAATAAATATTTAAAATAAATGATAAATAATGTGTAATATATAAAATTAAGGATCAATAATAAAAACATTTTGAGTTAATATTTATTTTAAAATTTAAATTTAAATAATTATAATAAACAATATAAAATATTAAAAATATATAAAAGAATTATTTAATATTTATATAATTTATTAAAATAATAAATAATTATAAAATATTGAAATAAATAATAATATTTAAATTAAATTAATAAATATTTACATAAATATGATATTTAAAAATTATATTTAAATCATTAATAAAAATTTTATTTTATTTAATATTTAATTAAAATATTAGAATTATTTATAAATAAATAATATTATTATAAAATATAAAATATAATATCTTATATACTGTTACACCAAATACTATATAGTATTAAAAGTTTATCAGGCCTCATACTATCAAGTCTTATCCTATCAGGTCTTATACTATCAGCCTTATCTATTTAGTTGCACCAAACAAGCCCTAAGTCGTACCGGCAAATCAATTAAAATTTACACATAAGTTGCACAAGAGTCATACGACTTATGCATGAAGTTGGATACCTACAATGCATAAGTCATACAAGGGTGGCACAACTTCTATCAAGTTCTATTTTGTATATAAGTCTTACCACCTTAAATTGACTTATGTATTATTTTGCCTATAAAAAAAGATCTCACTTAATTTGGGTCTCATATCCATTCAATGGTGGATAAAAGTGTGTCACTTTAGTGTCCTATAAATTGTGACAAACAACATTACACTTTTGGTGAAACAAGATAATTATATTTGAGTCTTATTGATTTCAATATTGATAAATTGTTCTTGAAATTATTGAAGTTAAAAGAATTGATTTTTATTTGGAAATAATATTGAAAATAAGTTTTAAAAAGATTAACATATAAGATAACAAAATTAACATTTTTAGTTTTTTTGAATCAATTTTATTAAGATGATATTCTTTCTCTCAAAGTAAAAATACAATCAGTCAAAATCATTCATTATAAGAAAGTGCAATAAAAAATTATTCTAACAAAAAAATATAAATTTTTACTTTTACATTTCACCTTAATTCTTTTAAACTTAATTTTTTTAATATCATTTTCAAACATAAATCAATTATTTTAAAATTAATTCTTTCTAAATTAATTCTTTTAACTTCAATCATTTCAAAAACAATTTATTAAAATCCAAATCAAACAGACCCAAATATAGTTATCCTTTTTTACATGAGTGTACTTTGATATTCACTAATGAGTAATGTTAGTTATACTTATAATTTGTGAGACACTATGTCGACAAATTGCATCTACCATTGAATAAGATGTTAACCTAGATTAGTCAGACATTTTATTTACAGGCAAAACAACGTATAAGTCAATTAGAGTGTGAGAAGATGTACATTTCTATTTGCATATAAGTCAATCCATGGTGGTGAGACTTATGTACAAATAGAACTTGCACATAAGTTGTGCCACTCTGTACGACTTATGCATTGTAGTGTTCAATATTTTCGTGCATAAGTCGTACTATCCTTGCGCGACTTATGTTTAAATTTTAATTCATTCACCTTAGTACGACTATATAGGAAGTAGAACACATTTTGAGTTTATTCCAATAAGACATATTTCAAGTTTTCTAATTTTTTTTATTTTATTCCTACCAAACAAAAATCTAAAGATGACAACTGAAAAGGCCAAAAAGACGTTGAAAATTTTTTCTGGGAAATCTTGCACAACTTCATTGATTTTTCCCTGTCATCTCTCTATTTTCACTCACTACATAAACCTCTGTCCTCAGACCATCACTCACAAGCCCATCATCAGCATCAATATCACTGTCATATGTATTCATTCTCCTTTTCTTTTACTAGAATGGAATTGGAAAACAATTAAAATTGTCTTTTCTTAATTCCTAAGTTATTCATTACGAATTGTCAATCCCAAAACTTATAAAATATTTTTCTCTTTATTGAAGTTTATATATTTCTTTCTCTTTCTCTTTTATTTTCTAACAATTATAATAATTCTTTTATAAACCCAAAAATTAAATTTAAGATTCTAAATCAATTCCTATTCTAAAAGAATTGGAATTGAAATTAAAATTCTACATTACAATGTCAAAAATCTCAACATTCAAATGGACTCAATAGTTCATGCTTAAGTTTACAAGACTTGTGAATTTTTTACGGTTGGCGAAGTCTATATCGTTATATATATGTATGTATAAAATTATAAAGTGCTCAAAAAGTTTGATATTGATAATGTACTAAAGTTGAATTATTTTTTTCATTTGAAATATTTGAAATGTAATATAATATAATAATTAAAGTGAATTTAATTTAATTTTTATTACATTAAATAAACCATGAAAGGGACGAGAACCATAATTTAATTTGTAAGAATTTGAAAAATGAAAAATACTTGTTTAATTGGTCAAAATTACAATAAATTCTGTTAAATTTAAAATATATATAGGTCTTATTTTATTTAATAACAAATTCATTTAAATTATATTATGAATAACAAATTGGTCTTCAAAAGAGTTACGATATATCAATTTGATCTTCAAAATATTTGTGACATTAATTTAGTTCTTGAAAGATTATTTTCATATAAGTTTAATCCAATAATTAGCCTTCAAATATAGTTAATTGGCGACCGAATGTGTCACAATATTTATCAATGAGATAGATCCCTTATTGACTCATGAAGGAGTTGCAAGACAGCATATGATTACTCACAGATTAATTTTTGTTTCTTTTGACGATGATCAAATTTTTTATTTGCAACTTACATGAAGATCAATTCAATGCCCATTTTGGTTGATAACATGTTGCATAATCACATAATATGGTTCAAAATCATATGATGTGACAAATTGTACACTAGTTAGTGATTTCTTCATAAAGACTAAACATTTGGTTTAAATTAAAATAAAAATTAACCGTTCAAGAACCAAACTAATTTTGCAAATATAATCTTTTAAAAACTAAACAGATGTATCACAACTCTTTCAAATACCAATGGGAGATTTTTTCCTACCAAAAAATAACGACTCAAGAAATATGAACATACTCGCACATGTAAAGCTCCACAGAAGGATATTTTAGTAATTTCAGTTCAACAAAATACCAAGAGATAAAAAAACAGGTGGTGACAAATTGTCAGGAAGCATCTTTGTACAACCTTTGTTTTTTTTTTCTGTCATCTCTCCCTACTTTTACTCACTATATAAACCCATCTTTCCTCACACCATCTCTCTCACAACCAACCATCACCATCACAAGCATTCATTCACCTTCTTTGTTTTTTTGCCCTTTACCATGGACAACATCCCAGAAAAGCTGATGAAGTTGAAGGAGCCCATCTTGGGTCCCTTCTTTTCTTCCTTTTCATATTCACCATCCTGCACTTGTCCCCAAGGTTCCTCTCCGTCTTGTCCTACTTTTGCCCACTCATACTCTCCACAACACTCATCATTGTCATTGTTATCATGTTTAACTACACCTCATCATCAAGACCCAACACCGATCCTTCCCTTCTCCATGGTGAGGATCTTCTTCAGTATGTTGCAGGAGACCAACAGCTCCCTTTGGACCCAAATCACATAAAAGCTGATTAGAGGCACTGGGCCCCCTAAACGAGAGAAAATAATGTGGCTGTAAGACAAAGTGTCCCCTTTCTCAACTCCATTGTGTGTGCGATTTTGATTTGGATAACTTTCAATCTTTTTGCTTTTTTTTTTTGCTATTTTTATTTTTAAAACTTGAATTGAATGTTACTGTTGTCGCTGTTTCTTCAATTTTAGCATAAGAAAGATTTTTTTTCCTTAAAAGCATTTATACGTGAATGTGAAGGCTAGTGTGCGTCAAATTATATATATATATATTATGATTCAATGTTCTTATTACGGGTATTAATGAATGGGAATGTTTAGAAGTGTTGCAGCTATGGTAGTGTAAGTATGAGTATATGTTTGAGGAGTTTTTTTTATTGAGAAGCTTTTTATTTATTTAAATAATTAGTTTCGATTATTATACACATTTATTCTCTCACTTACTAACTATATCTATATCGTGCTAGAATGAATCTTTTCATATAAAAAGTTCACTGTCATCTATTAATTTTTATTATTCATTTGTTTCTCTTACGAGCTTCATACATTAACTCCACCTTCTTAATCAATAATAAAATCCACGTATACAAAATTTTCACATACAATCATTCATTTCCATAGCTTGCACGTTAGTATGCACACACACATATAATTTCTCTTTATACAATGTGAACTGTGTCACTTTTGGTAACTGCAATATATTATGCCTGTTTTTACAATTATTTGTGAGTTTGACCAAAACATGCAGTCCTTGCACTAAGAATGAGGCCATAGTACTCTTATGAGCTGTGTTCAAGCTTCACACAGTAACGCTTAAGTCACTGCAGGGTCGTCATTCCAAGGGACACCCGCGTATTGCGTGGCAATGTCTCTCTTTCCTTTGTCTGTTTTGTTATAAATCCTAATTTTCCTTATTCTGCGGTTGGATACATATTTTCTGAAAAGTTCGAAAAGCCAAGGACACCCACCTCCGGGGTTCCATTTTTGGTTCAAAATCTAATGCATAAATCAATGTTTCAAATTGCGACCACAATATTACTAATGCAATGACCTCTGCAATTGCATCACAGCGGCAATTGCGACAATTGCATGCCAGTGTTTTTTCTTAAAACCATGACATAAATAAATATTTGCAGGGTAGAAATTAGTTTAAGGATTCATCATGTGCGATCCATATTGGTTGCTAAGTGCTCATGTCATGTGCCTAAATTACTCTTATTATTTCAAGGCTTCTACATCAAAATTTGAATTTCATGTTAATTAAACAGTTTTTAACCTACTCGTTTTCTTATTTTGTTTGTCTCATGGGATTTTTGTCCTTACAGGCAATCAATTGTGAAGAGGAGATGGCGATAGCATAGCATTAGCATAGGCGAGAGTTGATCGCAGAAAGCAGACAATTGAGGATGCTTCTCAATTATATAGGCATAGGATTAAAAGGCAAAAAAAAAATATAAATTATAGGCATCACAATTGTGTTGTATATCTATCACTAACTCCTAAATGGCCATAAATGCTCAACTATGAATAATAAGGCATATTTTCTCTCTAATTCTTCTACTTGCAGAGTAGTTTAACTCCTAATAAATCTAACTAACTATATTGGTAGGTTTAAATTTTAGTCATTGCAGCCATGCCATAGCACTTTATTTTTGTTGCACATGCATAACAAAGAAAATGATCTATTGTGTTTATACGGTAAATATTATTTTCACACCCAGTAAATGCTCAATTGGACATCCACTTTTAGTGTTGAAGTAGCAATACTCTTGTTTACACAAGTAGCTGATCTTCGCTAAGAATCTTGCGTTTATATCTACTACCTTATGGATTGTGTTAACTTTTAGCTTGTTCGTTTCCCTGCAATTTGACGCTGCCGGGTTCGATGGCAAAACTTTATTCACCTCAGCGCTGAACTTCTTCACATTGAAACCAGTCTGTTCGATTTTGAATTTTGTTATCAACAATGTCATCATGGGCACAAGTACATACTCTCGCATTACTTTGACGTCTCCACAATGTTTTACATTTGGATATAATTGAGTTATCATGTTTTCAGCAAAATACTCTAATTTTTGTCACGTAAGCAAATTAAATGTAAGAGCTTCTTTAAACATGTTTTATTCATTCATTTTTCACAATTTTGTAATTAAGGGTTCTTGACATCTGCTCATGTACTTACAACTTTGATATGCTTTGGTTTAAGTAAAAGAATTACGTTATGACTATACGATAACTGTGATCGCAACCATAATTTAAAACACTAATTTTTTTGCAAGTGCAAAGTACTAATTCAACAAGTGGTAAGTCACCATAGCAAGGGTTCCTTCCTCTCGGTTCTCGAAGACCGCCAGAAATTCTTGTTGCTTTGTAGCAGCAGCGTCTAACTCTTCTAACATAAATTACATCAACCGCTTTATCAAAACTTTGTTTGAGCCACAACTACAATGGCTTTTTCGCCAAAAGTTAGCTTCAGCGTTGTCGACAGAAGCAACATTAAGTAACATGTATGGGAATCTAAACATGGAGGCGATGATCTGAGCTGAAGACATGGTTGCATTTAGTTAAGAAAAGCAATATTCTATGTCAGGGCCTATGTAGTTAGTGGAAAGTGATTAATCAAGTCAGGTCATATATAAGTAAATATCTATCAATTACATGAGTGACTCTACTTATTATTGATGTTTTCATTCCAGTCCTACCAGGATGGAAATATTCCCTTTATACTTTCTTGAAAGCTTCAAATTGCATGGAGCCAACATTAATAAAGGCCTGATTTTCATTTGAAATTGACCCATAAATGTCGAATTTCCGTTTTCCCGAGAACTCTTGTGTGCATCTAGTCATTGAAGTTAAAATCGTGAACTACTCTATGAGAACTTGGTGTGTATAATATGTGAACTACTCTATGTAACAACTTGGTGTATATAATATGTTGGTATATTTAGGATGACTGCAGTGTTAGATATATAAGATCATTCAAGCATCTCTACCCAACATCTTAATCTTTTGAGAGAGTTGGTTAATGGGTATTAGAGCTTTTACGATCAAATAATCAAGAATTTAATCCTTGTTATCCACATTCTTCTAAATTGTTCACGTTTCAAATCTAAAAGAAATATTTGTATAAGGGACGTGGTTACATATAAAATTATTCATGTAATTCTAATTAATAAGTTAAATTTTTAGGAAAGTTAGTTACGTCGTGTAAGCAAGTTTTAAATTTGAAATTGACAGTGTAATATATATACTGATCAATACTGTCAAGCTCTTCAAACTCTGGCATGACAAGTGAAATGTCTTCTTGATCAATCTTCCCCGTCTCTTGGATCTTATAAATAACAAGTTCAGCATTTAATCTCTCATAGTATAAATAGCTTGACAATCTTCCCATATGAGGAACAAATAAGAAAGATATTTGCCAAAAACGAAAATTAAGCCATGCATGTAGTCTATCATAGTATAAATTGCATGCCAATAATAATACTAGGAAAGCATGTTGAACAAACCCAGCACTTCCAAGTCATTTTTGGTCCATATGCATAGCTTTAACAAGCAAAACTTCTCTTGTTCCTCAACCAAGTAATCTCTTGGTTAGCATTAATCCAACCAATACCATTCCAGATAAAAACAAAAGTAAGTAGTTTTGTAAGGGCACATGGGGCACAAGGTCTTTGGACCATACGATGTTTTATGCGACTGGTCTAATTAAAGTTACAGTTTTCTTTCGAGCATAATTTTTTTTCTACTATAATACTGGTCGACGCATCTAAAGTCGAAAAGCGCATTTAACTGATTTTATGAGCATCGCATTTAGAAGGTTTTATAGTTTTTTTGACGGTTCATCTCTATATATAATCCCCAACCAACCCTCATAAATATATCAAGGGATTTGTTAGGAGGGGCATGTCCCCGTGAAATCAATGGATTAGTTAGGAGGGGCATGTTCTAATTTGACTTTAATACCCCAGTCCTAAAAAATCAACATCATTCTCTGGGCTGTCAGGTTTTTGTTTGGTCGATCGGACTTCCTCTGCCTCACCTTCGATCGAAGACTTTCGTTGTAACAACTTCATGCAAGTACTTTGTATGCTCAGACAATTGCTACTCTACCTTTTGGGGTTGGAAATCATTGTCAAGTGAGGTGTGGAGATAACTGTGCAATGCCAATCTTTGGAAGGTCTCCCAAGGATAACATTATAATAAGTAGATGAACACCGCACTATCAAGTATTTGACCGGAATTGTTTGAGCATTAAGTACCTCTCCAAAGGTTGTAAGTAAATCGAGGTAAGAAATGAAACATAGAAATGCTAATTAAAAAAAAAATACAAAAAAATAAGAGAAAGAAATTAAAATAAAAAGAAAGGAAACAGGAACGCTGATAAAAAAAAAAAGCAAATAAATAAAGGAAACAGACAACGATGATTAAATAAAAAGAAGAAAAATAGGAAACGCTGATTAAAAAAAAAAAAGAAACGAAAAATACACACAATACTTTTGAAAAAGAAGTACAGCATTCCTGAAGAAGCACATGTACTAAGAGGTAAATCTGATACTATATGTCTGTAAATTGAATTTTAGAAGAGAAAGTAAGGAAATTTGGATTTACATCTTCTTAAATAAAGAAGATGTAAAAATTAAATAAAACTTAAAATAATATTAAAATATACAAATAAATATTAGAATAAATAACTCATATAGTCCCTCAAAAAAAACTTCATAAGACTATTTAGCCATTTAACACTACAAAAAAAGTGTGAATTATGGCTGGAAATTATGGCGGTTCTTCAAAATCGCCACAATACACAGTAAATTACAGCAGTTTTACTGACAGCCATAATTTTAATGAGAGAAATGGTGGTTATATTATGACGGTTCTTTAAATCCGCCACAATGTTCAATGAATTACGGCAATTCAATTAACTGCCATAACTTCAATGAAAGAAATGGCCATTGTTGGGTAAATTATGGCGGTTTAGAACGCGTTATTTACCATTCGTATTTTTCTTTTACTTAATTTTAATAAATTAGGGAAAAATGCATTCTCACTCTTTAAACTTTTAGCTAGTTATAAATAGATACTTTAACTTATAAATCTTTTAATTAGATGCTTAAACTACACTAACATCAAAATTAGTTATTTTATTCAATTCTGAATTTACTATTAGATAGGTAACATGGTAAAATATCTATTGATATATGTTACAATTTTTTTATTTTTTTATTTTTTATTTATATTATTTAATATTTATGAAAATATATATGAATAAAAAATAAAAAATATTAACTAAAATTTTTCTATGCAATGCCTATAAAATGATGATAGAAAGCTCAAATTAAACGTCAACTATTTTTAAGAGGATGTGTTATTATCTCTTGATTTTTTATTAATATTATAATAAAAATAATGAACTAAAGTAAATAGAGCATATTTTGTGCCTTTTTTTTATTTCAATTGAATTTGGGACTTGTTTTATTACTATAATTGTAGTTGTACTCCCTTGAAAATAGAAACAAAAGTGGAATCCTGGATAAAACTCGAGCAAAGTTTTCATTAAGTGTGTGTGTATATATATATATTCATTTTGGAACTTTTAGATTTTAACTCAAATTTTATTATGCTTAGCAATATAGGAACTTTCAAAATTTAAAAAATGACTAGTTTTAAAGGTTGTGTTACTCAAAGGATTTAATTAAAAATTTAAATAAAATAGAAAGAAGAAAAGAAAAAAATAAGAAAAAAAATTTTAAAAAAAAATTGTCAACCCAAGAAATAAGAATTCTTTTATAATCAAATTTGAGATAAAAATGAGATCTTAAAAGCTCACGTCTAAGTTCAAGATAATGAACAAGGAAAAAATAAAAAATCCCGACAAGAATTATTTAACATTTGGAGTAAAACACAAAAATTAAAAAAAAAAAAATAAAGTTGAATAATAGTGAAAATCTATCACTAGCGCCACTCATTCATTCGCGCCACTCTCTTCTTTTCATTCCTCTCTTTCATTTTTTGGAGAAAACATTACCTCCCTCTCACAACTCCCTCCCTCTCAGAGAAAACCACCTTCCCTCTCCCCGAACCGCCTCCTCTCACAGCCTTCCCTCGTCAGCGCCTTCCCCTCACCCCTCCGAACTCGAATGCCCGATCGTCAAGGAACTCCCTTCCTTGCCACCGATCGTCAAGCGCCCCTACTCCTTCGTCGCTCCAATTGCCGCCCTCGAGCACGCCGCCCTTCCCGGTGATAACAAGCGACAATAATGGACACCATGTGAGGGTTATTGCGTGCCAGCCTGACTTTGCCATCCTCTCCAGTGCCTGCTCGCTTCATCGACGCCACTCTCATTCTCAGTGCCCTCGTCTCACTCCACTTCCTCGCCTGGCTCTTCACTAGTATGTCATCACCAAGGTACATTGTCATCTTACACCTGGCTGCTATTGGCAGTGTTATGAGAAATTCCTGCCATGCTTAGCGCCATTAATGGGTGCTCCAGGAACAACCGCATCCACAACCATTCATTTAAATTTTTAATATTTGAAAGTTACATGAAAAATCAAGAATGGGTGGTTGTTGATGTTCTTGAGCATGCATTGAATGTGCTAGGAAGAATTTCTCCTTAGCTTGGGTTTGATGGAGAGAAAAAAAGTTATGAACTTGCTGTTGACTTGTGTGCAAGTGTTTCCTTCATAAGTGGTTGTGGGCATTGGGATTTCGCTAGTTGTTCTGGTTGCCTTGTTTGCTAGCCTTGTGCTATCAAAGAAAGGTCAGTTGTATTGTTCTCATTGTGCTTTTTATGACATTTTAACCTTAGCTTTTCATTTGTATCCATATTATGTCTTTGATGACATAGGCTTTCCTTATGGTTATCCAAAGATGTTTAAGAATTGTTACTACTTTAATTTAGGCTTACTTCATTTTTAAGAATACATTCTCCAATATTGGAGATAACATCAAAACTTTTGAGGGTAAATCAATCTAACAGGAATGATCCTTAACTAGGTATATTCAAGGATGCTCCATTTTATTTTGTTAAATTGACCTTTTCTACTTTTGTTCATTTTCATTCCTTTCTGGAATATTGTCATTGGTACAATCACATTTATGCACGCAATCAATATCTATAATCATTTATTCTTTCCCATTGTAGGCATTTAAAGAGTCTGAAATTGGTACAAAATGCTTTTTCAAGTGTGCTAGCATCTTTTGTGAATCTATCCCTTAACTCAGGTACATTTTAGTTATTTAGTTGCATTTTTTGAGTTTATGGATTGATTGGTTGTTTTTATTTAAAATTTACGTTTATTTTAAACTTGTGCTGTCTTTTGTTATTTGAAACATCTTTTTTCTGCCCATTTTCACTACAAAAATCAAATCAAATATAATGTTGTGCTGGTGATCTTCTAGGTGCAAAAATCAAATCTAATATTGAAAAAATGGGTATATATGTTATGCTTCATTTTCATATCATACTAATATAATGTCTTGCCTATGTTAATTATAATTAGAGATTAGTTCAATAGGTAGTGCACTTATAGTTTCTTTTTAGGTTTGCTATTTAAATTTAAATGCTTCCTCATTTACTTTATTTCCTGGAATTAATGGTTGCCAAAGCGTGTCCTTGAGTTCCCATTGCTGTGCATAGTTATGTCTTTTAGTTTTTGCATTAGGGATGTATAACATGCTTTTGACTTATTTTGTGATTTTGGTAACTAATGATGATGTGTACACTATAACATATGTATTTGTGTTGACTCTTGCTTTTTGATAGTGTAAAAGAAGGATTTTATCTAGGTCTAGCACTAAGATAGGAACATGTGTAAAAGAAGGATTTTATCTGGTTTAGCACCAAGATTAATCATCTATTGTGCATAAGTTAGACATTATTTCCAGAATTCACCCATAGCTTCCTGTAAACATAGGAAGATGGCATAACTTGGCTAGTTTTGCTTCTGTTTGGTAAGGGGCAAAATTCATGAGTGGTATCCGGTGCTACTTGTAAGGCATTTTAGCTTGCATGGTACAAGAAGGACTTTCTAAACCCATTGTAGATGGTCCTGTGTCCTATTCAACAAAACAGAAGTGTGTGGAACTTTGAGACTCCCCACATCAAAACCAGCTGTGTTTTTAAGATAGCCTAGGGGCAAAATAAGTGCTTCTTGCCAGTGGTGTGCTTGGTATGAGTATTAATTAAAAAAAGATAGGGAGAGAGAATTTATTATGCATTTAGGCATATAGCATCTCTTGGAATGTAGACTTTTTTAACGGTACAACTTGTTTTAATTTTTGTGTGGTGTAGCCACAAGGGGCAACTATACATAAGGTGTGTTGTTTTCTTAATTTGAGTACTTCATGAGCAGCTAAACTTATTCATTTGTTTATGTGACGCTTGAAAAGGACAAAAATTTGAAATGGGCATATTCAATTCTTTCTTTTCTTTGCTTTTCCTAGACTTGTCACTACTTTATCTATTTCTCTAAGATACAAAAGGTCATATTTGATGGCATGGAATAAGAAGAAGTACAATTTGCATGTCAATTCTTACCTTCTGTGATTTGTGAAATAGACAAAGAAGGAAGATGGATGAGGAGAGTTACGGTTATGGTGGAAGTAGCGGCGGAGGCTGAGCTGCTAGTGTCTTTTACCTATAGTGTTTGAAGTTGATCTCAATTTGAGCCTAATTAAAGAATATGAATAGAATAATTACTTTGTTTTTTATATTAAGACTGATGTATCTTTATGTATTCTAGTTATGTGATTTAGCTTAATTTGAAACTTGATCTCTTGTTTAATTCCTTTACTTTATCTTACTAGATTAATGTGAAGCTAAAGTTGGTTTTATTAAATTATAAGGCATTATTATTAAAATAAAGGTTTTTTTTTGTCAATTGGAATGTAAATTATGGTTTTCACTACTAGAAATACGTGATTATCCGACACAAATAACCGACGGGTACACAACAAAAATAACCGATGGTATTTTCGACTGGTAGGCACACTTTTGAGATTAATTACGAGTGCGTTAATACCGTCGGTAAATAAGTCGGTAAATTTTGGAAAAGTACCGCCACATGGTGGGTATATTATCCGATGGTATACCGAGCTAATCGACGGATAACTCTTATATTTAACTGTTTGTATATTAAATCTTTTACCGATAGGGTTCCGACGGGTATTTCAAATTTAATTATTTATGAATTAAATTCCAATAATTTACTGAGGTATTTATGATTTTTAAAATTAATTATTTACAAATTAAATTACCAACCTAAACGATGAGCAAGAAAAATATCCAATTTAGGGGAATTTCTAAATAAATTACCGACCACATTACCGATGGGTATTAAAGATTTTTATTATTTATTATTTAGGACATAAATTCCGACGGGTTTGAAGTTTTTTAATTTATTTATTAAATTACCGATATGAACCGACGGTTAATTTGAAATTTTATTTAAGCCGCGCAAAATGTTTCGTGTGGTCGTCACCCGTCGGTAATTACTAATTCCTGATACGCACCATTTCAATTAACAGGTATTCTTCTACCAAGATAATAACCTTGAAGACCTTCTTCCTCCTCACTCTGAAACTTCTCTCTCTCTAAAACCCCTCTCTCTTACCACGCATGCCGCCATGATTTTTTGCTCCATTCGCCGCCAGGAGCTCCGTTTGAGACGAAGGTGACCATTACGATCTTGAGGCTTTGGTGAGCATTTTAATTGGTTTAGTTTTTTGATTTGATTTAATTTTTTCGTTTGTTTATTGGTGCCCATAGTATTGTGTGTATTGCATTGGGATTAATTGCTGTTATTAATTTGTTAATGTAGGAGTTTTGCTTGAGGGTCAATGATTATTGACGTTGGGATCGGTTTGCCCATGTTTTTATATATGTTAGTCTTTTTTTTGTGTGTATATAATTGTAGTGATTGAAATTTATAATGTTGGATTTTAGGATTGGACTTGGTTGAACACAGGAGCTGCTCTATTTTTTTTTTCTCTACTATAGAGGTTAGTAGCTCATTCCTTATTATTTATATCGTTTAATGATTTAATATATATGTATGATATATAGAGACTTATATTTTATAGGATAGAGTTGTAGGAAATTGGGATTGCATGTGAGGGGAAGGGCCTAGAGGTCCTTCCCTAACTTGTTTGATTTGTTTGCTGTGGGATTCTTTGTGTTTGCGAGATTGCAGGATGCATGTTGTGGAGTTATAAGGGGATGCGCAATAGAACGGTTTTTAGGATTATTTGAATTGTATGTAATTATTAATATGTAACTGTTTAACCTATTCTATTGTTGATTTTTATAATAATATCATAATTGTTAAATTGACTAAAATATCCAATGACGGAAGCTCCTACTTTAAGGGAGATGCTATCAAAATTTTGTTAAAATATTTTTAGGGATAAAAGATTAAAATTAATGGTATTAAGAAAAACTTAAAGACTAATTAAAAGAAATGTCTTGATGGAAGCTTCTATTTTAAGGAGAAATGCTGTAGAAATTTTATTAAATTTTGTTTTAGGAATAAAAATTAAAAAAAATTGTGCGCTAGAAAAATAATATTAAAAAAATGATTAAAAATAACTGTATTTAAAAAATAAAGAAAAGCAATTCAATGTGTTTTAAAGTAGTAATTTGGACGCCGTTAAAAAATTTGATTGGCAATGGTTGTATTGACTAAAATATATGGATGGAAGAAATTTACAAAGCGTTCTTGTTTGGGACATGAATATTTGTTATTTTTTAAATATGAAGGAGGCTTCTATTTTAAAGTCATAGTGTATAATCATATTGCTTCATAAACGACTTATTCAAGATCTGATGAAGACATTATCTAAGATTGTGAAGTTGGCAATAATGATAGTGAAATGCCTAGCATCTGAGTATGATGTACATTTCTTGAAAGTTGCGGTTCACCTTAAACAAATGTACATTATCCTCAGGTGGTACATGCTTTTCAATGTGATCATTGCCAACTTCACAATCTTGGATAGTGTCTTCATCATATCTTGAATAATCCGTCTCTAAAGCAATATAGTTATATACTTTGGTTTTAAAATAGAAGCATCCTTCAATTTAAAAAATAACAAATATTCATGTTCCAAACAAGAACACTTGTAAATTTCTTCCACCCATATATTTCAGTAAATACAACCATTGTCATAAAAATTTTCAATGGTGGGCTCAATTCCTGTTTCGCCATATTTATTCTATTGTTGATGATCTTTATAATAATATTTATAATTATTGTATTGATTGAAATATGTAACGATGGAAGCTCATAATTTAAGGGAGATGCTTTTGAAATTTTGTTAATTTTTTTTGTATGAGTAACAGATTAAATAAAAGTAACTATGTTTAAAAAAACTTAAAATCCAATCAAAAGAAATATGTGATGATGGAAACTCCTAATGTAAATGGAGATGCTGTCAAAAATTTTAAGAATATTTATTGAGAGAAGAAGATTAAAGTAGTTGGACTTAAAATTTAAATAGCAATTGAATTTGTTTTTGAAAGTAATAACTTTCTATCTTTACAAAATTGTAGGGTCTAGAGTTAACCTTCAAATCGATCATGGATGTATGATAGATTGCATCTTAATAAGGGATTAGTCGGACTTTTATAATGGTGTTGAAGAATTTATTAGTGTGGCATGTAAAACACAACAATTCATTAACAAAACAAAAGTTAGGTGTCCATGTAATAAGTGCAAATGTAGGAAGTATCTGATGACGATACAATAAGGGTTCATTTGTACAAGTGGGGATTCATGCATGACTATTGGGTTTGGACTGAGCAGGGAGGTAGTTAACACATGGAACCAAGTGGGTATATGTGAAACTAGAAGTAGTTCTAATGGGATCCATATAACTAGCACGATGTGAGTAATGTTTTGGGAGGATAACCTATCTAGGCATCATGAGATGGTGTTTGATGCTGCTGGCTTGAATTTGCTGCTTGTTATTCGTAGCCTTCATTGAGGAGCCCAACCAAGATGCGCTCGATTTTATAGTCTACTAGAAGCTGCCAATCAACCTTTATGGGAGGATTGTGTGCACTCTGAATTGTCATTCGCAGTTCGAATGTTGACCATTAAGTCCGAAAGAAATCAAAGCCAAAGTTCTTTTGATCAGTGGGCTTCACTGTTCAGTGAGCTAAGTCGAACCCCGATGCAATTCCAAAAGATTTCTATCACACAACTGATTGGGGTGAGGGAAAAAAATTGACAATAATGGTGTTTGTGTTAAAGGCGATACCTGGGACGAGACTTGTGATTGGTATGGTGTTATTAAGGAAATCCTTGAGTTTGAGTATGTAGGTGAGCTCACAAATAAATGTGTCCTATTAAAATGTGAATGGTATGACCAACCGACTAACTGGGACACATCAACACAACAATTGTAAAATCATTGAAATTAATCACACCGGAAGATATAGAAGTTATGATCCATTTATTATAGCTCAAAATGCCAGAAAAGTATATTATATGTCTTATCCTAGGAAAAGTAGGTCATAGTGGAGGGTTGTGGATAAAATAACCAAGAGGTATGATTGAAATAGAGGAAGATCCTGTTGAAGATGCGTATCAAGTGGATGATCAAGGGCAGGACTGATGTAGACAACCCTGAAAACCCTCTTCCATTAACTACTAGGAAAGTTGACTTAATTGAATGCACAAGTAACCACCCAATCAGAAATCACGAAGATGAAACAAGTGATAGTATTGTTGATGAGTCACTTAGTGATCAACAACGAGTGATGATGAAAACGGTCCTACACTTTCAGATCAACTAAGGTGTTCAATATTATATGCAATATTATTATGCAATTATTTGAAATTTCCTGATTTAATTAATGTTTTGTTGTGGATTATTTTTTAATTATTTCAGTATGGCTGGTAGAGGCAGAGGTCGACCTCGGAAGGTTGGTGTACCCACCACCTCAACCACCGCCCATACCACCAGCGCCACCACCCTCCCACCACCTCAGCCGCCCTTCCCATCACCTCAATCACCATCCCTCCACCACCTCCACCATTTCCCCTTCCACCACTCTACCTCAGTCCGACCATTAGCACCCCAGGCTTTCGGATGATGCCCACTCTGGGTATGCCTGGGCCCACCCTTCCCATATTCACACTCAGCCTAATCGCATTATTGACCCTCCCCTAGCCCTACCACTCCCCTAGCCCTATCATTGCCCCGACTCTAGCCCCGCATCTGACTAGACTCCTCCTTCCTCGACGGGGTCACAAGCACGAGACATCGATGGGAGGCCTCTTGGCTCAAATGGCAGGCCACTTGGGCCTAATGGCAGACCATTTGGAATTAGGCTAATAAAGACGGTAAGTTGAAACATATTTGTTAATATATTTTAATTTTACATTGCTTATGAAATTTGAGTAACTTTGATTGGTTTTTGATTATTTATGTAATAGTTTTCTCCCATTTGCGTTGGCTCATCAGGATCACGGAGGTTATACAGAGTTGGTATAACCATCGTGGCTCACATGGACTGACATCCTGTTGATGTCAAGGAGTCGTGGAAGGATTGGAAGGTAATTATATGATTATTTCACTTTTGTTAAAATATTTGTTTACATTATTTAATTATATGCTTGATATACAATCACTAATGTGTTGTGAATTTGTTTTGCAGAAAACATTCTACATTGACCCGAGCACGAGCCCGCAATGAAGAGGGCTTGGAGGATTAGGTCCTCCAAGCAAATGCGGGATATGTTTCAAGATATCCATAAGGGACACATGAACGCTTGTGGCAACGACGCCACCTGGCTGAGTCCAGCACCACTAGGCCACGACCTGACCTTCAAGGATAGGTCGGGCAAGGGAAAGACAAGCCAAGCCTTCGAGAAGGCGGTCGCTGCACATGGGTGGTCGAGCACCAGGATGAGACCAGGAAGTGCTTGGTAATTCTTTACCCCTTTCTACATTTTATAATAACATTTACTATATTTGAATTGTGACAAATACTATATTTTGATGACTTTATTGTGCTTATTTATTCAGGCAAGGGAGTTGAGCCGCCTCCAACACGTGCGAGCTATTTCAGGAGACTCACACGAAAGGTGGGCAGGGGAGCCTGAAGAGGTCTGGGTAGATTCTTCTCAGAGGCGACCTATGTAAGTTTATATTTAGACATATCTTTACTTAATTTCTATTATTATTTTCATTTATGTCATAATCATTACTTACAACTTGTTTTTTCTTTTCCTTTCCAGTGCGAGTTACAGCCCTCTGAGAGGTGACCCAGGACCAACCCAGATGGCTCAGGCGGGCCTGATGCTCACATTCCTCCTCTTCCCAATGAGGAGGATGTGTGGGCCCAGGTGGTTGGCGGACCTTACAATGGCCGTATATATGGGATGGGGTGCCATCCTGAGAGTATGTCCCCATCCTCCGCCACTTGGTCAGCTGGGGATGATGCCTTGAGGGAGTGTGTCCATGCACTCAACCATGAGCTTGGAGGGGCCCAGTTGATCAGCGGAGGAGGGCGGGCACAGCTCCTTAGGTCAGGGAGGAGGGGGGGTGAGCTCCGTGGAGGAGGAGTAGAGAGATTCGAGAGCTTAAGCTCTCCTGGAGCGAGAGGAGAGGAGAACGCAAAGAAGAGTAGGAGAAAGCAAAGAAGGCAAAGGCTAGCTCCAGATATGCGGAGAAGATCACTACAAATGTCATGACATTCTTAGGAGACATGCAGGCTTGGATCCTTTAGCTTTAAGATGCTCCCCTATATCCCACTCCCTCCATCTTGAGGGCCAATCACATTGGACTGGACGGAATGACGATGATGGTGCAGCAAGGATGCTCACCGCCACGATGCTAACGCCAGACTTTAGCTAGTTTTTATCTAGCTTTTTCATTTCTACTTTTGGATATTTTTTACATTTATTGTAATTTGTATATATTTTATTGCTATAATTTAATATGATATTTATTCAGTTAATTTATTCATTTTATTATTTTTCTTATTTAATATCAGTTTATTGATAATTAGGTTATTATATAAATAAAGAAATAAATAATAAATAGTTATAAAATATATTTTTTAACTATTTATTATTTATAAATAAAGAAATTAAAAAATATTTCAATAGTTGTTTAATCAGTCGGTAATAACCAATAGTAATAAAATAAAATAACCCGTAATATCGTAAAAATATTTTATTTATTAAATAACCCTTCGGTAAAAAAATAAAAAAATCGTTGGTCAAATATATTTCTACGCCTCCCTACGTCTTTCCATATAATTCTAAAACATTATTTTGTACCGTCAATAATACTCACGCAGCCTAGAAATCGATGCCCCTGTGACTATTGGAGCCGTCGTATAAATTCTCCGTTGAAACATCCATAAGTAAGGAATCGCGCTTTCCTAGTAGTGTTTAACCCATCAATAACTTTTTTTTAAAAAATTCCACTGCAAATTATGGCGGTTCAAACCGCGTAATTAATAATTTTTTAAAATTTTGTTGCAACTTGTGGCGGTTTTAAACCGCCATAATTAACAATATAGTTTCAATTTGACTAAAAATTATGGCAGTTTCAAACCGGGTAATTAGCCATATGTAAATTGTGGCGGTGTCGTGGCGGTTAAAGAAACCGCCGTAATTAACCGAATGGTGTTGGCAATTACGGCGGTTTTGAAACCACTGCTTCCTGTGAAAAATGGCGGTAAAATCTAATTTGCAAAACTAACCGCCACAATTTACCATTTTTTTGTAGTGTAAAAACTAAAATTAATTCTAATTCCTCAAGATTTTAATAATAGGACAATTAGTCCCGTTTATATATTTAATTTTTTAAACACTAATAGAATTATTCATTGACCTACTAATATGATGTTAAAAGATGTATATATCATTTGAAGTGAAATAAAATTTAAAATGACTCATTTTAATGGTTAAAATTCATAAAATAAAACATTTAAATCTCTATTATAAGTCATAAAGTGATTCATTTTGTGCAATTTTATATACCAAAATGAGTATAATATGTTCCAAAATAGCTTTATTTAGCTTGCTCTGACGTTTTAATGGCACATCATCATTTTACTATGTCACATGTGTAAGTCAACTAATGAAAACCAGAGGGACTAATGTGTCCATCATTATATTTTCAATCTTAAAGAATCAAGATTAATTTCTTTTCTTGAAGGATGAATAATCTACGCAAAGACCTTGATGGACCAAATAGTGTTCATTCTAAATATTAACTTTTTAAAAAAAACAAATAATACACAATAAATAATATAAATATAAAGTATAATTCTATGAATGAGATTGAAATATTAAAAATAATTGTTGTAAGTCAATAATTTAATTATCATAATTAATAATTAGTTATCTAGTATGATTTGATAGTATTTTGAATTTTCATTTAGTTTGTAGTGTAAAATTAATTTTACACTAAACTGATAAAATCAAGAAACTATCAAACCTTGATGGATAGTTATTATAGTGGAACTGCATTTACCTAGCATGATTTGACACTTTTGCAAATTTTCATTGATTAATTTATTTACAATTATTATTTTATGAATGTAATTTTAATGTACTAAATATATAAATGAGTTCTATAATGTATTCAAGCATATATTGTTACGCAATCAAAGTTATTTACTTATATTCCTACTTAAACGTCATTTAAATGGAGCAATGAATTAGATAATAATATAAGAAAACTTTTACACTATTTACACATCAAAATTAAATTCTTATTTTTTATTATTTTATTTTCATAGAATATCAAATATAAAAAAGTATATCATTTTCTTTATTTTTCTTATAATATTTCCAACTTCTACATTTTTATCATAATACGTGTAATGAACATATAAAACATACCAAAGTAATACTACTTATGAATCATTTGTGGATAATTTTTTTAAAAAGATACTTAAAATTTCAATTTGTAATTATTTAAATTTTTATTATATAGAATTATATTTTATATGAAATGTTATATTATTTATATTTACCATGTATTATAGATTTATATATTAATTTTTATTAGTTTATGTATTTTTATATTATTTTAAATATGTATTTAATTGTCATTTATTATTTATTTAAAATATTTATTACTAACTTTTAATTTAAATAGTTATTTAATTCTAAATTTTGAAATTATCTATCATTTTAATATATAAAAGTGGTTATGATAGATAAGTTTATTTACTACATTGTAGGCATGAAAGAAAATGAAATCAATGCATACAAATTAAATCAATTATTTATTCTATAATTATTTTTATTATTAGATATATAATTTATAAAAATCAAATAATGAAAGAGAATATACCAAACACATCCTTAATGTAATAGAGTGGAATCTAGATTTTTCAAACAAATAATGTGATAGAGTGTCATTTCTTGATAGAGTGTTTTTTGATATCTTAACGGGAAAGTATTTTACCCCCAAAAGAAAAGAGTTGAAAAAAAATTTGAAAATGATATGAAAAGATAGAACCTACATAGGAAGCTTTGGGAGTCTAGAACGATATCTAGGCCTACACTTTCTTTCCCCTTGTGGGCCCACACTTTCTTTATAAAGTGGTCTTATTTCCTATATTTATGGGGCCACTAGAAGATTCAGTTAACTCAAATAAAGATCTACTCTTAATACACTTCCATAACGCATCAATTGAAAAGTCTATATATATATTTTTTAGTCAAATCTATCTAAATGTAATTTTTTTGTGATATTTAAGAGGAAGGAGTTAATGGACACTTCACATTATTGCATATAATATATGCATATTTTTATGGACATTAAGTCATTAATTTAAATTATAACATTTATTATTATTATTATCCAACCTCTTATAATCTCAAAATCAAGGTAACCATACATTGTTAGTATCATAATATATTATGGGATATCATATTAACATTCAATAAATAAGGGCCTGTTAAGCACTTTTAATAAGACAAAGTCTTATAACATAACAATAGATAAGGCCTCATAAAATTTTAATCTAGTACTGTTGGTATAACATTAAATAAGATATTATATTTATATTATATAATATTATTATTTATTTACATATAACTATAATTATATATAAGTATTAATAAAATATAAAATAATGATTTTTTGTTAGTTATTCAAATTTATTAAAAATATAATATTACCATTTATTTAAAAATAATTCTAACTATAAATCAAATAATTTTTAAATTAATATTTTTTAGTATTTTTATCATAATTATTTAAATTTTAGTTCACTAAAAAATATTAAATTAAATTTTTATTATTAATCCTTGTTTTAATATGCCACATATTATTTATTTATATATTTTAATAGTACATAATTTATAATTTTTTATATTAAATATATTTTATTTTTATTTAAAATATTTATTAAATTATTTAATATTTATTAATTTATTTTAATAGTTATTTTATGATTTAATATTTATCATTTTAATTTAATAATTATTTTATTATTTATTATATTATTATATTATTATTTGATATAATTTTTATGACTTAATATTAATTATTTATTTTAATAATAATTTTATTTACTTTATTATTTACTTAAATAAGTAAAATAAACTTTATACGTAAAAAACTAATGGACCGTATCCTCTCTTTTTAGGCTTTATTGAGTTATACATAATTTTAACGTATAAGGGGGGTTTAATGGATAAAATTATATAATATATTGCTCTTACCAAACAACGTAAAAAGCCATCACGTATTGTATTACTTTATCTTATTATACTTTATACGATATACCAAATGGGTCCTAAAGGTTTATGTGCTAAATAAAATCAACCTTAAAATAAAATGATATATTGATTTAAACTCTTTATTTAAAGTGGCACATTTCTTTGCTTCTTAAATCAAATACTTTTACTTATGAGCATGGGTCTTATGAACCATACACATATTTTTATCTAATCAACCTAATTAAAGTTATCGTTTTTTCCTATTTTATCCAAGTGTAACCATTTTTTCTTGTAATACTAGTCAGCGCATTAAAGTCAGTGGCGCATTTTACTATTTATTATTGGCACATTTAAAAGGATTTACAATTTTGTGGCCGTTCACTTCCATAACTCCCAATCAGTCCTTATAAAAATATCAAGAGATTGGTTAGGAGGATCATGTTCCAATCTAACATTAATACTAGTGCTAAGTAATCAACATCATTCTCCGGCTGGTCAGGTTTTCGTATGGCCGATTGGAACCTCTAAACTTTGTAGGATCAGTCACAATATCCAACTGTGGTCATTATTACAATTGTAACGCATAAAGCAATCAAGAACTCCATTTGTTTTCTTCCCTTGATCCGTTACCTAACAAGGAAAAAGATTGGCACTCCTACACATAAATACACTGCAAGTTATATTGCCAATTCTCTAGAGCTTGGGTTCAGTTTCCCTGATATGGACTCGATCTACACGTAGAATTAATCCATTTCCATTTGT
This sequence comes from Dalbergia oliveri, assembly GCA_030441495.1. Classification (NCBI taxonomy): domain Eukaryota; kingdom Viridiplantae; phylum Streptophyta; class Magnoliopsida; order Fabales; family Fabaceae; genus Dalbergia; species Dalbergia oliveri. The sequence goes on from JAMLFY010000001.1 coordinate 10,322,122, forward strand.
CCCAGGCGGAGAGCAAGATCACAAAGAGGAACATTCTAAATTCAGAGATACCTTCTCTTTCTTAATTTCCTTTTAACCTTGATGTTGCTTACACAGAACAAGGTGCAAACTAGCAAACGACATGCAAATACATAGTGAAGTGCACAATATGGAGACAAAGGATACCAATCAAATATAAGTATCAAGACTTCAAAAGGAATAAAATACTATTTCATACATTATTTTTTACAAATTCATCCAAAGAGCTACACAACGAACTACCATGTTTTAGATTTAGCCTAATAAAACAGGTACCAAAGATTAGTCCAAGTTCTTACTCCAAATGACTACCACTAACACAAAATGCATTCATTTGGACTATCAAATGCCACCCATAAGAATCTGCATCTGCCCCATCCTATTCCTTCAAGAAACTGAATCCATTGCGCAGTTATTGAAATTTTAGAATTTAGCCAACCGGATTTTTCCACTTAAATCTTAATTAATGAAAGCATAATAAGCATTAAGAATAGCAACAAAACAGAAAATAAAATTTCTTTGATCTTCATTTGAGCATCAAAGTACAGTAACTTTGCACATGAATCTCTTTTGTTTTTCTTAACTTGTTTCATATATGTATCCTCCTTCCACCAAAAGTAATCATGTTCAAGATTTTAAGAACTAGTATAACACTCTCAACACCTAATGCTCCATTTATTTCAGTGTTTTAAATTGCGGTTACAGTTGGATAGTTGCAGATAATGCAGTTCCGCCACACGTTATGGCTAGTAGGGTGTCAAATTCTTGTGTGTGTGCAACTTAAAATGGAACCTGTTAACGGTTATATTATGGTCAATTTATAAGATACATCATGTCAAAATTGTGGTCTGATGTGGTTATGGCAACGACGACAACCACAACATTGCGACTGCATCACGTGATGTGGCTCGCAATTTAAAACACTGATATATTTTTAGGACTCAAACTTGAAACCACTAATTAATTAAGCAGAGGGAAGTATTTACCATTTAAATTGATCATGTGTTGATTTTTTACACATGAAGCTCTAATTAGGGCGTAAAGTCGGGTTGACAAAACCTGAATCTAGTTGGATTTTTAGATTTTAGTCAATTTGAAAATTTTAAACTAACCGGCATTTTAATATATGTGAATTTAGATATTGTACATAGTAAAGTTATAAAATTTTATAAATAAGAAACAAAAAGTTTAAAGATATTTTACCATATAGGTTTGAAAATAAATTATATTAATATAGAAATAACATCAAATTATATAAAATATAGTAATTGAACTTTAAAATCTTATAATTTTTTATAAATTATTATAAAAATATGTATTTTTCAAGGGACTATTTGAC